>CM031240.1:332708963-333308963 GCA_018340775.1 Taxus wallichiana var. yunnanensis | reverse complement strand
AACCTTTCCAACACCTTATTGATATAAGCCTCTTGAGACAAATACAACTTCTTATTTTTCTTGTCTCGGTGAATTTTCATGCCAAGGATTTTCTTTGCAGCTCCCAAATCCTTCATTACAAATGTGTGAGTTAATCTTTCTTTAATTTTACCAATGTCCTACATACTAGATCTGCAATTAGCATATCATCCACATATAGTAACAAAATAACATAGCTCCCATTTTAAAGCTTCTTAAAATAAACACAATGGTTAGATTCACATCTCATATAACCATGCTCATGCATAAAACTATCAAATATCAAATACCATTTCCTTGGAGCTTTCTAAAGCCCATATAGGCTCTTTTTCAGTTTGCACACAAGTTTTTCCTTACCATCGACTTCATAACCAATTATTTTTGTATAAATATCTTGTACCAAATCACCATGAAGAAAATCCATCTTTACATCAATTTGTTCTAAATTCCAGTCTTATGTTGCAACCAAACTTAGAACAATACGAATAGAATTCATCTTAACTAAATGAGAAAAAATATCACCAAAGGCAATACCTACTTTCTGTACAAATCCCTTTACCACAAGCCTCACCTTGTACCTTTTTAGTCCACCTTCTTCTTCCTTGATCCTGTAAACACATTTGTTCAAGCAATTTTTTAACCAAATCCCATGTATGATTTTGTTCCAATAATTCCATCTCCTCATCCATGTCATGCTCCCACTTCTCGTGGGTATCTACCTGCATTACTTCTTCAAATATTTATGTTTCACCACTATCAGTCAATAATAAATAAGAAAAGGAAGGTGAAAATATATCTGGAGGTCTACTTACTCTTTGTGACCTTCTTATTGAGATTTGGGGTGTCTGGGGCTCATTCTATGCCTGTTGCACATTCATGTCAATCTCTATTAGTGATCGATCGTTGGTCACCTATAACCGACCGTAGTTCTATAACCGACCACAGTTCCTCTGTCTGTCAATCGACTATGGTTGCCTTATCGACATCAGTTCTAGGAGTACCGACATTGGTTCTTGTAGTTGTCTTCTCTAAACCGATCATGTCTCGCCAATGTTGGTTAGCTTTGGATCGACATCGGTTTCTGTAGAACCGATGTCGGTGTTTGTGGATGTCTGTTTTAGGTTTGAAAGTTGATTTTCCTTTAAAATATCCTCAACTTGTTCATGTTTAGGCACCAAAACCTGATCCTGTACATTATTTTTTCATTCCAATCAATGTCACGACTCCTAACAATTGTAGAATATTCTAAATCCCAAAATCAATATCCGAAATCACCAGAGTCGTAACCAATGAAAGTACATCTCTCAGTTTAGCATCAACTTCCTCCTATTTTCTTTATCAATATGCGTAAAAGATTCTGAGCAAAAACTCGAGAAAAGAAAAATCTACCTCTTTTCCAGACCAAGCTTCTTCTGGTATTCCACCATCCAGTGTTGTTGAAGTCCCATGGTTTATCAAGTACATTGTTGTATCCATTCTTCTGTCCAAAACTTCAAAGGCAAGCTGGAATGTATCCTCATACTTCTAGCACATTCCATGATTGTTTTGTTCATTATTTCTGCAACTCCATTCTCCTGTGGAGTTCTAGGAACCATTCTTTCTCTTTATATTCCATTCTTTGAACAATAATCATTGAAATCCTTGTTACAGTACTCACCACCATTTTCAGATCTAAGGAACTTTAATTTTAAGTTTGTTTCATTTTCTACAAGGGATTTCCACCTTTTAAAAGTCTCAAAAACATCATATTTACGCTTAATACAATAAATCCATACCTTCCTTGTGGCATCATCAATGAAATTCACATAATATTGGGATCCTCCAATAGAAGCTACCTAAGTTGGTCCCCACACATCTGAGTGTATAAGCTCCAATTTATGCTCCTTTTTTGACCCAACCTTGAGAAATATCACTCTCTTCGCTTTCCAAATATGTAATTCTCACAAAATTCAATATCTAACTGTTTCAAATATGATAACTTACCCTTAGCCTTTAAGATCTGCATTCATTTTTCACTCATATGGCCTAGCCAATTATGCCACATGGTTGCATCTGAATCTGTAGTAGATAGCACAGAAAAGGAATTAGTAACACAGGTAGATAGATATAAAGTTCCTACCTTCTTACCTCTTGCCACAACAAGAGATCCCTTGGTAACCTTCCAAGAATCAGTTGTGAATGTAACCATGCATCCAGATTCACCAAGTTTCCTGCAGATATTAGATTTCTCTTGAGGCTTGGCACATGCCTCACATCTTTCAATACCCATGGATTTCCATTCTACAACTTTAGATAAACATCACCTTTACCAGTAATATTGCATGGCTCATCATCTCCTAAATAAACTTGTCTAAAATCACCTTAAACATAATTTCGAAATAACCCTTATTAGGGGTAGCATGGAAAGAAGCTCCAGAATCTAAAACCCAAGATTCTAATTTATTATCCAAGGAGAGAATAAGGGCATATTGCTTTACCTCACTTGCAATATTTTCCTCTTTACCTTTGTCTGATGTATTCTCTTTGTTTTCCTTGGACCAACACTCCTTCTTTATGTGTCCTCTCTTTCCACAATTCTAGCAAAGTAAATCTTTGTACCTAGATCTAGATCTGCCATGTCTTGACTTTGATCTCCCATTCTTCTTGCTCTTTGATGATCTCTCCTTAGATCTTCCCTGCTTTCTACAGTTAAAGCGTTTCCAGATGATGCTTCTCTTGAGATTTTCCTACATATTTCCTCATTAAGGATTACACTAACCACATCATCAAATTTCAAACCTTTAGAAGCAGTCATTGTATTACTAATGACATTACCAAGTTATCCCAACTATCTAGCAAAGAGCATAAGAATAAAAGTGCTTTCACTTCATCATCAAATAGAATTTCTACCGATTTTAATTGATTTACAATAGACCATAAATCATTCAAATGATTAGATACAGATCCACCTTCTTACATCTTATAATTAAACAATTTTTTCATCAAATAAACCTTATTCAAAGCACTAGGAGTTTCATAAAAATTTGCTAAATATTTCATCAACTCTATCATGGTTTTTGCATCTATAAAATTCAAAGCCATATATATGCTACCAGGATCAATCTTATAGATCCCGTGAGTCTTTTTATCAAGAATCTTTCATTCTTTATCGGCATTGTGTTCGGTTGTCCATGCTCATCCAATGGTAAGTATATATCTTTCTGATACAAATAATCCTCCACCTACATCTTCCATAGTTGATAATTACGACCGTCAAATTTCTCTACTTGGTATTTACTATCTTCTGCCATTTCTCTGCTCCCACTCAATCAGAAAACTTTCTGTGAGTAAATCATGTCAACACACAAAACCTCCAAACAAAGCTCTGATACTAGTTATTGGGGTTAAACCATATAACAATGTTTCACATATCTATAATCAGATAAAGCATACAAGAAATGAATGTGGAAATAACCAGAAGATGAAATAAAATAAGAGAAAGATAACACGCATTTAATGTGGTTCACCCAGTGTGGGCTACGTCCACCAAGAACTAACAAAATTATTATTCATTGCTTTACAGAGGAAATACAATGAATATTTTTTGTCTTCCAAAACCTCATAGGATGTTCAATGTTTTTCCCTCACTCAGCTACTCTTTCTTGCTCACCAAGAAAACTAACATGCAAAACAATTGTTATTTTCTTCTCTCATACCCTCATACAATGCATACATGCATATATATCTATTCTAGGTAACTAACTATGCTTTTACAATCAAGAAATCATCTTTTAAAAAAATATTTATTCTAATTCTCATATAAAGAATAAAGTGTCGCCGCATTGTGTGACCGATGTTGGTTCGTGCCTTACCGATGTCGATCACTTCTTAATCGATGTCAGTTACCTTTTGACCGATGTCGGTTTCCTCCTAACCAATTCCATTCATCTGTCAAAGCCAAAAACATGTAAAAGAAAGTTTCTTGTGAAGAAATTAAGCTCCATACTTAACATTTCCTTTAATCAAGAATTTTTACATACAATTTTTTCACCAAGCACCTCTGTTGGAAACACAATGACCGAGGGGTGGTGAATTGTTCCTTCAAAAAAAATTAATTTAGTTGTCTTAACTTGCATACATCATTTAAATCATTCATTCAACATTCATTAACCAATGTGAGCTTATTAAGTGTGATACAACCATCCACAAGAACATGAAGCAAGATAGAACACATGAACACAAGATATAAAGTGGGAAACCCTCAAGGGGAAGAAAACCCACTAAAACTCTACATATATTACTCAACACAAAGGAATCTCATAAATATTACACATCACAAGAGATTTATTTAGTGAGGCACCAACCCCACAAGGAGCACCAACCCCTAGTTTAGTAGAGCACCAACCCTACAAGGAGGCTACAACCCCCAAGATGACCAAGCACCAACTCAGCCACCTAAATATGAAGATCACTTAAGTACTTATTGCTCCAACAACTAATTGTGATCACTTTTTCAGCTCCTCTCACTCAAAACCTTCTCAAACTACAATATTTCCCTTTCTTATCCATGCATCATAAAATTTGGATTAGGTCAAGTGACCTTATATCCATTATTATCTTCCTTCTAAACTCCACATACATCTTCTCGGCTCGATTTATATCCCTCACAACACTCTCATTCTCTCTTTTTGTTCGCTTCATATCTCCATCCTACAATCCTATCTCAAATTAACTTTACACTATTTCTTATATACTTGACTCATCCCATAAACACCTCTCGGTTAACAAAGACCAAGAGGTCGGTCATTTCAATAGGAATACACACTCTACCGATCCGTAAACATAGTAGAAAACACTTCCACTAAAATAATGTTTACCCATATTTTAAAACTTATCAGTTTCCCCAAAATATAATTAACTAAAACTGATCAAAATTAGGAATGAAATCTGATCCAATGTGTTTTCAAAATCTGATTTTAAAATGAATATAACATTCATATCAGTTAACCCACTAAACCATTCACAGATTCCATTATTACCCGATTTTACGAAAAAGTGTCATTACTGCTTCTTAATATGCAAATTCTGATTTACATTGACTAATCAAGTTGTAAAATAAAAAAATCAGAAAATTAGAATCAAATCAACAATAAAAATGACACAAAATTGATAACATGAGTTCACCCAGTTGGGATACATCTCCAGATTCACAAAACGTGAATCGATCTATTATAAAATCATTTAAAGTACAAATTACCCTTCCAAAATGATTAATAGATCTCCATGACTTGCATTAAGAGCTGATAATGATCCATAGACTCGTAAATAGTCGAAATGCATTCCCACATCCATCGGTGGCTCTGTAATTCTTTCCCACGAGCGTAATCTGTGTAAAAGAGACAAAAAAATCCTACAATGGAAAATATATGACGCTTTAAGGGAAAATAAAAGGACCATAATGATCATTTCAGAGTTTGGAGAAACTTTCTAGTTCTACTCGAAGTCCGGTTTTGCCTCCAAAGGATCAAAAAATGGGGATCTCTCGAAATCAAGTCTAATCTACCCATATACACAAACATGTACAGAGATAGCCCCTTAAATAGTTGTGAGCTCCTGTTCTAGCTCACATAGCTAATGTAACATGTCGATTGGGCACATGTTTTGGCAAGTGGCAGTTGTGGGTTTGAATACCATTAATAAACTGCCCACGTGTTATTATGAATGCGGGTTTAAATCCCACATTCCCAGGAATTAATACTCTTAAGCCTTTAAATAGGATATTACACCCCCTTTTACTCGTGGCTAAGGCCACGCAAATAAGATTTTTTTCCACATAGTGCCTTGGACGGTGTGGTCGAGTTAAAATGTGTTGTGCCAAGTTGAATGGTTGCTTCATGTTTTTGGCCACATTGTATGTGGTTGTATGTCTATGTGGCAACCTTGCCACATAGTGGAGATAAAACACCAAGCCAAATATGGTATGCCGAGTTGAGTTTGATTTCCATTGAATGTGGTAGTGGCAATAGGTAAATGCCACGAGCTAGTCGGTGGGGGAATAATGTAGAATGACCCACAAAATCCATGAAATTATCCAATATGAGAAACAAGTTGTCAAATTGGGTAAGATCTCGGTCCTCCAATGCAATTGTGAACTCCTCCAATGTGATAATAAGCTCACCGAGTTATGTCTAATCGAGTTTACTCGGTCCTAAGAAATATTACAATACAAATGCATAACATGTAAGATATTAACTCGGTGAGGTAAAACCGAGTTGGCTCGATGTAATAGTGGTGGTGGGCCATGTGGTGGCCTGAGGACCCACCATGTGGTAAAAAATCAAAAACGGTGGCAAAGGCACCCCTCCATGAAAAGAGTTTGTCAAACTTGGTGAGATCCCCCAACCTTGAAGAAACAACGGGGCTCACCATTTTTATTCCTACCAAATAATGAATACCAGTGTTCTTAAACAAACTTTTCCATTTTGATCCAACTTTATTTTTGTCATGTATTACATCCACGGTGATCATTTGACCCATAGTGTGCCCATGTTTAATTGGGACCTTTTGTGGATAATATCTCACTCCAATGAGTCCATTTTGCATGTACAAATAAGCAACGGAAATCTCTCGGAATGATCCTCTCAGTATTGTAATGGTTTAGGGATATTCTAGAAAAATATGTCCCTAAAATTATCCCCAGAGCATCTACACTCTTATATAAATCACCTAGAGAGACCTTATAGGTTGGCATAATCTTTACAAACATGAATAAGCTCAAGACTTCTCTCTAACGGTCACGTTATGAACTTCGAGGGCACAAGACAGCTTCACCATGAATTTAAATTCTCATAAAACATTAGTTACATCCTCTCACACTCATCTACATTCTAAAAAAACTCTTATGCATCCATGTTCATCATGTAACTCACCAAAAGACAAACACCTCTTATTAGGTTTCAAGCACCTAATTATTTACCTTCAAAAGCAAGCTACTCCTTATGAAAAACATGTTGTCAATGCTTCTCAAACACATGAATAGTTGTAGTAGGGTCCCAAATAACTTACCAAAACCATGGAACACCATCAAATAGGGCATGACACACCAAATAACCTCCTTCTCTAACACTGTTAAACTTTGCACATGGGTCTCAAGAAACAGTCTTCAAGAACAAACAACTTCACCTATCAAAACACTTCATCAAAGAACAAATTGCATATCAAAATAAATCTCTTGATGTCAAGTAACTAAAATAACTCTCGCCAACCTCTAAACTAGGGCATAACATTCGAAACATATCCTTTTTCTTAAACTAATCAAACTTGCTTATAGGACTCAAGAACATGTCTTCAACTAATCAACATCTAACACCTCTAGGAAAAAACCAATCACAACCACTACATGGAACAATTCACCAGGGATACCACCAACATGTTCAAGCACTCATATACATATGTCACACTCAAATTTTCACACTAGCATACCCGATCCAACCACCTTCTTGGAAAGCCTAATAGGGTTGATTAGGCCATTAGGGATTTAACATGAAAACACCTCTTCTTATCAAACCAAGAGCTCAAACATGTCATAATAGACCTCTACTAGCTATCCAATTGTAAATAACCTTGCTACATTGTGTATTTCATCACAAACACCTTCATACCTCCATGATTGGTTTTAACCTTCTAGGACAAAAGCGGTAGGTCAACTTTTGAATTAGGTTTCTCTTATTTTCACATTGAACTTTTCCAAATATTTTCATGGAAACTTATCACACATCCCAAGCATTAACCCACATCAAGTCTTTCATTATGACACTGAAACACATAATAATAACTACAAATCTTCACAAAATAAGGATTTTTTTGTACCTTACCAACAAACCTGGAGCATGCCATCACCACCAAAATGAGCTATGATGAATTATCTACAACCCTGAACCTTCACATTAGCTTTCCCATATCATTTCATGTCCATATTATTCATATCTTCCCTATCGCTATGAAACTAGGGTTTTAGGGAGGGTTTATACCTACTCGCTTCTTAACAATCATTCATAAATGTATGGCATCCATTTGAACTCATTATTCTTGAAAACACTTCTTATCTCTATGACCTAACACCCATATAAGGATCATCCCTCCCATGCAAGTCACACATGTGTGGGTGAGCATCCAAAGTTGACTATCGAAATGGTAATAGTAGTTATGAGAGATCGATAGGGATAAAAACATGTTTTCATGCATTCTTCTTTGAATCCTAAGCTTAAACTTGGAATGCACCTATATAATGACCTCCTTAATGATATCCAATTATCATCTATGCTTTCTCACATCTGCAACTCTCCATACACCACGGTTTTGATATGATTTACTACCTTGTCATGTAGAACTTGCTTCGTAGGACATTGAACTTGCATTATACATCTGAACTATGGAATTTAACATCTTCCATACGTGGCTTGCAACCTCAAAACACATTTCACAAACTCATACTAACATTATCTACCTCATACCTCAAAAAATCATGTAATCTTCTTGCACTAAGAATAGGAATAGGCCTAGAATAGCTTGTATCACCACATGCTTCTCATGAACTGACATGTTCTTCACCTTATGGATACTCACACACCTCTAACAAACTCCTTAAACCTTCTATACATCATAAAAACCTTCATACAACCTTATATCACCTTTGGAACTTACTTATAACACCTATTAGCTTGAACCATGCACTAGAACATGATACTTTACGAAGGCACCATGTCACTTCACCATACTACCAATCAACCTTCATCATATTTGATGAATGACACCTCATCGACTCATATGTCACCTAGTCAACATCATGAACTCAAGACTCCCTTTGACATCAATAACAACAAAAATGACACATTGTCCAACAACCTCCACTTTCTCCTTGATTCCCACAATAATTCACTTACATGACAATATACAGATAAGTATTCAAAATATGAATTATTGTTATCAATCTCACCTTTTGGGAGAGATCACCCCATTAAATAGGATGGGTGATTTGGTTGCATACGTGTGCACCATTTCACTCAAAATAAAATAAATTAAATCATAAGATTTAATTAACACTTCCACCTAATGTGGAATGAGGACATGAAAAATTAAATAAAGTTTATAAATTAACTTTTAACTAAGGAGTAAAGTGGTGGCCCACCTAAATGGTGTCCCCGCTTAATATTAACACCACACGACAAAAATTCCCTTAACAATAATCAAATATGGACGTCCATACTAAAATGGCATAGTTAAGAGGAACCGACAAGGTTGTGAAGTTTGTTTTATCCTTATCAAAGCATTTGTTTAAAAGTTCCAATGCTCTTCCCCAATTCCATCTGCATGATCCCATATTTTTCCTACATGTTTAACGAGGCATGGGCTAGACATTATGGTGGCAAGGTAGGTGTCCCAAACCAAAATAGGTGGTTGAGCATGGTCAAAAAGTTAGTAAAATTTCCTACAACCTCTCACCAACCCCTTTAACTCCTCTTCCACCAAATGTACTCTTCCCATGTAACTTGTTTCACTTTATTAGTTTATTAGTTTATTATTTTATAATTTATTTTTAATTATAAAATTCATTACTGATATTATTATTATTAATTTTATTTGGTATTATGATATGTATAGAATATATACTAATATTTGGTAATAATAACGATATTATTATTGTTTGATTTCTATTAATATTTAGAAACCGTGAACTAAAAGTGATTACAGAATTGAGACACCAGAGTACAAAATGACATCCAAAATGTTGAAAAGGTATAGCAAGGTATTTATGAATTCGATTAACATTTGATGAAAACATCGATTATTTCCTAATGACCACACGATAATGCGCTAGATACGAAATCGTGACTAGAACCTAGCAAGGCATTTACAAATTTTAAATAACATTTAACAAGTAGAAATTATAAGGATTTAAATTGGTTAAATTTTTCACAAAATCCTGTGATGAAACCTTCACAAACTTGATGTCCTTTCAATACATCTCGCTAACGGTATGACATAATAGGTCACTACATCCTCAAGGTAAGAAAATATATAAAAAATATAAGATTGGGAATAGGATCATGCCCCAAGGTGGGAAATATTTAACCAATATGGAATTAAAGATAGAATAATGAGATAATAGTAGGAAAACAATGGGAAAGGTATAATAATGTAAACTTGAAAATAAGATAAAGTACCAAGGTGGAAAATATATAATAATATAAACTTAGAAATAGAGCCATTCCCAAGGTGGGAAATATATAATTAGTGTATATTTAAAGAGAGAATAATGTCCTTACAAAGTGGGCAAGATGTAATGTGTAAGCTTGAAAAATAGGAAAATTCTCCAAGTAAGGAAATATAGAATTTTTGTAAGTGAGAAGATACTGATAGGAGTATTTCCTATGGTGAGAAATATAATAGTGTATGTTAAAATATAGGAGTTTGTATATAAGCTACGGATGATCTATGTTGACCCATGAAAAATTGCATCTCCCTAGTATATTTGTAGAGTATGTAGAATTGAGTTATGAAATGATTTGTGAATGGTAATTGCATAAATATAGAATAAAACAAGTCTTAAAAAAGGAAATAAAAGGATACAAGTGATCCAAGATCACATAGAAAGACAAGGGAATATGGGAAGGTTATGGAAATATAAATTGTGTGCTAATTAAGAGAAAACCATGCACCTCCAAGGGATCATAAATATCCATATTGACTCTCATTATGATAAATCAAAGGATTGTTTACTTTAGATGATAGGAGGAAATTTTTATAAAGATCAATAGGACTAAATCTAATTTAAATTAATTATTTTTATAAATATGATCTAGAATTATAAATAATTTAACTACAATAAATGATATATCTTAGATTCGTGTATTTTAAGTAATATAACCTCATATAAGCTCTTGATAATTAGATAAAGGAAGTGTGGGTTAGGGTTAGAAGATATTGCATTGATTTAGTAATTGAGATGGGTTTAAATTGATCTAGAATTGTGTAAACAAGATGTGTAAAGTGTCATTGAGTAGTCCTAAAATTTTGGCAGTCTTAAACTTAAGGAAGGATAAATTTACATGCCATGAGCATAGTCACTCGAAGTATTTTTCTTTGTGGATGAATTTTTCTTTTGCAGGTTCTTAGTGAATTATATCATTGGTACTATGATCTTATATGTTAGTTCATTATCTATTGTGTTCATAATTTCATATTATTGACTTTGAAATAGATTAGGCCTTATCCTTAATCAAACCTTATCTCTCCCTTTTGAAGACCTAAAAAGGGGTTAGTCTGATTGGGTTCGGGATTGCCTCTGTAATTACTATGTAGCAATAATATAACGAGGCATCAAACACTCATAGTTATCCACCCAATGAATGTGTGTAATATGTGTAGTAGTAATGTATTTTAGACATGGATAACATAATAGAACCTCTAAAACTTGGAAATGATATTTTATGTAGGATATAGCTTTACAAAATGGCCTATGGAAATTGAAAAGGATGTATGTAGAATTATTGTCGCTAGTGTGCTTGAAAGAGTTATTTAGCAATTGGTTTCTTTATTGTGAACTTATAGGTAGTCCCAAACATGTGAGATAAGAGTCCACTTTAATAGGTGGGCTAATTTTATTTAATTATTCACTTTTGCAAAATGTTTTACCACTTGATTATCACCAAGACAACTAATCTAGCTTGTGAATTTGAAAAAGTGATTGTTAAGATAATGGAGGATGAATCTGTAGAATTTAGTTCATATCCATATAATAGTATTTGTCCCTCGTGGGTGATTTTGTGTTGCTAAGGTGAAAATTAAACTATGTCAATTAGATAAGGTGGTCAAATGTATAAAGATGTGTTATATATTATTTAGAAAGCGGGTTTTAGATAGGTTAATGATGAGTGACAAGTATGACATAGTGTCCATAAGTTCTATATTGAGTGAGATGTGTGTAGGAACTAGTCATTTAAGTCCACAATGATTAAATGATATGAGATTAATGCCAAGAATAATTTTTAAATTCCATTTTTCCATATTTAGGATACTATATTTCCCCATTTTGATCTATTAGTTAAAAACTACTTGATTAGAATACAATAGCTTGAAGGGATCCATGAGACTAGAATGTGAACTGTGAAACATGTATTAAATTCCGATCAACATGCTTATATAAAATTAGTACATATCATAAACTAAAACTAAGAAACATTAAATTTTTACACTTGTATTCCCATTATGTCATATGTGAGGGATGTAAATTTTGAAATGTAAGAGAACTATAGTAGTTTATCTTGTTGTGTGACTAACAAGATGTGAAAAAACGACCAATGTTAGTTGTATTAGTTTTCATCTTATGTGTGTAAGAATGAGTATACAAGAAGTAGTGATATAAATTCAAGTGTAAATTAAGAAATGATATACTCGTGAAGGATAAAAAATAATGTGCCCAGAGAAATGTGTAATAAATAGTGATCATAGTACCTAGAGAAATGTGTGATAAATAGTGACCATACTCGTGAAGTAAAAAAGTAATATGCATTGAGAAATGTGTAAGAAACCATGATTTATAAATAAATAATCATAGTATAACAAACCATAGGGCCTAAAGCCAAAAATATAATCGAGAAATGTTTTCTAAGTATGTCAATAATATATGTGTGTTAATCAATTTTTGGCAAGAAGTAATGTGTATCAAAGGTAAATATGTCATATTTATGAGTTTCTAAAGGAAATAGTAGAAGTGAATAAATAAATATGTTTATCAAAATATATAGCAAGTAATGTGTTGTAGGATATTTGTTCCATTCTACACATGTATCTAGTAATGTCTTATACGAAGGAAGAGGGGTAGTGTTCCCTCAATTTGAATGAGCATAGAGAAAAAAATTAATGGAAATTACACATAAACATCCATATAAAATTAAAAAAATAGATAATGTAGCGTATAAGTGCATAAATAAAACACAACATATGCCAAATAGGTGTACAAAGGAAACATGAAATATAACATATAAGCACAAAGTAAACATAGTAGATAACATATAATTTTTCGGATAAATTAGAGCACACAATATTACAATTCAAACAAGTGTATAAAGAAATTAAAGTTTCTATTAACGTATAGTAATCACACAAGCACACCAAGTATTAAATTCATCCAATTCCATACAAAAATTGGGGAATACAACACTCAAGAGAAAAATAATTCAAAACAATCAATTCACACAACAATCAAAGCATATAACATACAAGTTCACAGAGAAGTCAAATAGATCAATATATCACAACACTCAAAGCACAGAGCATATAAGTACATAGATAAGTCAAATAAATTAATGTCATGAAGAAATCAATGGTGTATTCAAGTAGTGTGGTGTAATAAATAAATGGTATCCAAAACAAGAGCTCGGGGCAAGAGTAGTGAACTAGTAAGAATAGTAAATATAATTAAGCATGGATAATAGTCAAGTCGGTGTATAGACTCAACCAATGTAATCATTGGATAATAAATGAGGTATCACATGTCATAAGTAGTAAAGGAGTGTAAGACATGAAATAAAATTATAATAATCATAATGAATAAGCATAAGAAGATGTAAAGATGAGAATCGGGTTGTATATATTCCCCAATATACGTATGTCCTGCATGTGGTAGAAATTATCTATATAGAAGTTTGTAATGAGCTACAAAATTCTAAATATATGATCAAAGTGAGATTTGTAGGTAATATTCCTCCCATTGTATAAATTATCCCTTAATGGTAGGTTATGTAATTTATAGAGTGTGTAATGTTTATGCATTTTAATTTCTTAATTTTTTCTATGAAATTTGAGTACTTAACAAGGAAAATTTTAGTGGTGAATCTTCGTTAATTCATGAATATTTAGTTTTTTGAAATTTTTATTTGGAAAATTTTGAGGAATCAACTCTCTTGATATTTTGCCAAAATTTTATAGGTACAAGTTACTTTTTTGGGTCGGTTTGCCTAGCGTTTACACTAATATCCGACTATATATTCAAATCACCTATATCGCAAAAGAGAAATTTTCCACATTCACCTTCATATATATACTAATTACAATTTTGATACTAAACATCAAATTCCATTCATGATTCATCTGTATTGTCAACCAAGAAAGCATGTATGTGTTTTCAACCAATAACATAAATCATACTATTGGCTGATAGTATACATCATGCTAATGGATGATATGATACATCATGCTATCAATGTATATATTTTTGATATATTTCCATTAAAAATTGGATTCATTTCGGTTCTGGATCAAAAGTTATGGCCTCCATGAGACGGGCCACCAGATCTACATCATTACTATTGGTCGACATCATATATCATGTTATTGGCTGATATTTCCTATTGGATGACTACATACATCTATTATCAACATAGATGATTTTGAGATATTTTCATCAAAAAAATGGATTTGTTTCGGTTCTCGGCTAAAAATTTATGGCCTCTGCAATACGAGCCACCAAATCTACAACATTTTTATCGGTTGATAGCATACATCATGCTACTCTAGGATGATAGCGTCTACCATCTAATAACATATAGCATACTATTAGAATATATCTTTTTGATATATTTCTGCAAAAAATGGACTTGTTTCGGTTCTCAGATCAAAATTTATGGTCTCCACAAGACAGTGCCTTTGAATATACATCATTGCTCTGGTTGATAGTATATATCATGTTATAGGCTGAAAAATGCTACTAGATGATACCATACATCATGTTATTTTCATATATTTTTTTGAGATAAATCCGTTAAAAATAGAGTTGTTTCAGTTCTGAATCAAAATTTATGTCCTTCACAAGATTGACCACCAAATCCTCGTCATTTCTATTAGTGACAACATACATTATGATATCGTCTAATGGCATACATCATTCTACCATCCAACAACATATATCATGCTATCATCCAATAGTCTTTACCACCAATAGTATTGTCAAATAATTTGTCGGGACGTGCGATACCCATTTCCTTCCGATATGCCATTAATTTTAACATTCATTATCACACTTTCACCAAGTAATATCTATGGGTTTCTGTTGGGGGGTATTATAAAATTTCCCTCATGTTAAAATTTATTCATTATAAATCTCAAAGCTAAGATAGGTGAGCATGCCACATATAGGCCTTGATTTAGTATTTTCTTATTGTTATGATATTTTTACAATAATAGATATTAAAGGTAGATATGATACTAATGGCCTTGGGGTGGTGGCTAAGGAACATTGAAAAAATCAAGGTGGGGTCCTAGGTAAGTATTTTCCCTCAAAGTAATCATAGCATACATGTGTTATGTGTTGCATCAATGGTTAATGACTTGGTTAAGAATTAGGAAATGAAAGGTAAAGAAATTTATAGTAATGATAAAAGTGTGTTCATGCTTTATATGCAATTCATAATTTATCTCGCACTCATACTTATTTAAAGTGTTTTGAATTTATCAGGAATCATTTAATGATGCATGTAACATTTGGATCATCACATATTTTAAGAAAGTCTATGTAGTTTCCATTTATGATCATTTATAATTCATCTACTTGTTATAATCTTGGGTATGTATAATTCCAATTTGATACACTTTTATATAATGTTAGATCATTATATAACTATCCTATTTTGATAATTTACCAATTTGATACTTGAGATACTTTCATATTTGTCCCTTCATATAGAACACTAATTAAATTTTAATCATGTGATGTATACATTTTGTACTTTTCACTATATATATAGTCATATTATAGATACTCAAATTTGGAAATTTACTCTTTAACACTGTTGGTTTTGATAATGTATTCTTGCTAAGATAAACACAACCTTTCATTCCTACTTGGTACATTCAAAGGTATCTTGTCTAGCTTATTTATCCTTTCACACTCATATGCCAATACATTCTGAGAGTAAAATGCATAAAATCCATATACTAAGTCACCATGATGGGATACAAGCTTCCTTTGACATGTTTTTCATCCCTAGTCAAGGTCGTATAGTTTGGTTAGGAATTTATATCCCATACTAACCTATCGTATGGTTTTTCATTGACATATTCTCCATCTTTTCTTTCATTTCCAATTTTTTTTATGGGTCCTTTACTCATTTTAGGTCTCCATTTATTTGATAATTCACCTTCAAAACCCTATATAATAAATTTAACACTACCTCATTGATACACTCACTTCTAACACTTGAAAAAGGCACCCAAGTCTCCCTAAATCTCGTAAAGGCACATCCATATTCATTAGGGTAGAAATATCTATAGGACTTAAGCTTCGTACTGGTCAAGGAATCAGTCTCTCTCATATACAAGAACTCAAACATCCCCTCTCCAAGTATTTTAGCAAGAGCTAAACTCAACTCAAGCATTGTCAAATAAGTTGTCAAATCTAGTTGTATTCATTCATATATCACATGATAGGTGGAGAATGACATGCGATTTGAGGCCTCTTCAAAGTAGTTCCAACATTGGTGGTGCGAGGGTGTCCACAACCCAACTAATGTTTTTTTTGCAAGGTTTCCCATCCATGGTTAGGGTTTTAGATCTTGTTTAACAAATTTAGAGAGATTCATAGCATGATTAAAAACTAGGGTTTAATAGTGATAGATATTTCCATGAAGGAAACGGTCCAAGAAAGATACAAACCTATAATCTAAGCATGTCTAAGACCATACAATAGGTTCAAAACCATACGAGAAGGTCTTAGCGGAAGTGTATGGTCCACCCGAGGCCAATTTCAGAAACATTTCTATAAATAAATCATTATCATCCCTAGATCTCCTAGTTTCAGCGGTGTGCACATCCAAAACTTCTCATAATCATTTGTAAACATCTAAGTACACTCATCCTCTTGTTTTTTCAATTTCATATCTTGTTTCATACATTATTTGTAAGTATTAATGTGTTGTTTTGATATTACATAATTAATGTTGGAATTTGATTGGTCAAAATAACCTCCTTTATCTCCCCTTACATCCTTTAGTGTACTTAATTCATAAATTCTTATATTTCACATAATCTAATAAGGGTATAAATATTTTGGTGAACTGACTCATGATTCAATATTTTATGCTCTTCCTATTTTATCTTTTGGTTGTATATATCTTCCTATTCTACCTCATTGTGTTTTTGTTTCTAATGTTATATGACATTTGCATCGGCTCGTAGGCCCACATACTCATACTTTGGGTTACAAAGGAAAACCCTTTGCTCATCCTTATTTTACACCTACAAATGGGGTTCATAATGTTTGGCCTTATTCTACTACAAATATATTTTTGATGTCATATTTAGCATAATTTTGATCCTTTATAAAGGCTCCAATTATAACCCTAATACTCATTCTTGTGATCTACCTAAATATGAGGCACAACACCTTACACACTTCTTACAAGAGAATCCTGCTAATATTGATATTCTTCTATATGTTGCAAGAGATCAACTTAAGCATGCTCCATTGTCTCGAGATAATGACATATGTTATTCCTACATCCTTGGGTTACCTAATTTATCAATGTAACATGCCTTTATACCTCTTCACGCAACCACTTTGTTTTTCCTACATATCCTATATTCAATCCAAATTGTTCACACACTTAATCTAACACACAAGATCTTGAAATCCTTGTTCATACATTACAATATCAAATCTTACAATTACAACAAGGTGCATCATCTTCTTCTTACACTATGGAATCTACGCATTTTCTTCATAATCCACTTGTACCGAAGTGTTTTCTTACCATTTACCTATTAGTTTTTGTTCCTAAATTCCCTATCTATGATGGTAAAGGGGATCTCATTGAACATATTAAATCATGTCATATGGATTTCTGTAGCTACACCTCTTAAGACATATTACTCACCAATCTCTTCCCTATACATCTTAATTACTTTACACTTCAATGGTTTTAGGATATCCCCACACATTCTCGCGTGATCATTTACCTCATTCGAAATCAATTTTTGGCACAATTCTCCATCAAAATTGGATGAAAATTTTCTTATGCACAACTATATAAAATGTGAAAAGGATCTAATGAACCTATCAATGATTATGTCTTATAATACAATACCATGCTTACTAAGATGATAAATATCTTAGTTGATGGTGAATTACAATACCCCTTTACACAAAGTTTGTTTTCTCCTTTGCAAGAATCAATCATATTTGTTTTTTGTTGATATTTTGACCATTTATGTCATACACTCAAGGAGCATGAAGTTAAGTTGTTACATATGAAAAACTCAAGTATGTTTCTAGCACTCCTCCTAATACCTTTAATGTTGATTTTTCAAGAAAATTTGAAGGAAATACCAAGGTTATTTGTAAAGACATTTTAAATGTTATTTCTCAATCATTTAAGCTCCAAATTCAACCCACACGATGATGGTTTACTCAATTACCATATGCCCCACACATTGGATTGAAACAATTACTTGATTGTAGTTGTGTGTCTCTCCCTCCACCATTTGAGGTTAATGTGAACAAGTCTCAAATTAAAAGTTTCGATGTTAATGGTTATTGTGATTATCATAGATGTATTGGTCACCTCATTATTGATGTATCAAGATTTGGCACATCATTCAAGATCTTATCTATTTAAACACCATTGAATGGGATGAGCCCACTAAATCTTCTAAGCCATCTAATGATAATGCCAAATTAAAAATATTAATGATCTACTTCCTGTTGGAGCTCAAAATTACATCCATCCTAAATAAATATGATCTATGGATTTTAGGAAACATGGTACTGTCTCTAAGTTATGGCACCTTGGGCTCAAGATAGGCCACTAGAGAAGGTTGATTCCTTTGCTAATTTCTATTACTACAAGTAATCCTAGGAGGGGAGATGCAACTATCTAACTTTGATCTATGATTCCAAGGAACTAGGGTGAGAAGGAGATGCATAAAATGAAATCCTAAGCTAAAGGGAGGTGATAACACCAGAAATAAGGGGATGAACACTCTCAGATGAGTGGAAATAAGGGAAAGTGGAGGAAGGAAGAGAATAAAAGTGTGCCACAATCCCAAGAAGCACTCACACACTCATTTCCATGGAGCAAAACATAAAAGAAACCTACAAAGAACATAAGGAATGCACAATAAACAAATAAAACAAAAGAAAGGAAAGAATATGCAATAAAATATGAGCTAGGAAAGAGAATATCCACAAAACAAGACTTTTTTACTTCCAAGAGATGCACAATCAATTAAAATGGTGGAAAGAGGTAAGTATCCACATGTAGAGGACTAGATCTAAGGCCTGTAACCCAAAAATGCAAAGGGACACTATTATGAATAATGCTCTTGCAATCCAAGAGGGTCCAACCTTTACAAATGAGCATTATTCAACAATATATAGAAGAAGAAGGAGAGAAGAGGAGGGAAACTCAAATTTTCAATCACAACCACCAACAAGACAATAAATTCCTGAAAATCCACCTGTAACACTGTCAGATCCACCTCCCTTTGTCAGTAGTTTGTGGAAGAAGGAAAGAGGCCAAATTTGATCATACTTGGGTGGTTGAGCTGACTAGATGTGTGCATAAATTACAAAAATCATGTTTCCCTATTTTTACCTACCAAATCCTGCCAAAATATGATTTTGAAAACCCTATAGCATAACCCATGTCAAGGCAGATTTCAAACAAGACTAGGCATGTATGAATAAGAGATTTATGGAGGAAGTTGTGGTGATTTAAATTTCTACAGTGTAAGAGGAACACACAATCCATGTGGCATGATCTAATTGATCATAGGTCAGCTGATTGTTTGTTAGTTTGATTTTTCACATGTCATATGTTCAATCGCCATAAGGATTTGGCCACAGACTCATGCATTTTGATTTTTGTCGTGTTGTGCACTTTATCTAACATGTCCCAAGAATAGACACGTGGCACATTGTGATTGGTGCAGAAGGTTGCAGTCTTTGTGCATGTGCAAGAGAAAGAGGCACAAAAGGGAGGAAATGCATAGGTTTGTGAGTGCACTCAAGAGAGTACGTGAGGGAAGGAAGAAATGGATGCATATTTACATAGGAATGAAAATGTTTGAGGAATGCATGGGCATTGGAAGAAGGAGGAAGTTTTGTGCGCAAGATTCACAACAATTTGGAAGAAAGGCACACATGAAAGAAAACATGTGGGGACTTATAAAAATGGGATGCAATTCAACGGGGGCATGTGAGAGGGTGCTTGAGGTTCAAGAAATGAAATAAAATGCACGGGAAAATGTGCATAAAGGAGAAATAGATGGAGATTGGAAGAATGCAAGGGAAGAATGTGGGAGCATGTGGAAGGAACACAGAAGAAAGTGAAGGAAATGGAAAAGGAAAGGAAACACATAAAGAGCGTAAGGATCTATAACTAAGCATTTACACCAAGGAAGACACCAAAGATGCGTACAACCTGAAGTGATGATGTCGGAGCAGAATAGAACTTCAAGCTATTAATGTAACTTGGGGGTTATTTTGGACAACACTTCCTAAGCGTGACATTGGCGTATCTACTTTAGAAGTGCACAACACTTATCATTTGGTACCACCACCGCCTTTTATGATTTACCTTTAGATGCAATGACTAAAAATGTCACTCACACATCATCTCATATATCACTTATCACTTTCAATGACTCTAATATAGATGACACACATATTTCAAATACTCTATTCATCATTATCTATTTTAATCAAGTACCTATATATGGTGTTTTATTTTATCCCGATAACAAGGATAATGTATGATCTCTCACACTACTTTAATATCTTGGAATTTCTATATAAAATCTCACATTTGATATTAATCCTTGTTGGTACATCAATCTACCTATCACTATTGGTTTTATCACTACATTAGTTTCATTCTTGGTTGTTATAACTCTTAGCTTTGGTGAATTATAATTAGGTAGCCCTTGGTTACATGCTCTTAGGTCAATTCTATCGATAATTCACCAATGTTTCAAGTTTTTTCATAACTAGTAAGTTGTCACAATTAGAGGTGTTCCCTTTGAGGCTCCTTGTCCTAGTTTTCCTATTCATTATTCTACAATTCTTATTCTTACCTCTAGTACATGTATGGATAGATATTTTATTTTACAAAATTTCCCTAGAAACTCTAGAACTCCTAGGTTCTTTCCTAGGCTGTGATTCTTCACACTATCTCTAGTCATTCTAGCTCTCCTAGGTCTTCCGATGGGCCTTTGATCCTTCCGATAATTTCTTCATTTAGACTTGGGAAGTAAAGTGATCAAAAATGGGAAAAATTAGTATTGGGGACATTACTTTCCTCCTTGCCAAGATCTTTTTGGGTGTATTGTGTCTAAATCAAGCACCTGGGAAGCAGTTCCTTCATTCCTCGCATTGTTTCACCGGCCACAAAGAGGGGTTTGGGACTTGTAATGCGTATAAATCAATTTTTGTGGGAATTGTGAGAACAGTTCCATGAGGCCAAAATTTCTCGATTAAGCATTTCATCCACATAAGGGGGAGTTGAGAGTGTATTTCGGAAAAATCGGGTGTCGATAGAATAGATGGAACGCTCCACCGAGCCTTTAGTTCCCCACATGAGAAAATTATTCGACTAAGTGGTGACATGAACTAACAAGTAGCAAAGGGTAATGAGAAAAAGCGGGTGATGCGGGTACCTATGGAACCAAGGAGCAGTTCTTTTGTTCCTCTAGATCAACGATCGACTAACGAGTAGAGAGGAAACAATGTTGTAGGTATTGTAGATAAAGCAAGCTTGGAGGGAATAAAGGGAATAGTTCCACACTTCCACAAGTTTGTCGATCGGCCGATGTGGTAGCACCGGGAATAAATAGAATGGTTAATGCATACTATGGAAGCCCATGTGGAACCCTTTTACAACCATCCCAATTCCCCCGAACTTCAAATGGCCATATCTTTTGCTCTGTTACTCCAAATTTCACATTAAAATATGTAATTCCAAGTAGCTCAACTATCACATTTGATGAAGTATGGCGCCCTTTCCTTCTCTCATAAGCAAAGTATCATAGGGTAATGGTATTGGAAGGGTACACATACTTATTTTCAAATATTTAATGCACGTTGTTGGTGGTTGAAAAGGGGATTCCAAGTTTTCCTCTATTTTACCTCCTCTCTCCCTCTCCTATTTTCTATATATTGTAAAAGGATGCTCATTTGTAAAAGTTGGACCCTCTTGTAATGATAGTGCATCATTCTACAAGTATTGCATGTGTATTTTGAGTTGCATGCCTCAAATTTGGACATTTGTAGGGTGATTCTTGCCTTCTCCTTCATTATAATGGTGTGCATCTATTTTGAAGAAAAAAATCATGTTTTATGGTTATTCTCTAAAATTGTGTTCATGAGAATTGATCTGAAACTATGCACCACAATTAAGTTGCACTCCAATGGTAATGTGGTAGCTCCAACATAATCAACAAGATTCAAACAATGGAAAATCATGCAAATAGGAAAAAATGTTTTTTCATTCTCATAGATCGAAAAAAGGAGGGTACATATGGGAGTGTTGTGTAACTCTCGTGCTTGGAAAATCATTCCCTATAAGAGGGAAAGAGGATTTATAATTCAAATAAGGAATGTAACTCCTATGACGCCACTAATGCATATGAAAATGACAAATTCTATGACAAAATCTTCCACTTGTCATATAACTCCTAAGACCTATGAACTCGCTAGGTGAGATGACTCACCATATGATGTGGATGAGACCCCTAGGATGACGAGGCAAGTCACACACACAAACACCCCCTTCATAAAAGTTGAGGTATAGGTCATGGTAAGTCAAAACAGAAGGAAGACTCCCCTAGACAACTAAGAAAGATGTGTCAATGGGGCCTAATAACTAAAGGCCTAATAAGGTGGCCCGTGTATAAACAAAATATCTCTGGAGATAAGAAGAGGAGAAGGACTATGAATCTTGAAGAAGATGAGTGGTTGCGATAAACCTCACCCCAAGAAGAGACTGCAGTGAATAAACTTCACTTTAGTGAAGGGCTTTGTGAATATGTCTTCAACTTGATCATTTACATCTCGAATATACTACAATTCAATGATGTCTTCATGTATCAATTTCCGTATGAAGTATATGTGGATATAAATTTTCTTCATCCACTTTGATGTTAAACCGGATTTCTACAAATCAAGATGGTGCTCATGTTATCACATTAGATAACAATAGGCCATTGAAAGTGGATTCTAAAATATGTCAAGATACCTGTAGCCAAACAAATTTTATAGCAAGCAGTGTTGATTGCTACTTTGTACTCTTCCTCTGTTAATGATATGGAAATGGAATTATGTTTCTTGCTAGACCAAGTGATAGGACTGAACCAAGGGAAAACTATAGCCTAAGGTAGATTTTTGATGATCTAGATCACCAGCGTAATCAAATTATGTATATTCAACCAAGTCAATCTATGTCCCTCCTAAGTATTGATTTACGTGCTGTATGAGTGCCACGAACATAGTGAAGGATCCACTTCATTTCTTTCCAATCAATCTCCCCACGAACTATCAACAAAGGGTACCATCATCCAAGGGAGTGGAGCAATTAGAAACCAACTTAACTCTAAAAAGGAAAGGATTAGAGAAGACTTGGAATTGGACATGTGAAACCAAGCAAGCAAATCAAGAGAGTACTTAGGCTATGAAATCATAATTCCCAATTCAGATTGTGAAATCTAGATCCTAAGAAAGTAATGAAGCAATCCCAAGTCAAACATGGAGAACTTTTTCTCCAAGGAGATCTTCACATAATCGATGATGGAGGAAGAGATGCCCACGATCAAAAATTCATCAACATATAGAACAAGAATGAGCATGGATTCATCCTACCATAGAGTGTAAACATTTGGGTTAGAGTGACACCGAGTGAACCCCGATGAAAGTTGAAATGAGTCCATCTTGCCATACCAAATACGAGGGGATTTTTTGAGGTCGTAGAGAAACTTATTTAACTTGCAAATGAGGAGGGATCATAGAAATAACCCAAAGGTTGTTCCATATAGATCTCTTCCTCTAGATCCACATGAAGGAAGGCACTCTCGGCATCCATCGGTGAACTTACCATATATTAGTATGAAGCGAGAGATAGTGAGGGTCAATTGAATGGAAGTCATATTCAAAATCGGAGCAAAGGTTTCCAAGTAATAAAACCTAGCTACCTAGGGAAACCCTTAGCTAAAAGTTGTGATTTATACTTCTCAACGTCTCCATCGGCACCATACTTTGTCAGTACACCCACTTACATTGAAATATTTGTCTTCCTTTGAAAGAGGGGTGATATCCCAAGTATTGTTCTTCATGAATGAGTAATACTCCTCATCCATGGTAGAATACCAATCAGGAATCCCATAAGCCTCCTGGAAATACTAAGGGTCAGAAGCGGAGGTGAAGAAAGAGTGGTGTCTAACTAATTCTAACCAGAGTCGTCTCTCATTCAAAGGATTTCCAACCAATTCTCCAGCACTTTGTAAAGTTTTCCTAGCCTAAAGAGGACCAAGAAGATCAAGCTTAGAGTCGAGAATATTCTTCACTCAATTGAGAAGGGACATATTCCTCATCATCACTCTTGTCCAAAATCAAAAGACTTTGAATTCTAGGGGTCGGGAGGAGCATGAGGATCAAGAGGGGGAACTTTCTCAAAAACATCATCATCTGACAAGTCACAATCTGAATCAGTGGGCAGAAGAACCTTAGAGGGTGGAGAAGTAGAAGTCAAAGATGGCTTATCCAACTTAACACTTCTCTCAATATACAGCTCATGAGTAGTATGGTTCAACAATCTATACCCCTTCATGCCATCAGGATACCCAACAAAAATACAAGGTTTTTACTATGGTTCTAAGGCCTTGCGTTTCTCCTTAGGAATCTTGGCCATAGCATTGGATCTGAAGACATGAAAGTAATCTACATCAGGATTGCATCCAAACTAGGCTTCAAAGGGTTTTATCCCTCTTACGCACTTGTGTGGAACACAGTTTTAAATGTAGCAAGCACAATTAACTACTTCACCCCAATACTATGGAGGAAGGGATTTCAAGTGAACCATACAAGTGGCCATCTCCTTAAGCATTCATTTCTTTATTTCTACAACTATGTTTTGTGAAGGGTTATAAGCAACTGTATGCTATAAAACAATCCCTTCAGAGGTAAAGAAATATTCAAACCTATTACTCACATACTTGCCTCCATTTTTCGGTTTGAAGAAACTTGATAGACCTTTTTGCTTGTTTCTCAACAAGAGCCTTAAATTCTTAAAAATTCTCGAAGACCTAAATCTTAAGCTTAAGAAAATACACCCAAGTGTAACACAAAAATTCATCAATGAAGGTTAGTATATAAAGAGATATAGTAAACGAAGGAGATGGGAAAGGGTCAAAAATGTCACTATGAACAAGATCCAAAGGATGAGTAGCTCTCCAGGATTTTCCTTTGTCAAAAATTTTCTCGGGTTACTTCTTGAGGGCACAACCCTAAAAAAACCTTTAAAATACTTGATGTGGGGTAACCCATTGAACATTTCTTTTTGGCTCAATTATTCAAGGTAACGATAATTAATATGCCTAAAATGCTCATTTCATAGCTTACTAACCTCATCTGTATAAGTGAGCAAGGAAGTATGATTCGAATCAAAAGTAACGTGGGAAAATAAACCATGAACGGTGATCCGCCTTTCCCTCAGCCATTGTGCGGTCGGGTTTAAGCTCATGAATAATCATTGATTTAGGACTAAATTCCACTTGCATTCCTTCACCAAGGTGATTGATTTGGTAAACTCATAGGAGATTGGTAGAGAGATTGGGAACACTCAACACTTGGTTAAATGTTTCACCCTCCATCTCTACCGATCCACTACCGAAAACCGACACTATATTGTCATTGCTCAACGTGATTTGGGACATTCCACATGGTTTGATGTTGGTTAACTCAACATTTGAAGAATCCATGTGGTGTGAGGCATCAAAATAAAAAATATGCATCGATAAAGGAGTTGATCAAGCTATAAGGGCCTTTCCTTTATCCTTTTCATATGTAGATTCCTTTTCTTTAGAAGACTCGCCCTTGTGAGCATTTTTTTAATGGATTCAAGGACACTTATTTTATTCTTCTCAAGTAAATGAGTTAAGTGATCAATCTGTTTCCACATACACTGATTCTCTTCATGGCCATTATTATTGTAATAATAACACTTACACTTTTCCTTCTACACTTTAGGCTCGAGAAGTTGAAGCGCTCACGTTAGGCTTGGTTTGGGCTTGTTGGTCTTGGTTTCCTTCTTGGGTTGGTCCTTTTTCTCTTTCTTTTTTCAGTTTTCTTACCCTTACTTTCCACAAGGGCATGTGACTTGGATTTTAGAGTCCCCATTTGAATGATTATATCTTGTTCTTGAATGAGTTAGGATGATAAGCTGTCAAATGAGGGCATTTTCAAGCGCTGCCCAAGGAGGCTTTTATGGCATGAAATTTGAAACAAATACGGAGTATTTGGGACCTAACTTAGAAATAATCGACAAGATTAGCTGAGAGTCTTTCTTCTCCACTTTACATTCCTTTAAAAGTAACCTAGTGTGGAAAATTTTTGAGAAGAAGGACTGTAGGTTTTCAAAGTCACTAGGGTTTAATCCTAGTAGTTTATTCTCCAAATCATTCACTCTCATGTCATCTTGTTTCCCAAACATATCATCGAGAATTTTCCACACTTAAGTGGGTGTTGAGGAAGTTTCGATTTGGAAGAGAGGGTCGGGAGAGACGAACATATAGAGAATACCTAAGGCTTCATCACAATGGTTAAACCACTTGGATTTTTAGGTTCAATCTCTACTCCCATGGAAACACAGAATAACCCTTTACTACATAGAACCATATAAATTTTAGATCTCCATTCAAAGAAATTTAAAGGTGTGAGAAAAGGTACTTTAAATGCATCCATAGCGAAGAGAGAGAAATAATGAATAAAGAAATAAAGAGAAAGAAACACAACCACCACATAACAATATTAACATCCCTAAGTTTGGAACTTTATAGTTTAGTGTGTTGATTACAATTAGATGTGATTGTATGGCAAGAACTAGTCAGTCACTCACCTTGCAACCAGCGTAATAACGCGTAAGAGTGGAGACCATAATCAAGGTTTGTTGATTGTAACAGCTTGACACCGTAAGCAAGCATGAAATGAGAAAAAGTAAGAGAAGGGGAAAAAAATACAGTCCTATGTCAGAAATAGTGTCTAACATCGCATCAGAAACCCCCTTTCCGCACATAATCTGTGGTGAACACGCTCATTGTTCATGGCAAGCAACAACAAGGGTGATACTGATGTAAAAATGGACTTGAAACGAGTCTCGAGAACCTCTAGAACACCGAAAATGCTCCCATAAGGAAAGAAAATGCTATAAATTCTATAAGACACTCCAACAAGGGATTAGAGAAAAAAATTCAATAACACTTAAAATTGATCTTTGCAAAGTCGGTTCGGCCAATTTTAGAGATAAAAAGACTTTAAAAGTGATTATTCACTAATTGATTAAAAAAGATTCTAAAATTAAAAAATTAGATACCTAATCTATTAATAAAGCTCCAAGTTTAATTAATTAATTACCTTTGAAAACCAATTAGATCTAAAATTTAATTAAAGCTAATTAAAAATAAGCACCTTTAAAAAACAAGATAGATCTAAATTTTTAATTAAATTTAACAAAAAAGGAGCCTAACATTATATATAAACACCCCCTTTAATTATAACACCCCAAAATATAAACCTAAACTTGACCCACACTAATTATAAACTCCCACTTTATAAAACAAAACTTGTGACAACAATCAAAAGGAGGTTAGAAATTTTAAAAGTCGAGAAATTAGAATTTTAAAGAAAAAGGAAACATTGAGGGTGGTTAAGATAACCGATAACATGGTCGAGGAGAGCCCACATGGAGGTGGGTCGGCGCAAAGGATGCGACCGGCGGGGGTTGGATGACTCAGCGACCAAGACACGAGTAATGAAATGGCCCAAGGCCAAGGCACGCATGGGTGGTGCAAGATGCACAATAGGAAAGGCCTCATGATTCAAGTTGGGAAAACATGCAACCCAAAATGCCAAGAGGGAAGGAACCCCATGTCGTAGGCACAAGGAAAGGGCAGCCTAAGTAAAGGGAAATCCTGACAGCATAAAAAAGGTGACCCAAAGACACAACTCATCCTATAGAAAAATGCAACACCTCCCTCAAAAAAAAACCCGACTTTTGAAAAAGGAATGTGGTCTTAGGAAAGGGAAACATAGCCCCAAAGCACTCAACTCGGCCTAGGAGCAAAGGAACTCATCCATTGGTAAAAGAAACTCATCCCACATAAGGGGACTCACCCAAACAATGTAACCCTAAACCCAGCATGCAAAACAACCCAAGACCAAGATAAGAGCCAAAGCGGGGAAGATAAATGCAAACAATAAGGAGGAGGCTAAAAACAATTTTTTTCTATAAAAAAATCCACTTGCATTTAGAAAATATGATAAGACATAAAAATAAACCAACCTCAAAATAACGCTTTCCTACCAAAATCAGTAACTAGTGAAATCTAGTAGTGAAAAATGCAAACCTGCACACATGCACAAACCCCAAAATGCATAAACTCCAAGAGTAACTGTTAAAAACTAGTTAGCATGATTTGAGAATAAAGCTGAATAAAAAAATTACACCGAGGAGTGAAAAGAACGAAATCAAAAGTAATAAGTAACCCAAAAATGACGAGTGCACATTTACCGAATCCTCAAGCTCTGATACCATGAAAGAGTGTTTGTGAGAATCGATACGGAAACTATGCACCACAATTAAGTTTCACTCGATGTAATCTGCAAGATTCGAACAATGGAAAATCATACAAATAGAAAAATAGGTTTTCTCATTTTCATAGATCAAAAAAATGAGAGTACATCGGGAGTGTTTAAAAGGAACGATAACCAAATCGTACCAAGCTAAGAACACCGATGCTAATCAATCACCATGATCAATAAGATGAAAGCAATTCACCGAATAACTTTGCATAAAACCTTTGCGAAACAAATGAGAACCAATATCATATATTATTATGGAACTCAATGAAATACAATGAGAATGGGCCTTGCTTATATAGGCAAGGAATAAAAATTTAAGAACCACCAAGGTCGTAGATAAAGCCATAAATCAAGGAAATAACTATTCATCAAAGAACTAGTTAAGACCATAGATTTAGGAGAGAACTAGACATCAAGGATCTAGTCAATACCATAGATCTAGGAAAGAACTAGTCAATACCATAGATCAAGGAAAGAACTATACCTAACAACTAGATAATATCTCATAATATCTAAATAAGATAAAAGAAATATCCAAACAAATAAGTGGGTGAGGATAAATACAATAACGGTAAATAATGTACCTAGGTGAACATGAGCTAAGGTAAATACCTACTCTAACTAGTGGTGTTGTGTAACTCTTGTGCCTAGAAAATCATTCCTGTAAAATGGAAAGAGGAGTTACAATTCCAAATAGGAAATGTAACTCCAATAACACCACTAAGGAATATGACAATAAAAATTCTATGATAGAATATGTCACTTATCAATTAAGGCCCATGCTCACAATATTCATTATTTAATTACCTTAATTAAACTAATTTCCACCTCACCTAGACACCTCATCACAAACCTATTCTTAGCATGTTTCCCTTTTACTAGGACTCAATATCCACTCACCATAACTAACTAAGACTTAGTCCTACCTACCTTAATTAACTAAGACTTAGTTCAACCCTAAAATCACATGCCTATTCTTCCTCTAACCACATTCCCACTTATCTAAGTGCAAGATTCCATTTTGATCTTGGAGAGAATAGATAGAGCTGGCAAAAAAGATAGCCAGATCTACTATTTTTAGTAAACCTAGGATATGCCTTAACCGATGCATGTCGGTCGACCCAAACCGACGATGCGGTCATCCTAAACCATCATCGGTTACCATATATTCACTTTGGTAACCTTGTTTGAGAGGTTGGCCACATTCTCAAGTTTTGGAATGAAGGAGATCTGCATGCAAGCAAGAACCAGAGCCCCTTTCACACCTCCAGATAGCCATAACAACACAAGAGAGATGATCCAGAAGGTATTTGCATTCACGGTAGCATTCCGGGAAGCACTTGCGCATGGCATGAGCACTATTTCATAGATCAACCATCATCAACATCTAGCCATTAAACCTGTAAACACCAGTAAGTGTGCTTATAACCTACATCATTTCATCTTTATTTAGTTTACAAAGTTTCTTCACTTCTATTTATCAGCCTCCATTTACATTTTTATCCCACCAATCTTACCTCCCTATGAACCCAACCATTCCACCACCCACAATCATTTGATCACCTATACTGATTCTGAATATCTCTGAGTACTCCCAACACCTCCACAGACCTAACCATTCTCCTTACCATCTCTGTTTAATCTCAAAAAACCCCAAAACCAAGTTTCATTGAGTTTCTATCATCCCGCCTATACTGATGTCAGTTATCCATGACCGTCGTTGGTTCTCTCTAAACCATCATCGGTCATACTTGACCGACGTCGGTCTCTGTATTTGGTAATCTTACCAATAACAAAAACCTAATAACCTACATCCAAGAAACCCAAGCTACCCAAAATCTGACCCTGACCTATTCCAACACCTTGACTACCTACCCTACTTCTAGATCTGATCATAACCTAGCTTGTTATATTAGATTTTCTTATTGTATTTGGATGAGATACCTAAATCATATCAACTACAATAGGATTTTATTTATTTATGTTATTCTTACATTAAGTTGTATTAAACAGTGGGTTGACTGCCACCAAGGAAGTATCACACTTCCTGGATCTAGCACACACTAGGCAGCCCACTGACATATATTGTTTAACTCTCTTTTGTGGTCTTGTTTTGTATTTTAGGTAGTTCCTCCTAGCCAAAAGGAAGCTCCCATAGTCAACATTTGATCAAGAAGTCAGAACAATGCACATAACCTCCAACCGACCATCACAATAGGTATTCCTCCTTGACCCATCACCTTATCTGTTTTGTCAAATCCATAAAGAAAATGGTGAAACATTTTGGCATGCCCGGTGGGACCCATCAGGGGTTCTTTTGCATTTTATTCATTCCTAGGTGAAATTTGTGTGTTTGTTTCCCTTTTGAAAAGCTTCCACATTAATTTTCTTCTCTAGAATCTTCCCCTTCTTTCTATTGTCTAAAAGCAATTGTGTTTTTGGTGCTTTAAAAAGAATATGTCTTTCTTTCATTAGCATTGCATTAGTGAAAGAGCATCCCTCTTCATGTTCATCACTTGCTACATTGAATATCACATTTGATTTGGGTTTAAAACACTTGCATGGCATTCTGATTTGTTGCATTATATCTCACATTAAAACTGAGGGAAACCTATATGCTGGAAGTCATGCCCAGCTGATGGTTGACACAACTAAACCGTAGAAAGCACATTTCTCTCTTCTCTCTCTTTGCTAAACCACACAAATTTGAATTTACACATCTTCTTAAACAACATCCCACCCGGAAGAAGTTTTCAATGATCACATGATCAGAGGATTGATAGTGGGCACCCAATTGGTTATCTTTGTCAGTCATCACCTCAGAGAAAGGACCACCCCCCCACCATAACATAACCTGAAACCTCACCTTTTAGATTTCCTTCTTCATAGGATGCCTTCCCAACCAAAAAACTTTGTTCTAAATTCACAAGTCAGTCTTTTAAATAGCATAAGCTAAAACAAACATAAATTCACTTTTAGGATTACGTGTTTTCTTAGCTTTGTTCTTGACTTGTGTTTTGAGGTGTGAGTTACGATTCTCCATTTTCTTCTTCCTTTCACACTCCCCATCATAGTTGGAGTATTTTGGTTATTTTTGAGTGTGTCAGGACCTTATCTGGTCATTCTCAAGACTTTTGGGTTGATCCTTTATCTAGTTTTAATTCACAAACATCCACTTTTCTTCATTTCTTCTCATTTCACAAATCGGCATCATCGTCATGACCAACCATCGTTCGGTTTATATATGACCATCATCATTCGGTTTTACCTAACCGGTGTCGGTTCTAGTTATTTTGGTTATTTTACCTAAAACAACCTTCATCACCTATTCTTTTCTGCTTTTGGTCCTTAGGACACCATCATATCACCTAACATTCTGATATCTCTGACAAATATAAGTTTTCCCAGTTCATATTCATCAATTTCTATTTCATTTTCTGAAACTGGTACTTTTTCCATAGTGACGTGATTATCGATTATCATAACCATCATCGGTTATCCTTTAACCATCATCGGTCATATTAACCATCGTCGGTTTTGTGTTTGATTTTTAATCAAAAACACTAACCAGATTTACCCCCTGGACTTCATCCTTCTCTTCTTCTATTGTTTTTTGTGTCATTTATAGAATAGTCTTACCAAGTCAACACTAATTCACATGGTGTTGACTCATGAGCCAAACTAATGCCCTTGTATTTCATGCCATCCATCAACCACTCCCACCTAGTCCATCACCATTCATCCATCCTATCACCTATGGATCGACTCAGCTTATCCCCATTACTACCGGTGATGAGGAGTTCACAAGACTCCTTGATCAGAATCCCATGGCCCTACAATACTATCTTCACCCACTCATCTACCCAGAGACTCCTCAGGATAGTTAATATATGGCATGCCCATATCTATCCCTCCTACCCTTGCACCCACTTCCGTGTCACTACCACTAGTTCGGCATTTTGCCCTCATCCACATCACCCCTGTGGTCTCTCAGTTAGGTTCCACCTCTACCATAACTTTGCCACCCTAACACATATTGCACCCATAACTTCAACCATGTGTCCTTCACCGACTACCTTGAGCATAGCCCCATCTACCCCCTTTTCCTCGTATGTACCAATTGCATCACAACCACCTCCAATGTTGGAAACCACACCCCTTTCCAAAATCTTTCTTTCTATCCCTCAGTCTCTACCACCCATTACCACGAGTCATTTATGACCACCCCACCTATTTACACATCATCAACAGCCCCCCAATTTCATCTATCACTTATTCGGGGTACATTCCACCTATATCTATCCCCCTATGTGTAGTTTTCATATTCCGCACCCTCATGTACTGGGATGCCATCTACATCATACACTCATTATCAACCTCCCTTTTCTGGTGGGAGGCACCCATTCCTCACAACCCACCAATGACCTCATTAGGATGATGATGGAAAAGATGTAGACATTAGAAGCATCGGTTTCCGGCTCTCGTAACTCCTTAACCTATGATGAAATCTATAATGAGCCTATTCATCCATCCATTCCTATTCACTTATATCATGTGCATTGGGAAATGCCTAAATTCAATCATTTTAATAGTAAAGAGGACCCACAACAACACTTGTGGTCATTCAAGCATGGGTGCTACCTAATTTCCCATGATGATGCTTTGCTCTTATGAACATTTCCCATGTCCCTAATAGGACCCACCTTAGATTGGTACAGTAGTTTACCTAGACATTCCATCTACTCCTTCAACCAAGTGGCTCAAGCATTCCTAGACCACTTCTCGATCAATGTAGTCAAGAAGGTCACCATGACCTGATCTGTATTGACATAGTATGAAGATGAATCTATCACAGATTTTTTCCCCCTTTGGTGAGTCTTATCAACCAATTAACATTCCAACTACCTCAAACTGAACTTATTGAGTTGTTCACTAGAGCTTGTGCTAGACACATCTCACCAACTCTGTAGGTCCAAACCTTTGAACCTTTGATGAAGCATTCACCATGGCATGAAAGCTGGAAATTCATGCCATTGAAGAAAAGAAAATCCAATTATGAAACAAGAACGCCCCATTCAAATCAAATGATTCTTCTTCATCTTCAAAACCTCAAAATAACTATTCAAAGCCCAAAGGATCCAATGTGGTAGTCCTCAAGGTGGGTCCATCTCATCCTTCTAATCAAGCCCAACCTTCTTCTAATCTTTCCCTATCCAGGCCTTTCAGCTCCGGTGGGAGCAAGTGGAAGTACACTTCAATTGGAGAACCCTATTCTTGGTCTTGGAAAAGCTTCTTAAAGCTGGAGCCATTACACTTCCTCCCATAAAACCTCATACAAGTTTTGATCCTCCCATCCTATGCTCTGCATGGTATAAAGAACATGACTATTGTAATTACCATCGCGTCAAAGGCCATAGTGATGGTACATAACTTTTAAGAACATTGTCAAGAGATGATAGATAATGGAGACCTCATCATGGACAACCTGAATGCCTAGAAAATCAAAATTTGCACATCTTTAAAAATTCATTCCCTAACCATAAACCATCATCTAATCAAAATAGTGAACCTTCATCTAGTGACAACAATGTCCATGAAGTCCGTGGTTTTTGATATCATACCGACCATTCCTCAAATCCCACCTATTTTTCATCTATTGAGGAAATTATGGCATGAGCCCCTCTCCCTGAGAGGAGCATACCTCTTCACTCCTTCACCCCAGAGGAGTCCCCTCATCTCCCCTCTCTCATGGAGGAACCCACACTTTCTACCGATGTCATTTCATTTCGATGTCATTTCACCTCCCAACCACACCTACGAACAATCAACACTTTTAATCTCCCATCCACAGGAGAATCATCATCATCCTTCTCCTCCACCAAGGAGAAGTCTACATCACCCCACCTATTATCTCTCCTACCCATGGGAGACTCATCAGACATGCCACTACCTGTTGGGGGTAGTTCCCCTCAGCATCCCAGAACCCCATTGACATGATCTCGGCTCTTTTACCTATAGAGTCGAGGCTAGCCAATTCCCTGTCTCATAGACATATTTTATAGGGATCACCACCAAACCAACTCCATCTTCTTCTTTAGTAGTCCCATTTTCATGGTTGGCTGATCACTTGGATTACGTTGATAATTCCATGCTCTGGGGACGTCTTGGCTCCCCTTTTTGACCCAAATGCAAATGTTTCCTGAGGATACTTCCATGATCTACCCAAAGGTATTTTCAGCAACCAGATCGACATTGACCATGCCTATTGAAAATGACGATTCTTCTTCATCATCCCTACCTACATCCAAACCTTTACCCATGACCAAAACCATTTCAAAACCTGAAATCCTACCCACACCTATGTCTTCATCTATATCTAGACCCATCACTACCTTGGGTGTCATGCCGACATCAAGCCTTACTCACCCACCTATCAAATTGGACTTAGCAACATCATCTCAAACCCGCACCAACATTATCCCTCCACCTAAAAAGAAAACCCAACCTTCTAGTTGCATACACCGGTCTCACCTACCACACCTTTGTCACCTTCCCCCTTTCCATCCATCCTAGGGCCTCATCCATCAACCCTAATCAAACAGTCTCCTACCCAAGGCCATTCAAAAGCTAAACAACCTACTACTACATCACGAGCCTTGTTACACCTCATTCACCCAAAACCAAACACCCTCACCCTCACCCATGCACTTCTTACCACCTATACCTCCACTAGTTACTATAACCCCAACCTTGCCTATATGACTTCAACCCATGTCATCTACCCAACCTCTACCAACCACTTCCACCACAACTCGGTTTCCCCATGGGTAACCCATCCTCTTCCACCATCTTCTTTCCCTTCTACATCCTGTACTCCTGTGTCACCTTTACCCAAGAAGGTGTAACCCAAAGATAAGAACCCACTACCCTCCAATAAGGTAGTCAAACCAACAAAACCTTCCATCGCTAGCTCTTCTACCCCACCTTTACCCAAGAAGATGCCATCAAAACATAAGACCATACCACTTACCAAACCAGTGGACCAACCCATTCCCCCTCCTATAAAGCCTCTTCCCTCATGATCATCCACACCTTTACCCAAACCCACACTCACTTCCCATTGTGATCCATTAGCGGGGTCCTACGCCAACATTTTAACCAATCTCTTAGAGACTTCCATCATCACATTACCACCACTTTGACCTTATGATCCTCTCAAACCCAAACCAAAAGGGTTTGATGAAACCAAGATTTGTGCCTATCATCGTGTGTCCAGGACATGATGTAGAAAATTGTAAGGCTCTAAAGACCATTCTTCTCAACTTTGTCCTCTAAAAAAATTTTGATGATGATGACCTTCTTGATGAGGACCATGTTCCACCTTCACCTGTCACCACACATCATCATCCTTTACCCATTCATGATCAAGTATCTCCACCCCCACAACCATTTTATCCACCTCCAAAATTTGAGATCAACATGGTCATGTATTAGAGAGTTGGCCAAATCACCACCCAAATGTTCGGTGTGCCCTACTCATTTCACAAGGCTCTTATCCACCATTAGGTTTTTTCCCTCATGTCATTTATACTTTTTCACACACCCTCTCCATCCACCTCCCTCAGATTAACATGGTTCAAGTTGCCACCCTGCACTCAAGAAAGACAAAGGAAAGAAAAAGCAACTAGCCCATCAACCAACCCTGTGCCCAATATACCATCTACACCTTGCACCAAAAATCACCATTCGAGGACCTACATACCCTATCTCTGATGGGGTCACCCATCACAATGATAAAACAATTACATCATCCCCTCTAAAGATGTCTTTGTATGATCTCATCCAAACTTTTGAATCTCATAGACAAGCCCTTATGGAGGTTTTACAATCCATTGAAGTTTTACCCAATGACCCCACACTAGTGGCCTCCATTATCACCCCTCACCATGTGGCCTCACTTACCAAATCATCTCCTTCTTCTACCCCCATGCCCACTCCTCAAGTTCACCGCCCTCAGCTTCTCTGATGAGGAGATTGTACCTCTCCAGTCAGATGACCCTGATCCCACCCTTTTCATTTCCATCTATATCGATAACATATACGTATATGACATCATCATGATCGATGGTGGTGCTAGCATTAACATCATCTCCTCCCACATACAATCAAATGTGCATCCCTTCTAATTATATGCATAATAACCTAGTTATGTTGTGCTCCTTCAATGATGCCATTACCTCCACCCTTGGCACCATTATCCTTCACATGTTCGCGTAGGCCCTCGCACTATCCCGGAACTATTCTACATCTTAGAGGGAGAGTTCAGTATAACCTATTGCTTGGAAGACCTTGGATTCACGTCATGGGTTGTGTCCCTTCAACTTTACACCGTTGTGTAAAATTTGAACATGAAGGACATAACTATACCATCCCTGCGACCCGTCACCATTCAAAACTTGTAACATGTTGTACCGACCCATGATGTACTTGTACCGGTCAAGGCATCTACCACTATCCCCACTTCTCCTTCACCCATGAGCCCATCCACCAATGCTACCACCACCTCTCCCACATCTAACTCTTTTTATTCCCTACCTATTACCACCTCGACCTCTGTGAGTTGACCCCTCTCTACTTCCCCAACCATACCCTACCCCTCTCCCAATCATCTAGTGAGTCATCTATCCCCACCACCCACATATCGACTATTGATCCCTTAGAAGGTGTTTTTCAATGCCTCACTCTGGGGAGTACCGCCTATACAATATCGACACATTCCTCACTCCACAAGAGTATGGGAACCTGTGCCAACACCCTAGTTATGACTACCACATAGGTGAGGTTTTTCCTTATGGTCCTCCCCACCTTCACACTAACCTAATGTATGGGGGACTTGATACTACCACTTATTCACCCAAACCTCCATCCCAAACATGACCATTTTCATCTGACCTCCAATCTCTTACTAACCATCACTTCACCCACACTTTCCTTCACCATTGTGCATGGAAAGGCTTTGGTTTTGGTTTTTATGAACAAGGCCGCCATACCATCATTTCATGTACCACCCGTAAACACAATGATCGTAGTGGTATTGGCTTTTTACACACCACCTTCCAAGAAGGCCCACATCGACCTCATTGAGGAAGACAAACCTTCTCCACCCCATTCACCAATGTCACCACCTTCACCCACGGAGTCCATAGATCCCTGAATCTATTCCTCCTAACTTTTTTTTTTTTCATAAACACAATTTCCCTAGGACCTCTGACCTATCAACGTGATGGTGAGGATCCCTCTTCTCTTCCCTTCTGTATCTGACATGATCGATGATGATACACCTTCTATTAACATCATTCAATGTCAGGATGATGAGTCTATCCTCACCTACCTTGGTGTGGAAGATTCTTATATTCACCGGTCGTTACCTTCTGAGATGCACAAACCATGTTGAATGAATCGACTATTGAAATCAACATTAACACTCAGGATGACCCACACATTCTAAAGATAGGCCAATCTTTAGATGTTGTTGAACAGGAAGCTTTTACTTCTTTCCTCTGGGACCATAGCAATGCTTTTGCTTGGTCTATGTTGATATGCCGGTATTGACCCAAACATTGTGGTCCACAATATCGTAACCATTCTGATGCCAAACCCATAAAACAAAAGCTATGGAAAATGCATCCTCGCATTGCTCTTCTTGTCAAAGAAGAACTTCAGTGCCTTCTCTCGGTTTCCTTTATCCTACCCATTGACTATCCCCAATGGATTTCTAACATCGTTCCTATCACAAAAGTAATAGGGGGACTCCACATTTACATGGATTTCCATGACCTCAACCTTAGCTTGCCCCAAAGATGATTTTCCTCTACAGGCATTGACCAACTGGTTGATCTCACCACCGGCCATGAGATGTTATCACTCATGGATGGTTTCTCGAGTTATAATCAAATATTACTCACTCAGAAGATCAACACAAAACTTCCTTCATCACTCCTTGGGGGACCTTCTACTATCGAGTCATGCCTTTTGGCCTTAAAAATGTTGGTGCTACATATCAGCGAGCCATGACTTATATCTTCCATGACATCATGCATCACATATTGGAATATTACGTAGATGACCTTCTTGCCAAATCAAACATCGGGCCGAACACCTGACAGTCCTTAAGGTCATCTTTGACCACCTCATCAAGTATTGTGTTTGCCTTCAACCTAAGAAGTGTGTCTTTGTGGTACTTTTAGGAAAACTCCTTGGTTTCATCATTTCTTTGCATGGCATAGAAGTTGATCCTGCTAAAGTAAAGGCTATTATAGAAATGCCTCCACCTACTAATCTTTGTCAACTTTGAATTTTGCAAGGTAAGTTGCAATCTATTCATCGGTTCATTTCACAACTTTTCGACCCTTTGTCAACCATTTCATCATCTCCTCAAAAAGGATGTCTCATTCAAATGGGATGATGAATGCCACAAATCCTTTGATGCCTTAAAACAATACCTTCTTCAACCACGGTGCTCATTCCTCCTAAGGATGACCAACCCTTTTACCTATACATTTTCTACTATTGACCATTCCTTAGGTGCCATGCATGCTCACTCATCGCGATGAGAAACATAGGGAACAAGTGGTTTATTACATAAGTCATACCCTTTTGGACTATGAAACTAGGTACACCCATGCTGAAAAACTTTTCTTAGCCTTAGTTTTTGTCACCACTAAACTACGTCATTACCTACTCAACCACAAAACCTTTTTCATCACTAACATTGACCCCCTCTACATATATATGCCAAACCCTACCAACATCAACGTGTTGCATGTTGGCTCATGCTTCTTGCAGACCTTGACCTCGAATTCATCCATCAAAATTTCTATCAAAGGCCAAGCCATCATTGACCAACTAGCAGATGCACCTCTTTCTGGAAATCAACCCTCTAACTTTGATTTCCTGATGAATCCATTGCTACCCTCTCTTTGGATGATACCACTTACCAAGATGACCTTATTCTTTGATGGTTCCAAATGTCATGTGGGGGGTGGTGTAGGTGTTATCCTCATTCCTCTTGATGGTGAACCTATGCCTTTATCTTTCAAACTAGATTTTGAGTGCACTAACAACATCATCACCGAATATGAAGCACTCGTATTAGGCCTTCAAACCACCATCTCCCTAGATGTTAAATCAATTAATATCTTTGGTGATTCCCAACTGGTTGTAAACCAAGTCAATGGTATATACCAGTGTCGTAATGAAATACTAAAAAAGTACAAATGTCATGTCGACATGCTTTTGACTACCTTTGACCATTATGAACTTCAAACCACCCCGTTTCTACTAATAAATTTGTGGATACCATGGCCTTCTTGGCTTCTCAGATACCCACTTCACCTTGACTCCAAAATATTTGTCATAATACAAAGGTTACAATCACCCTCTTATTTACCTCGTGAGGTCCATTCCATTGGAACCGTTGCACTGACCCACGTGACCTTTGGTATAAAGAAAGTTTTAGACTACCTTTCCCTTTCCATTCTACCTCCCGATCTCACTCGTAATGGACAACGTGCCTTTCTTAAAAGTGTCTCTCACTATGTCATCATGGGTGGTCTCCTTTATAAGTGTGGCTTTGATGGTATTCTCTTACGATGCCTTACAAGTTCTAAAATTCCTTACACCATCAAGGAAGTTCACGATGGAATTTGTGGAGGCCACTTTAGTGGTTTAGTTGTCACTAAATGCATTCTTCACCTTGGCTATTATTGGCCAACCCTAAACCATGATTGTTGTGACTATGTCAAACATTGTGTGAAATGCCAACAACATGCTAATCTTCATCACACACCTAGTCATGCCTTATAGGTCGCACGAGACCTTTGGCCTTTCTCTCAATGGGGTTTGGATCTTGTGGAGAGATCAATCCTCATTCTTCACAACACCATCAATGGATTATAACCTACTACTGAATATTACACTAAATGGGTAGAATCCATTCCCCTCATTTCTACAAAATCTGAGAAAATATGTGAATTCATCAACCATCACATCATTTTTTCACTTTGGTGTTCCCTCACCGCCTCATCATTGATAATGGAAAGAAATTCAAAAAAAAAACCCTACAAAAAGTTTTGTGTGCTTTTGGCATTCAACTCAGTTTCTCATCACCTTATTACCCACAAACAAATGGCCAAGTAGAATCAACCAATAAAACCTTGAACAAAATTCTTATGAAAGTAGTTGATGATACTGGGAAGGATTGGCATACACACATTCCTTTCACCTTGTGGGCTTATCGCACTAGTATTCACACTTTGACTTCTTGCCACACCTTTTCTCTCTGGTCTATGGTACCGAGGTTGTCTTGCCTCTCGAAGTCTAGATTCCATCTCTCTGCATCTCACTACAAGACATGCTCAATGATGATGACTTTCGCTAGGACCGTTTAGCACAACTTGAGTTGTTAGATGAATGTCATCTCAATGCTCTTGACCATCTCCAAATCTACCAAAAATGTATCAAAATGTGCCTATGATAAATGTGTCCACATGAATGAACCTTCAGTTGGTGACCTCATCTGAAGGAAAATCAACATGTAACCAAAGAAGAGAAAAGTAAATGGGGAAAATTTTCTCCTAATTGGCTTGGACCCTATATCATTACTCATGCCTATGGATCAGGTGCTTATCATTTGTCTTCACTTGAAGGTAAACCCAAACTGAGCCCCTCAATGCCTTGCATCTTAGACCATTTTATTGTTGAAATCAAGTCTTATATCACCTTTTATCTATTGACCACTCATCCCTTGAGTGTTGTTCACCTTCCATGTTACCCATTTTGAGGATCAATGACTAAACAAGAATCATGTGATTACCCATCACCTTTTAGCCTTATCTTCAATATGAGTACCATGGCTCTACTCATAGCATGATTCTCATGGATACTTTTCATCTTTTTCAAAGATGGAATCCCATGGTCATTCGTCACTTGAAACCATCTCTTTCATAGTTAACCTTTGTGTGTTATGGTTTTGTCTTCTAAACAAGAACCTAATCTTCCTCTATAGTCTTGTCCATGACTTAAACGTCCAAAAACAAAATGGGATTCAACTCCTTGAGTCAAACTTCCAGCAAAAGATGACTCCCTCAAAAGGACATCTCTCTCTCTATCTCACCGCTATAAATAGATTGCTCCCTCGAAGGACAACTATATAAAGTCATTGAAAAAATACAATAAAATGTTAGAAGCTTCCCGCATCGATCAACTTCACGAAGACCTCAAGGAGATAATATACTCATCCCATATAGACTTCCGCATCGATCAGTCTATCAAAAAAAAAAAAAAAAAAAAAAGAAAATGATAACTTTTTTTGTCATGGACTTGCCTATTTTTGATCATGGGTTTCTTGCTAGGTAAACATGTTGTCATACACTAAGTTACGCTAAACCACCCATTTTCACCTCATTTCCTTTTCACCCTAATTTTCTCTCTGCTCAAGGGACTTTCCCATAACTATGACATTTCGTGATCATGTGACTTTCTTCACCCTTAGAATAGTCCATTATGCAATGCCTTTAGGGTCTTACGTTCATAAGCCCATCTTGGTATGGTAGACTCATTAGGTTCTTATCAATTAGGTGGCTCTTTTACCACCTCTTACCATTCACCTTCTTCATTACTTATTGATTATCCTATATAGGACTAGACCATCGACACCTACATTTTAAAATATTTTCACTATCACCTAAGACTCAACCATGCCTATAACTAAGACTCAACCATGCCTATCACCTAAGACTCAACCATGCCTATCACCTAAGAGACCTCATGCCTATGACCTAAGACTCATGCCTAAAATCTGCCTAAAACCCATTCCTCTAATTCATCATATTCTTCCCTAGCTTATGGGAGAACTACATCATCCTGAGGCCCCTTTTTTTCGGGGCTATGTAGGTAGCACTCTAGGGCATGGGGCCCTTGGAGGTTAGCTCGGCCACTCTTTACCCTAACCTATTTTCCCCCATTTTCCTATTCATATTCTATCTTAGTTTCCATTTTCTACAACACTTGGAAATTAATACAAACAACATACATATATCTACCATGTTACCACATCATAAAAACATCAATCAATCATTTCACATTTCTATAATATCAAATATTTTGAAATTTACACCATAACATACATATAACTCATCATTTATTTCCCATGTTACCAATAACTTGGACATTAAATCAAAATTAAAACCAAAAAAATGCCTAATGACTGACTCTCCATCATACCTAAACCAATCACCTAACTCCATCATGACCCATCATGCCTAAACCTAACTCCATCATGCCTAAAATGACCTGACAACTCACCATGCCTAAAATGACCTAACTCATCATGCCTAAATGACCTGACTCCATCATGCCTAAATGACCTGACTCCATCATGCCTAAATGACCTGACTCCATCATGCCTAAAAATGACCTGACTCACATCATCATGCCTATGACCAACCACATGCCTAACATGACCATCATGCCTAAATGACCTAACTCCATCATGCCTAAACCTAAAACATCCATCATGCCATAATCCACCTAGTTTTCACCTAATCACCTAGTTTTATATATACATATATAATATGAATTTTTACAACATAAGCACAACATCATCATACCATAAATATCACCATCTCTATATAAATCATCGAATGAATGTATCCATACATATGTAAAAATAAATAATCAATATCTCATGTCCTCTCATATATCATCTCAACATCTTTGCATGCACAGGGTGGTATAATAAAAAAAGACTCAAAAAACTCTCATGTACATCCTCATTATCTTTGGCACATGCAGGCTATATATATATAAAAAATATACAAAAATCTATACCCTAAACATATATGGTGACTAATCATCACCCCACCTGATGTCCAGGTCTGGTCTCATCTGTCTCCTCCTCCTCCTCTAGCCCAATGCCCCTGCCACCATCTCTCCACCCTGTATGGGTCTATCCCTCACCTCTTCCTGGCTTGTGTAGCTAGGTCTCAGCCTCTCGTGAGCTAGTAGCCTCTCCCTGACCCTGTCTCTGGGCTCATTGGCCCCCTGTACTCTCTGCACTATGTGTGTGAGATCTAGTCCTCTCACTCGAGGCATGTTATACCTTGTACTCCATAGGAAGGGACATCTATCCCGAGTACAAGTCAAATGATCTGGTAGTACCTAGCCTCATTCAAGGGCATCCCTAAATCTTTGGCCATCGACACTATCTGTGGTGGTGCCATGGGTCTGTGACAACTGTGAACCCTGCCCTACTACTGGTGGCCTCGGCCCCTATACCTGTGAGCCCTTCCCTCCTCTCTATACCATGGGACCTTGTCCCCTGATTGATCTTGTACCATGGGACCCCCCCCTGGAGCTGAGGTGTTTTACTGTCTTGTGACTGACCTGGGCCTATAAGGTCACAATATGTGCTTGTGTAGTGGCCAACTGGCCCTGTAACCCTACCTACATGTGCCTGTAAGGTGGCCACTTGTCCCCATCTCCATCTCCACCCTGTGTGGGTGCCTATCCCTGGGTAATCTGGGCTGTAAAGCCACCACTTGTGCCTGTAATGTGGCCACCTGTGCCTCGGACCCTATCAACTTACCCCTGTAATACTATGATCTGGGCCTGTAAAGTGGAAACCTACCCCTACAAAGTATCCCTCTGAACTATAAGGGTAGCCAAGTCTGGTTACCCTGGCCTAGGTGGTGTTGCTCATAGCTAGCTGGACTGCCCACCACTACCTATATATATCTGTAACTCTAACATCATCGATCCATCGGTCCTGGTCCACTCCTCCTACTCCTCCTGCCCTCCCATCGGTCAGCATCGGCTTTGTGGTTGTGGTAGAGGCATAGGCCTCTCCATGTCATCTCTCTCTGTACTGAGGGAATGGTGGTGGCACATCTTGGGGCAGCCCAAACTACCATCTGACCCTATCAATAGGTATCATCTCGTGCTCACCAGCATGATGCCCCTCTATCCACCTCAGTAGTTGTAACTCATCCAGCTCCACCACCATCTTCATGTATGAAGGGAAGCCAACATATGGCCTCCAAATGATGTCCACTCTAGATAACCCCTCCAACACCACCTATAATATGCCACATCATGAGTAGCCCTATACCCTTGCTCTCCAAAAATAGGCACCCAATGCCTGTACCCAACTCAAACCAAGCCCACATCATGAATGCATAGTCGGGGCATACCAACTAGACACACACATATGATGTGCTCATATGCCCAACAGTGGAGAAGAAAGGTGCAACACAAACAAACTGAACCTCTGTAACCACCCGTAGGCCCATAACTCCTATATAACTACACCAAGTATGTTGGTGCCCAAGAAAAATGGGTCTATCCTCCATCATGTCATGGAGAACCCCCATCATGCACCCATGGGAATCTCCCACCCTCCACATCTGGTAGCACAAAACAACACACTACCTCCATGATCAGGACCACTAACCTCATCTCCTCAGGATGGGATGCGTACATATCTCCATAGCTCAGGCTTGCTGCTATGGAACCTCATCTCTGCCATCCCCTCTCCAAACACCATCAACATCAGCTCCTCTGATGCCTCTGAAGAAATAGAATAAACTTGTGTCCCCACTATCGGTAACCACAAGATCTGTATACATGTCCTCTAGGGTGATTGTGATCTCACCCATCGGTAGATGAAATGTGTTGGTCATTGAATCCCATCTATCGATGAGTGTGACCATCAAGCTCGGATCCCAAACTATGTGCTATGTATCATTTGACCCCAATAAGGCTGACATCTATAATGTGATGCCACTCCTCTGTCATCATGCTCCCTCATACCACTAATAACAGAGGTGGTACTCTATCTCTCATCCACAACTGGTCCCTAGCTGCACCCAACAAACCACACCATTATTAAATCTTGACCATACCTAACATATCACTTACCCGACTAACCTATTCCCAAAATTATTATTATTTATTTCCCCACAACCCTAATGACCTACCCCTTTCCCCCATCCCACTTTCACACCCCTCAACTCATATCATATATACCTTTTACCCTACCTATTCTCAACACACTTACATTTATACCTCACTACCTCACTTTTCTCTTTAACTCCCACCATAACCCTTTCTCGACACATTTTTCCTCAAATCCCGACATCGGTCATTGGTGACCGACATCGGTCCATCATGACCGACATCGGTCACACTATTTTGACCGATGTTGGTATATATGGCTGACCAATGTCGGCTACCCTTGACCGATGTGGTCATCACTTGTTCACACTGACCAAACCAAACCCAAAAACCCTCCCCCATTTTTCAAAAAATTTGACCATACTAACCTATAAACCTACCCTATCCTACCCAAACCTCCACTAGCTTTCCCCCTACCCATATTTAACCCACATTGGACTTCCTACCCTTCCCATTTCATCAATTTTACTTCCAAATTCAAATTTAATTCCTACCCAAAACCATTTCTACCCAAACCAATTTTCTAAACAATTTCAACTAACAAGTGTAGAATGGGATCGAATCTTACCTCATCTTCGGTTCGTCGGCGTGGTGGTACATCTAGCCCTTTACCGGTGGCCCACCCGAGCCCTCTCCTACCTCTGCCATGCCCCAATCCACCCCTCACCTCCAACCAATCACAATCGACCACACCACTCTCGTGGACCCATCTCTACTAGCTCTCTCCCACTCGTAATCTCCACCTCAGCCCGGTACAATGCCTTGTCCTTCTCTCTAAGAAAAGTGCTACAAGGTCAAACGGCTCTGTCATTTTCTCAAAAGTCACAACACAACAATGATTCCATAAAATATGGAATTTTTATTTTATAAACCCAAATTGACATGACCGACGTCGGCCATATTTGTGCCCCTAGGAAACCAACGTCGGTCACCCTATAACCGGCATCGGTCAACCCTTATAACTATTTTCCCTTGCTAAGCTTCCTTTTTCCTACAACCATTAGTGCTCACACACCTTTTATCATTAGGACACCTATGGAACCATACCTACGAGCCCAAACTACCCCTACATTTCCTTTGTTGCATCTTGGGATTTGTTATTTTACCTATACCTTGGCCTTACCCATGCCATGACCTATTTACTGAACCTGACCTACTTGGTGTGACCATTGACCTTATGTACTCGTTATACCTTGTGATGTTGTTACCTATGTTGTTTTAGCCTAACAACCATACCTTGCCTATTTTCGTGCCATTTATCCCGAACCAAACCTTTGGTGTACTGGAACATACCTAAAATGTTCTTGCACCTGACCTACGTTGTGTTTCGGACCATATCCTATACCTTGGATACCTGAATCACTTCACCCTTGTTTGGATAAACCTATCGACCTTGGATGATGTAGAGTTTGCAAGCTCTTCAACCTAGTACCGTGTTGCAATCTATATGTGTGTGCATTTGATTGTCATTACCCATTACCCATTTTGACCCTGGCCTATTACCTATTACCCGAGTTGACCACTACCCTTCCCCCACCTACCTTCACTTCCACAACTACACATTTATCAAACCACTCACCAATTCCATATTACACCTCATCAGTGCTTGGTTTGAGGGGATCACCTTCACCCACACATGGGGCAACCACTTTCTATTTTTTTTCAAGCATCGCATCACTTATCAATACAAGCTACGTGAAAAAGGGGAAAATGTAGACACCAAATTTAGGTCACACTTCCCCTTACCCCACATGTATATTAATTTAATTACCATAATTAAATTAATGCCCATGCTCACAATATTCATTATTTAATTACCTTAATTAAACTAATTTCCACCTCACCTAGACACCTCACCCCACCACCTCACCTAGACACCTCATCACAAACCTATTCTTAGCATGTTTCCTTTTACTAGGACTCAATATCACTCACCATAACTAACTAAGACTTAGTCCTACCTACCTTAATTAACTAAGACTTAGTTTAACCCTAAAATCACATGCCTATTCTTCCTCTAACCACATTCTTGCTTATCTAAGTGCAACATTCCATTTTGATCAGAGAATAGATAGAGTTGCTAGCCAAAAAGATAGCCAAGATCTGCATTATTTTTGGGAAAACCTAGGATTTCCCACCTTAACCGACGTCGGTCAACCTAAAACCGATGCGGTCATCCTAAACCATCGTCGGTTACCATATATTCACTTTGGTAACCTTGTTTGAGAGGTTGGCCACATTCTCAAGTTTTGGAATGAAGGAGATATGCATGCAAGCAAGAACCAAGAGCCTTTCACACCTCCAGATAGCCATAACCAACACCAAGATTGATCGAAGGTATTTGCATTCACGGTAGCATTTCGGGAAGCACTATCGTGGCACCGAGCACTATTTCACAGATCAACCATCATCAACATCCAGCCATTAAACCTCTGAACACTAGTAAGTGTGCTTATAACTGCATCATTTCATCTTTATTCAGTTTACAAAGTTTCTTCACTTTTTTATCATCCTCTATTTACATTTTTATCCCACCAATCTTACCTCCTATGAACCCAACCATTCCACCACCCACAATCATTTGATCACCTATACTTGATTCTTGAATATCTCTGAGTACCCCAACACCTCCATAGACCTAACCATTCTCCTTACCATCTCTGTTTAATCTTAGACAAACCCCCAAAACAAAGTTTCATTGAGTTTTTATCATCCCATGCCTATGCCTACGAGCGTTGGTTATCCATGACCTTGTCGGTTCTCTCTAAACCGTCATCGGTCATACTGACCGATGTCGGTCTGTATTTGGTAATCTGCCAATAACAAAAACCTAATAACCTACATCCAAGAAACCCAAGCTACCCAAATCGACCCGACCTATTCCACACCTTGACTACCTACCTACTTCCAGATCTGATCATAACCTATCCTGTTATATTAGATTTGCTTATTGTATTTGGATGAGATACCTAAATCATATCAACTACAGTAGGATTTTATTTATTTACGTTATCTCTTGCATTAAGTTGTATTAAACAGTGGTTGAAACCATCAAGGAAGTATCATACATCATTTGATCAAGAAGTCGAACACGCGTACAACCTCCTACCAATCATCACAAAAGTATTCCTCCTTGACCCATCACCTTATCTATTCCATCAAATCCATAAAGAAAATGGTAAAATGGGAAGTAACCTTCTCTGAGTTTTGTCTCAAGTAGCAAGTCCCACAACTTGAGAGAAAATATCATGTTACCCAAAAATGTTGATTTCTCATTCATCCATTCATGACAAATCAAAGGGTGTTATTTTCGAGAGATAATAGGTTTCACACATTGTTCCACATTTCTCACTCCCATATTATCTTTTCGGTGCTCTAATACACATGTTCCTTCCACATTTTCTCACTAGTCTTTTAGTTCCCATAATATGTCATTGCATACTCGTTCTTACAATCATCCACATAATTATTCTACCTCACACACTACCCCTACATATACTTCGTCTCCTAGAACTTATTTTCCAAACATTACTACTACGGTACTACTTGCATTTTAGTCACAATTGAAACATGTGCCTCCATCTTCCATGACAGTTGTTGTACCTCTTCAAAAGGTTCTCATCGAATAGCTTTCATGCTACCCTCTTTCTTGTATATAGCTAAACATTTCAAAAATATAAAAAACATTAACATAGTTTCAAAATACATCGCACATGTTATTTTTCACTATGACTTTAATAGGTGACATATCTCTTTACTCTTTACACTTGTGTTCATGTGGTATATTGAGATTGATGTAAGACACACACAAAGTGGTACATGATGAGGTGTTGGTTGGCCCTTTACCCATACTTCATATACATCTAGGGGCATTTATTATACACTACACACATGTGTTATTATTCTATTATAATTCCTTTCTACTTCCTCATTATGCTTGATTACATATATTGTGTACATGTTATCTTTTAAGCTACAGGACTAACATGTGTCTTTTTTAGAATTGATACTTTTACTTCACATGTCTCTTTTTATATTATTTGTATTATTGCATCATGTTCGACACACACTCTTAGTATTCATACATGATCTTTGTGTGTGTGTGTTATACTTGTTTTCTTCAATGATTGTGACCTAAGTTCCTTTCTTTTCTTGTGACATCATGGGTGTCCCATGTTTATGGCTCTATACCTATGCATGCTCTTATTTTATGGCCTACACACCTTGATTGTCTTGTGACACCATGTGTGGCCCATGTTTGTAGGATTTATACCTTTTGTGTGAAACTATTTACATAACTATTGAATTTGACTGCATAATTATTGCACTTATCTTCTTATACATGTCTTATTACTATTATTGTTATTGTCTCTATTATTTATACTTGTTTGTATTATTCCTCTTGTTGTGTGTCATGGTTTTTTCCATGCACAAAAATTTCCTATATACAAGTATAGGATCTTCAAGGTGTCCACCTCTTCGGTATCCTACACTCTCTTATAGTTTCTCATACATCTAGCACATGGGAACACATCTATTTTTTGAGTCATGTGCTCAATGATTGTTTTTGCATGCCTCGAAAGACATGGGTATATTCATCCAAGTATAATCTACACCTACAACGAGACACAAGTAGAATTTTGGGGTACCATATATGTACAAACAGGGTAGAGGTAATCACAAATAAATTCAAATAAAAAAATCTATAAAATCATGCATAGGTTCAAAATGTAAATACGGTTTGGTCAAGACCTATAGATAGTCCTAACCCTTTCACATAGTTATCTCTAAGGGAAGTCACATCAACCTACATAGCAATTTTATAATTTCACCTACATGTAAAAGTTTTGGAACAATTTCATATTTTCTTCACTTGTTTTAGATTAGCTACATGGGGCATGAAATACTTAACTCCTTCACTTTGTGGCACTCATTTTTCTACTACGTTTCGGGAATGTTATGGGCATGAGTCTCCTTTCTTCATCAAAATTTTAGTACATTAAAGTTTCTATATAGTTTATATCAATTTGTATGGCACATGGGAAGGGCATGGGGGCACTCATTCTCTCTTTTCCATTGTGTGTCCTAATTTATAAAATTGGGCCTAGATCTATCTGTAGTGGTGTGGTACTGTGGGGTTATGGAAGGTATCGAAACAACTAAGTTTTGCATATTCAATCCTTCCTTTCCTCTTACATTTAAAGTATAATATATCGAGTTATTGAATGACTTTGATACGGTCTTCTTCCTTCATGGAGTTTTCAAGTACTTCACTTTCCTTCTATCTCTCCTTTTTTTCCATATTGGGTTGCATGCACCTAACACTCTGGTTCTCCTTAGCACAATTGGGGCTTATCGCCCCCAATCCTTTAATAAATTCACCAATGAAAATATTTAATTAGAATCAAATTATGGGAGCTTCTCCCTCCACAAAACAAACAGGTTTGTGCATTCCTTGTTTACATCTCTTCGTTTCATTTTATCCAAATGAAAATATTTCATGTTACATTTTACATTTGAGTTAAAGTTCAATTATTTATTATGGGCATTGACTATAATCTGTGTTGCATGTTTCATCATGGAGCATGCCGACACCAACACAACAAGACTTTGTAAAATAAACTCCAAGCAAAGACAAAGTGTGTTTACGTGTTCAAGTATATTTTTCTTTAAGCATGTAATTTTCATTTCATACTTAAAATGGGGGGACATGTAGACACTCAAATTTGGAATTTTAGCCTTTAACGCTTTTGTTTTTGAGAATGCACTCTTGCTAAGATAAACACAACCTTGTATTTCCCACTTAGTATACTCCAAGGTATATGTTATAGTTGGTTTATCCTTGCACACTGATATGCCAACACATTATGAGAATACAATGCATAAAATTTATATGATAAGTAACCTGACATGATGCAAACTTCACTTGATATGTTTTTCATCCCTGGTCAAGGTTGTACAATTTGGTCAAGAATTTATAGTTTATCTTGACCTATCTATGTAGTTTTGTGTGGGTATATCCTCCATATTTGCTTTGAGTTGTAAATTCTTGGATGAGTCCTTTACTCACTCTAGGTCAACATTTTTTTTATAATTAAACTTTGAAACCCTATATAAGCAAGTTAACATTACCTCATTTTCTTAACTAGAAATCGTATGGAACTGCATTAATACACTCACTTCCAACACTTGCAAAAGGTACCCAAGGCTCCCTAAATTTGGAAAAGGCACATCCACATTTATTAGGGAAAAAATATTTATAGGTCCAAAGCTTCTTATCAGGTCAAGGCATCAATCTCTCTCATCTACAAGCACTCAAACACCCCCTTTCTAAGTATTTTAGTAAGGGCCAAACTCAACTCAAGCATTGTCAAATAAGTTTCCAAATCTAATTGCATTCATTCATATATTGCATGCTAGGTGGATAATGACATCCAATTTGAGTCCTCTTCGGATTAGTGCCAACATTTTTGGTGCACATGGGTTCTCACAACCTAACTAATGTTTCATTTGCATGGTTTCCCATCCATCGTTAGGTTTTGATATCTTTTTCAAAATGTTTAAATAGATTCGCAACATGATTGAAAACTAGGGTTTGATAGTGAAAGATATTTCCAAGAAGGAAATAGCCCCAAAAAGTTACAAACCCGTAATATAAGTAGTTCCAAGACCGTATAGTAGGGTCAAGACCATATGGATGGTCCTAGAAGAAGTGTACGTTCTTCCCCATGTCATTTTCAGTCACATTTTCATAAACAAAGCATCATCAGTCCCAGATCTCCCATTTTCAGCAGTATACATGCCCATAACTTCCCAAAATCATTTGCAAACATATAATTTCATTTTAAATTTCAAATCTTGTTTCATACATTAGTTATAAGTATTAATGTGTTGTTCTGATATTACATAATTAATTTTGGAAGTTAATTAATCAAAATAACCTCATGTAGCTCCCCTTACATCCTTTAGTGTACTTAATTCACTAATTCTTAGATTTCACATAATCTAATAAGGGTGTAAACACATATATGTGTTCTATAATAATAACATCGGTTGGTGAGATAATTCATTTATTTGCATTGGTTCTTATTTCTCTTTTGCACTTTCTCTACTTGCTCGATTGTAATGGGAAAAAATTGCTCCATAATGAGAGGCATTTTTGTTCTTCTTGAACTTGCGCAATTGTAATAGGAATTGATATCTTTAGTTTTTATTTCTCAATAGTAATAGGAGTTTGTTTCTTTGGTTTCTCTAGAATATGAGAATGGAAACTAATTTCTATATTTTTACTTTCTCCATGGTATTGGGAACTACTTTCTATAATGTACTTATGATTTCTTAATATTGCTCTTGGATAGGAGGAAGTACTATTTTTAATTCCATTTGCTTATTTTAATTTCACACTTTTTTATGCTCTTGTAGTTCCTTATGATTTTTTTAATTTTTCTCTTCCTTTTGTATAATGTGCTTATGAGTGAGATATCATATATGATCATGTAAAGTCCATTATTGAATTGTGTCATCCCAACCGATATGATGATATTTATAAAATTATCATCATCTATGTCATATAGAATGATATTGTAGACTATATCGAGTGTTAGGAAGTGTAATGATTTTTTTATTGAGAAGCTTGTGTAAGAGAGATGTAGGTATATCGATATCACAATGATTAATAATATCATGATTATGCCTTTTCTTAAGTGAATATTTATCTTCATTTCAAGTTAAATGAATCGGGGTTGTTTACATAGAAGTAGAAGAAAATATGTCTTAGGTATGGGTACTTTACATGTTTATATGTACATAAGGAAAGTCCTCGAAGGTATCAAACATAAGGGCATGATCTCTATGTTATAATTGTAATAATTAGTAGAAGACACATCCAAAACAAAGGGTTCATTATAGTCTTTAGGATATTCAACATGTAGGATAGGTGGGGATGTACACACACTTGTGTCTTTTGCGAGGCTTCTAAATGATCTTGTGTTTTCTTTAAAAGGCTTGTGAAGAAAAATTCCTCGACGTAGGTTTTCCAATTAGCTAGGAGATACATGATTGATTAGAATATAATAAATGTGAACCCTTAATAGGATAAGAGTTATTACCATGGAACTAGATCTAGGATTAGAAACCCTAGGTAAAATAAGATAAAAATAATAAGGGTGAGGTAAGAATCCATAGGTCAATGTGTTTGAAAAATAAAATAAGTTCACCAAAAATTTATATAAAAATTAGGGTTTAATATAATTTATATTAAGTACTATATAAATATAACCTAGAATCAAATAAATGTAGTAAATCACATATCCTAAATTGATGTGTTGTAACTAATATGATCTCATGAATCATGCATTAGGATTATAAAATATTATATTGATTTACTAGTGAGATAGAGTAATGATGATTTGGAAATGTGTAAACAACTTTTACGTTTTCAAAGTGAGCTATCCTAAAAAAATTGGGAGTCTAAAACTTAAGGGAAGATGAAGGCTCCTATCCAGGGAAAAGTCACCAAGATGAGTTTGTCTTATCTAGATGATTTTTCCATGTGCATAGTTTTGTTGAATTCTTCCTCTAAAGACTATGATATTTTGTATATATAGCTTCACTTCCTACATTCATAATTTATTTATCACTATTTTGCAGTATATTAGGGATTATTATTCAATTCATATCTATCCTATTTGAATACCTTAAAAATGGTTAGTTTGGTTGGGTTCGGTTTCTATTGTAATGCCTACGTAGTAATACTTTGAAGAGATCCACGAACCCTCATAGCTCCCCACTCGATGAATGTATGAAATATGTGTAATATAAATTTGTTTTTGAGATGATTACCCTAATAGGACCTATGACACATGGAAATGATCTTTAGTGTATTTTATATTTTTGTAAAATAGCCTAGAGCATCCATATAGGATGTATTCGATCTTATTGTTGGTTGATATGCTTAAGAAAGTGATTTAGCAATTGGGTTCTTTATTGTGATATCGAGGTTATCCCAAATATGTGACATAAGAGGCCCTTTAATGGGTAGGGTAAGTGTGATTTTATAGGTGACAATTGTGAAAAAAATCCTATTCAATTAACACTAGGCCAATTGGGATAACTTGTGAATTTGAAAAAGTGATTACTAAGATAGTGGAGGATGAATATGTTAGCCTTAGGAAAAATCCATATGAAAGGATTTGTCCTCGTGGTTTAATTTTTTACTACGGTGAAAATTAAACTGTCGAATGGATAAGGTGTCCAAATATTTGAATATGTGTTCTATATCCAAAAAGTGGGTTTTTAACTAGTCAATGATGAGTAACAAGTGTGATTTAGTGGTCATGAATGATAAATTGAGAAAGTTATGTGTAGGAACTAATCATTTAACAATGATTAATGACCTAGTATATGTTAAGGGTAATTTCCAATATTCATTAGTCTAAATTTAGGATACTTAAAAAGTTAGGGTTTTTATGTTTTGTAAAGATGCACAATCCTAGTATTTTTATAACAAGTGTATATTGTAGCACACGGTGTATTTTTTTAGTTGGATGTCTTATGTATTTTAATTTCCTTACATGTATAGAAGATAGATAATCATTATGTGATCTAAGTGTTTCGATCTATTTTAGGATTTGTAGATTAGTGTTTGTGTATGCATTATGTGCAAGCATTATATTTTTTTAATTATCTCATACAATTATTCCTACGGTGTTCTCTCTACATATTAGGTGAGACTTTCAAGTGTAATCTTGACTAATATGATGGTGTAGTGTATTTGTATTGGTTGTTGTACATTCTATTATCGAGTGCAAGATTTGATGATTTTTGTCATAACATGTGCCAATCTTTGGTTCTATTGTTGGGTTCTCATTAGCATTAGTTGTGAGGATAGATGGTAAAACTTAATTCAATACATATTAAGAGATTTGAAGTTTGGAAAAGCATGGGGTAAGAAAAATATTATCGACGAAATAGGACAACATTACTTTTTACATCATAATAGCTTCTATAGTTTTTAAAATAATAATGGTAACTAATTTATCTTTGAAAAACTCTCCTCGTATGGTGAAACTATTAGGAGTTTTTGGAAATAATAATGTCTTATTCTTTTATTATAAGTTCTTAAGGTTTTTCAACAATGGTGTGAGATAAAGGAGAGAAATAATGCAAAATTACAATATTTTTGTGTGATACCAAAAAAATGAGGCTAAAAAGAACTATATATTTTTTATTTAAGGGTTTATGGGCATACACATGCATGCCAAAACAAAATCAACAATCATTTTCTTAATTTATTTTCTACCTCCTTGAAGAGTTTCAATCATGAATAAGGATAATTTTTCGTTCAAGAAAAATGTTTTTCAATAAAGATTCTCTAGGATTTTAGGTCCACAAATGAAGAGTTTTAACAAAAGGTTCACAAGAAAGAACTCTACCTAAACCATGGGTTTCTTGGACAAAAACATACTCTTTCCTAAACATAACTCCCCACATAGTTTCCCCAAGTGTCTCTATGTAGGTTACCCCATTTATTGAGTTACAACAACACTTAGATTTCTAACTTGATCACTCATTAGGGTATCACTTCACTCACACGAGTGGTCTATGAAACTCCATGTAGAATCCATCCCCATGCCTCAAACACACTTTCCACATATAACCCCATTAAAACACCAAAGGAGGACATAAAATATTATTTGTATAAGTTCCTTGATAGACCTTAAGTGGGTTTCAACACAACATGCTTAGCTCCAATATTTTCATTTCTACCCAAGACATGATCCCCAAGCCCGTATTTGATAAATTGGACCTCACTCCTCCTTTTCCGAGATCTTTGGCTCAAAAGAGTTTAGGAAATGCACCAAAAAAAAAGCTATTTTAAGAAAAATATTTCAATCAAGTTTTCTGGAAAAAAATTATGTCGCTTTAGATTTTCAGATATGGCCCAATGGAGGCGATATAAAATCTACAACAATTAGGTAGAATAACTTATCGATAGGGTGATGTTCGTCTACATTTGAGAGGTGCAATTCTCTCATATGATAGTGGTATTTTTGTTTTTAGTGCTTTTAACCAGAAAGCACAAAGGAGACAAAAATAGAAAGGAGAAAGAAGAAGAAAGAAGATAACAAAAGAGTAAGGGAGAACCCTACAAATGACTCGACATACGGATCTGCTCGGATAACTCCAAGTAAACAAAAGGATAGAACCCTCTCACTCTCGCACACGAAAACATACAATATAATTATAGATGTGAATAAGAACCAAAGAACAAAAAAAAATTCACTACCCCTAAACCATACACATATAACACAAAGTTCACGTACATAGACATTCAACACAAAGTTTGAGTATCAAGGCATCACATACAAGGGAGAAAAGCAATGGTTATAACATCATTCATTTATAAAATAGCAAGGTAGAGTTTTATGATTGAAGGGAATAAACACGAGAGGCGAAAGGAACACATTGGCAATTGTTGTATTATATATATATTCATGGAAAATGTGTAAAAGATAGCCTATTCTAAGCTACACAACTATCATGAATGAATATACAGAATTGTAGAGAACACAAAGATAACTTCAAACTCTCATGAATATATTAATACATTATTGCTTTTACATTACAAAGCCTCCATTATATAGGAGTAGGAGTGAAACAACCTCAATAACAAATTTTGGCTTCACATACAACCAAACACCCGTATAGTTCAAACAATATGAGAATAAAACAAAATAGTTGTTTTATTTAGCTACTCACCTTTTACTTTTTACCAGCGGTAAATATGAAACATATCTTAAGCATTATTCTATAGTTTCCTAACAAAATGAAGAACATGGGAACACAAAGTTACAACAAATCAAGTCTACATTAGAGAGAAATAGAATTGGACCCTTACAATGGAAATGTCACCCCTATTTATACTTTTAGCCCATAACCACCTTGTAACCACCTTCCTAGTAAGAATATAATTTTTATCTTTTTAATTTCACTTAAGTTATAACTTGAAATAATAATAATAATAGGTTTTTACAGTCCACGATGCCGTGGGGCGGCTTGTTTTTGGGTCTACAAGCGGCTTATAGCATATGGGACTACCTCGTACTCACATGCGGGAGGCAACTAACTTTGCTACAAACGAGGCGTACATACCCTACCCCCTATAGGATTTGAACTTGTGACCTCTATTTCAAGAGCACATGTTCTTCACCATTAGGCCAACTCAGGCGTACCAAAATGACTTTATATTTGAGTCACTTAAGTTTTACAAAAAGTAATTTTGCAAATGCAAAAATAGAAATGTCACGTAAGTGACAAAAAGCAGTTTTACCAACGAAGAAATAGAAAATAACTCAAATGAAGAAGAGAAAAAGAAATTCCATCCATAAAGATTCTTCGCATGATTCACTCAAGAAATTTCACCTTCGACACTTGTAATATGAATCCCAGAACAATATCAGATACATTCTTCTCCCTTGGGATGAGAGTGTTTCTCAACAAATCCATCCATGATTATGAAGCATCTGAAATCATCAACACACATAAGGACCAATCTAGTGTGTTGTTTTGAAATGGATAATCTCTCCATTTGATACAATCCACTATGGTGGAGTCTTTCTATGATAGAAGTCCACTCTCCCCAGCCGCTTTCCATGGTAGTGGGCCTCCCTCCATCATCCGAGGTTGGTGTGGCTTCCACACCATATTGGGTCCTTACAAAGCATCCAACAATAGGCTCCTCCCTTGGTCGTATTTGTGCCTTCGAGTTCTCTTTCATCCTCCTCTTCCATATTGTCTTCTTTTAACACCTTGTCGAGTTCACTCCTTCCGCGCACTCTTTCCAACTACCATCCACCACCAGTAGCAAGAATTTCTCTATCCGTTCATGGGTGGTGTCTCAATACTTGAATCCACAAATAACATCTTGATGTAGAGAGGTAGGAAGTGAATGTATGCACCTCTAGGCTCATGCATAAACTTATACTTTGCTTCCTCTGGGCATGAATATGTTGATACCGCAAACTCCGGCAAATAGCTTCCTATAAGGCCTTCCCACCAAACACCAACAACATGTGTCCAAACTTCACTTGTATTTTTCAATACCTCAAGGCACTCTTTAGTCCAAGGGTACTTCCTTCCAAGGTTCCTCGACTTCTCTAGCAACAACGTTGCGATCCATACCTACAGTGATGAGGAAACTCACATAAAAATATTGAATACAAAGAGTCATCCAACTTCTCGTTCACCCATTTTTTTGGATCTTTTCCTCCACAACTTGGATGGTTTCGTGTATAGTCATCTTCTTGTTCATCCAACCATTTTTCCACGTACTTGAGCATTATTCACTCTGACATTTTCCATTCCCTCAATGAGCAAGGTCCTAGGAACATAACCAAAATGTTGGGGCTTCTAAGTCAACCCATGCATTTAGCCTAGAAGGGCTCGACCCAAGTGCACAAGCCCTTGTAAACCATCAAGCGTGTCGGCGTATCACAATGGATTTCTCCCACGTGAGCACTCAAAGTGCACTTGGCACCCCAAGTCCCTTGCTAATTTGAGGAATGAAAGGTGTGCCAAAACACTTAGCCCTAATAATGTGAATGTATATATATATATATATATATATATATATATATATATATGCATAGAGGAAAAACACATCTACCATTATTCAAAGTATACCAAGGACTAGATAACAACAAAGTTGACGAAAAGAACCATTTTTATATATTCAATGGAAACAAAATTACAGAGCGGCCATCAATAGCTTACATTCAACAAAGTCGAAACTTGGTGTTCTTTCAACTAGCAAAAAAACATCTGGCAAGTACACCTAACAACTACTAACTTACCAACTACTAAATAGCCAACTCCTTAACCAAGTGCTTGAATGTTCATTTATACATCCATACAATTTCAAATACAAGCCATTTCCGCTCCATGCAAGTGGTCGCCATTAATGAGGTAGCTCATAGTGGCTGGGAGTTGTTAATCAGAGAATGCATTCAATGCAAAGTCGACGCTTAGGACCTTACTCGATCCAAGGCAAGGATAGGGCTCCATTTCCTGTGATTTGCGATGAAATCGGAAGATATGTCAACGACGTCAGACTATCATTCCTTCTATCACACGCCCATGCATTCCTTGTGTTTGTGTCACTCATTTCTCTTCATCTGGCTCTTGTCATTTCTGTTGACATGGCTTCCCACACGCACTCCACGTAGTATCCTTTGTTTGCATCTCACCTCCTGCCTTAGCCTTTTTATGTCATGTCTCCTTCGAGTGTGCACGTCGTAGGCTTCTCCGTGCATGCGCACTCAAAACTTTGCTACCGTTCGCCTCCTTCGGAGATGTTGTATGCACGCTCGCTGCTTAAACCTTGGCCAAAATTGTGGGGTTGACAATAAATATCGGTCCTTCAATTATAATATGTCATTTGGGCTTTACAAGATATCTATGTTTAAAACTCATGTTCACAACCCTAACATAAATATCTTCTTGTTTATAATCCTTACAACCTATTTACAATCAAAATACTAGTAAGACATCAGCCCTTATCCTAGACTCGAGATTTGGAACCCAACACCTTTGATAGAGAGTAGATTGTCATCTTCTAAATTCATGGCTTTAACACCTCACAACCCTTGTATGTGGTCCTAGAATGGGTCTCCTTATGATCTATATTATCAAGAAGAGAGGATATTCAACAAACCATTGTTAGCATTCATATAAGATGTTCTTATAAATCACTTACCTGTAAAAAAATGGATTATGTGCATCACGCATGTGATATGAATATAAATTTTCATCGGAATATAGTAAGATATCATTATGAAAGCATTTATGTAAGAATCAAGTTTTTCCCTATATGAGCTCGAGAGTAATAAATGTAAGAAGTGTGATATAACCAAAATGTGAGAGAGATATAAATGGGTCCACAAAAAGAAAAGAAAAATTCCACTATCATAAAGGTAAATTCAATGTAAGCACTGAGAACATAAGATGCACGTAGTGGGCAATTACTAATGTAAGCACTGAGAACATAAGATGTCCCAAGTGGGCAAGGTTTAATAATGTAAGGAACAATCATAGGTTCATGCCCCAAATAGATCTATGATATGTATCATGGCAATCTATGAAAGAACTGGAAATAAATCATGTATATAAAGTAACGGTTTAATAATGTATGCACAAAACATAAGATGCCCCAAGTGGGCAAGGTTTAATAATGTAAGGAACAATCATAGGTTCATGTCCCAAATAGATCTATGATATGTATCGTGACAATCTATGAAAGAAGCTGAAATAAATCATGTATATAAAGTAACGGTTTAGTAATGTAAGCACAAAACATAAAATGCCCCAAGTGGGCAAGGTTTAATAATGTAAGGAATAATCATAGGTTCATGTCCCAAATAGATCTACAATATGTAACGTGGCAATCTAGGAAAGAATTGGAAATAAATCATGTATATAAAATAACGGTTTAATAATGTAAGCACAGAACATAAGATGCACCAAGTGGGCAAGTTTTAATAATGTAAGGAACAATCATAGGTTCATGCCCCAAATAGATCTGCAATATGTATCATGGCAATATGAAAGAACTGGAAATAAATCATGTATATAAAGTAACGGTTTAATAATGTAAGCACGAAACATAAGATGCCCCAAGTGAGCAAGGTTTAACAATGTAAGGAACAATCATAGGTTCATGCCCCAAATAGATCTACGATATGTATCATGGCAATCTCTGAAAGAACTGGAAATATAGCATGTATATAAAGTAACGGTTTAATAATATAACCACAGAACATAAGATGCCCCAAGTGGTCAAGGTTTAATAATGTAAGGAACAATCACATGTTCATGCCCCAAATAGATCTACGAAATGTATCATGGCAATCTATGAAAGAACTGCAAATAAATCATGTATATAAAGTAAAAATCTTAGGAACACCGATCAAATGAATCGGTGTGAAGCACATCAAACACATGATAACACTAAGAATAATATAAAACATGCCACATATATGATCAGAGTACAGGTTGCTATGCGGTTGTGTAGAGGGATCAAATTACCCGTCCATACATAGCTATGTTAAATTAATAGAAGATAACACTAAATGATGCCATGGGCCATTTATATGCATCTACACACAGTGCTTCATGGATTCTATTCTGTCATGGGTTTCTTTCATCTTCACCTTGTATTACACCTGTTATCTTAAATGATGATCTGGAGTTGGATGATCCATGACTCTTATCTGTGATTACCCGTCTCTCTAAGAAAAAAAAAAATCCCATCTTAGCAATTAAAATAATGCTACCAAATACGAACTTCACAATCTAGAGCGCATATAATAGATGATTCCAAAGAGCCAAGAAAAGAAAACTGGCTTGACAAATCCTCGTCATTTCCTTTAAGAAAATTTGACACATCTAATTATTCAATGTTTTGTTAGTTCCTGCATCAGGCGAGATTACAAGTTTGGCCTCAATCAATTCATTTTTTTAGTTTTTGATTGGTTCTTTGGCTTAACACAACTATTTCCATGCCTTATTAAGGCACAGATTTTTGAATTTTTGAATTTTTGAAAACTAAAAATCTGGAAGCATCTGTGTCCCGACTTTTAACCAATGTGACTGCATACTAATAAGCTGGCTTCAGAGTGTACCTTCCACCAAATTCTGGAAAAATCATATTTTCAAATGGATTAGCTTCTGACGAATTCTAGAAACATTTCAATGTGCCTTCTTTGAACATAGTTGTTGCTTATGTGGAAAGTAAGATTCCAGTCTGCTTTCTGTTGTTGCTGTTGCATGAGAAGCTCAGAACCAAACACGCCAGCCACTTCAGCAGCACCTCCGGCTAGAAGCACAAATTTGGACTCACTACTGTGGAAATCCTCACAGTTGTTAAAAATTGTAGGATGCCAGCATGTACATTTCAGCTGTGCAGGAGGCGCTGTTCAAGGTCCATTCAAGAGTTCAAGGTCCATTCAAGGATATATTTGAGAGTAGTATTGAGGATTTAGAAGGGCGGAATAGGAATATTAAGACCAGGCTTGTGGTTGCCTAATACCCAGGTGGGATGCCTGCTTGGTAAAAGCGGAAAGATCATTGAACATATGTGCCAAGAGACCAAGGCACAGATTTGTGTGCTTTCCCTGTGCACACTTAATTCAGACGAGATTGAGCAGATGGCTTTCCCACCCCTGTAATTTTATTAAAAACTCCACTTCTACTACTACATTTTGGTGATGAGTGTCTCTCATAACTCTCTGCTTATTTTTGACGTGCTATCTCTGCAACCTAAGCCCCCTTCCACTGGGGTCAGGCTCTGCTGGAAGAGCTGCTCAAGCAATGCAAGTCCTTTGGAGGCCTTTTGTTCAAGGCAGGCAGGCTAGGCCTTCAATAAATGGCCATGGTTGACAGAGTCTGCAGTCTACACTCCTGTGCCTGCCATTTATCATGTGAATCTTCCCATATTCAAGTGCGTTTCATACTACTGAGCAGTCGGACAGCTCATCCCCGTGGTGCCCATTCACAAGTTCAATGAGCGGACCACTGGGCAGGCCATTAGTTTTTGTTGAAAACATACAGCTGTACATCCAACCAAATGGAACAATGATTACGTTGACAACTGTTTCATTTCATTTTAAGCTGTATTTCTTTTGCCTTATAACATGAACCTTTAATACATATTTGCAAGAATTCTGATGGACAAAACAACTCATTGAAATTTGTACATATCTACATGAAAACAGTCCTTGCCCAACTTCTATCAACCTGTCTTGATCCAACAAACACATCGCAGCTTTCAGGCAAGAACTGGTCGCTTCCCAGCTCTTTGTTTGATTAAAGTAATCAAAATGACAACCGTGCCTTAACTGAGTTCACTGACCAAACCGCAAGTCTGTCACATTCATTGTTATTTACCTCTAAATGGCAGAGCTCTTCCTGGCAACAAACCTCTGGATCTCATTACACAAATTTCATAAATGAGCTTTTGATGCATGTCCTTCTTTCTCCAATATTCGTTTCATATTTAAATCAGCTTTTCCATCTTGGTTTGTAAGTTTGACATATTTGGAACGACTTACATTCATGAATTTGTCATATTACTCCAACAGCCCACCAGCCACACCCAATCCATTAACATTCTCACATAAATCTCTACCGTTGTTTACACACTGTAAAAACACCACAAAACATATTTAAGCAGGAAGCGTACCCTGATGTTGGGCAGTGCAAACAGTTTTCCTAATGTGATAAATTAAATGCATTACAATTGTATGCTTTTACAATTGGTGCAAATTTCATGTGATTAATATTTCCCTTGTTTGCACACAGTTTCCTAACATGTAACATTAAATGCATTATGTTTGTAAGCTTTTAAAATTACTGCTTACTGCATATTTCATATGATGGAGCTCACCAGATATAAATATTTCCTATTTTTACACAAATATTATGTGACGATCATCAGTATCAAATTTCATTTCAAAATGCAGTATAAATAAAATGTATGGGAACAATACAACAGCCACAATATGCTAGGCCCTCGAGGTGACGCAAAAAAAAATCCATCATTCCTGGGCATTTCTGTTCATTGCATTGAGCACTTGTAAGACAGTATACTGATTCTATACAATAGGCAAGTGCTATGAAAAACCCATATGTGATGTAACTAACATTTCTGCAATCTTTCCCATCTTCATTGTTCAAAAATCACAATATCATATCTGGATCCTTTCCCTTGCTCCGTGCAACTTAACGAAACTGCTGCATCCACTATGAGCACACGGTTTGGTAGCACTCGCCTAAAGAATTACAAGCCAATGGCTCACCAGAGGATCCAAAAGATTCTTGAAAAGCTTCAGGAGAAAAGGAAGCTTGTTTCATAGATAATTAGTATTATGATTTTTCAACGGACATTAACACTTGAAAAGTGTGTTCAAACAGTTCTTCAACTCTTCCAGAATGATACATGAACTATTATGTATAATTACAAGAAAAGTCAAATGGTGCTGTAACTATAGCACAGGCATCCTAAGAACCCGGTGGAAGTAATATACTGTGCCAGCTGCCATTGTTCCTTTACAGCTGAGAGCAGTTGCCACTTTCTAATTAACACTCAAGATTGCTTTTGAACGATTACATGGGTTTCGGAACGCCAAGGGCCCCAGCTAGTTTGACCAGACATGTATCAATCCCTGTCTGTTGCCCGTATAAATCTCATTTCTTTCCTCATCATAGAACAATGCAGTAATATCTTCAAGAGCTTCTTGAACAGTGCTTTGGATTACTGACGCATTAGGCCGATTCCGAGAACTTATGCATACATTTGGATCATTGGCACGAATCTTAGCAAGACATTTCCCAGTCAAGATGTTGCTTATGTTTATTGAACCGGCTGCATGGATAACAAATTCACTGAAATCAGCATAAAATATATGATAGAATTACTCCCATATACACATAAGTTTTTTATATCCTGCTCTATTATGAGAGGGCCGTGTAACCTCAAACAGATTTCAAACTTATTGAAATCCAAGCTAATGTAATTGTATTCCATTGTCTTACCATTTTTTTCATCGCATCCTTGAGGATGGGCCTTGCAGTAAGAGATAATCAAATCTTGATCACTAGTAATGTATATGTTATTTGTATTACAATCAGGATGCCATAACAAGTGGTCTTCAAACGATGTCACCAGCTCTCCTCGGAAATTCCATACAGCAACAGTTCGATTACGAAATGTCAGAAATAATTGATTCTCGTACAAGAAAATAAAAGCAGATGGTGTCATGAACTCTGTCCTGCTGACTTCAGTCAACTGAGTATTCGAACCTGCCAAAGGACATTTTTCTTCATATCAACTATCTGATATCTCTTTACAATGACATAAGCTGATCCTAAAAACAAAGGTTATTCTTTGTATGAGAGTAACTTCTCACATCAAGTATTTGGAGATTTTCATTTTCTTGTTTTACGAGAAGCTTCTCGTTGAACTGCTCGATGAAATCAACCTTTTTATTACGATGCAATAGATGATTAAAGGATTTCAAAACGGTGCCATCCTCTATATTTAAGATCTTCAAAGGAACATGACTTCCACTGAAAGATTTTTAAATATTAACAGCATTATACCTGGACTGTTGGTGACAAAAATTTGATCATTAGTAGCCATTGAAAACAGCTAAACAAAGGCTAAAGCCATGTCATTCAAGTACGCTTTTGCAAATAGCATGTTAAGCATCATATTTATGGAACACAAAAACCATATAGAATAAATCCTTAACCTGATCTTTATCTCCTCAACATTTTTATCAGATATTGAGTACAGAAGTGTATAGTTCTTCAAATCAAACACCTTGTAAATACTGCAAGCCAAAAGAAATACCAGTCTTATGATTGGGATATGAACAAAATCCAACAAAAACACTAAACTATTACAAATATAGCCAGCTCACCCATCTTGAGCAGAAAATGTCAGGACTTTCCCATTAACATCATCAAACTCTACAAAACCAGGCCACCTCAGAGACTCTGACTCAAATAAAGCAAAACCACCATCTGGTTGACCTCTCCTAATATACCTGTCAAGGAAGCAGTTTAGATCGGTGTGCAAGTATTGTATTGGTCCAATATAAAGACACAAACAAGGTAGCAATAATAAGTTCAAATTCTACAACAGATAGTACAACAAAATTTGTGGTTTCCATCAGTAAAGCTTCTTGAAACTCCAAGGAGGACATACTCAATTGGAGTTGTTCTGCACTTCAGTGAACTGTAGTTATCTGAGGCATAGACTGACACTGTAATAAGAGATTCATTGTTTTTATTATAAAACAGGCTGCGAATCACTTCGTCTGGACTTATATTCAAGAAGCAAACTTTTTGTTTATCTCTGTCAGACAAAACAAATAACAAGCGACCATCAATAAAATCCTAACAGCTTGCAAAAGTAGCGTAGCCAGGCAATAAAGCATCCAAGAAAAATAAACATTGCTACTCATAGTTTTCTAACTTGTTACCTCTACTAAATGCTGCACAAACACCAGACTGTGCCAAAGCAAATATTATATCCCGAGCCGCAACTATTTCTATGATCTTTGATCTCTTCTTCAGAAATTGCAGTCTTAAAAACCAACTTGCCTTCGGATCATAGGTGTCAAATTCCTCCTGTAAAAAAGAGCGAGCTGGATCTATTCAGCCAAAAGCAATAATTGCATTCAAGGCAACTATCTCAAATGAATTGCAAGGGTCAAACTATTTGCAGAAAAAAATAGCCACGTCCATTTAGCCAAAAACAATATTTGGGATCAAAGAATATTTTTAAACATATCATAAGGGTCAGACTCTTCCTGTAAAAAAGAAAACCCAATAAACCATCTAGCAAAGAAATGTTTGGCATCAAATAAACTATCTTACATGTTACAAATTTGCACTGCAACCATTATAGTACTCTGTATCTATGTCACCAGGTTCGTGTTCGCGAGGATTAAATTCGGATTAAGTTCGGCGAGGATTAAATTCGGCAAAAAAATTCGTGATTAAATTCGGCTGTTATAATTTTCATTTTTTTAAAAATAAGATATAAATGCACAATTTTTTCAAAATAGCTAAAACATTATTATATAATTATATAAACTTGAAATCTATATAAAAAGATGTCTCTGTTACATTTATAAACCATGCTTATCAAAGTTAAACTATCAGGAACATATGAAATCGTCAAAAAGTTACAATTAAGAGTCAAGACTCAAACTTAAACAAGTTCCAAGTCATCAAGAGCACTTGGTTGAGCTGATGCAGTATCATCATCACTAGATGCAACACTCAATTCATCATCCAAAAAGTCAGGCTCATCTGCATCCATTGTGTTATCTGGAATTTTATGTTGCAAAAAAGAGGTGGAGTCTTTTGTTGCATTGTTCATAGACAATTGTAAATTGCTACGAATATAAACAAGATCTCCCAATTTTCCAGACAACAACTTGTTCCTCTTTTTAGAATGGATGTGGTCAAAGCAGCTCCAGTTCCTCTCACAAGCTGATGAACTTGCTCCTTGACTCAATATTCGAATGGCAAAGCGTTGCAATTCAGGTGTTTGTGCTCCATATGACTTCCACCATCTGTACCCAAGCATGTCAGCTTGTGACATGTCATATTTGGCTGCTGACATTCCAAACATCCCTTCTCCTGCCTTGTATGCCCAACACTGCTTTCTAATTAGACATGCGGTTGTTAGATCTGGTTCGAACTTCTCAATGGCTTCATAAAGCCCTGTCATAACCTCACGATCACTTTCTCTATCTACCTGAAACAACTTAGGCTCCAAATAGCATGCTGCTGCATGTAAAGGTGTGTGCATCATTTTCCATCTATAATCAACTGTATTCCATATCTCCATGTAGTCTCCTTCCACATTATTTAGTGCTTTTTGAATAGCTTCCTTGCAACGGTCCATGCTCTCATAAAGCATACCGAGACAAGGGGTGTCGCCATCAACCATGCGAAGCACATCAACAATTGGTTCACACACATTTAAAACCTTTGTTGCACTTTCCCAAAAATTGCTATTTAAAACAATTTTCTCTATGTTCTTCCCCTTAGGACCTTTAGAAAGCATTGAATTTTCCCACTCACTGGAACACATAACAAATCTTAGAGCTGCTTTCTCTTCAACCACTCTTTTCAAAGTGATGTAAAATGAAGCAAACCTTGTTTCACATGGCCTCAACAACTCCCTCGATGCATGCTGCCTGTAGAGATTCAATGTGAGGCGGTGATTTCTGATAAAATTTGCAATTGCTCTCCCTCTATGAATTGCTTCATGTATCCATGGATATTTAGCCAAGTCATGTAACAACAAATCCAAACAATGTGCTGCACATGGGCTCCAGTATATTTGTGGGTATTTCTCTACAATTAGCTTTCCAGCTCCCACACAATTTGCAGCACTGTCAGTAACCACTTGAACCACATTTTCCACACCTATTTCAAGAATGGCTTCCTCTAATATTTCAAAAATATACTCTGAAGTTTTCTTATGGTTCATGGTGTCTATCACCTTCAAGAACACAACACCTTGAGGGCAAGCCACCAAAACATTAATCAGTGGTCTCTGACATATATCTGACCATCCATCACTCAATATTGTGCACCCTGTTGCCCTCCAAGAGGCTTTGACCTCAGATAATTTCTCAGTCACCCTATCTTTTGACCTCTGTAAAAGAGTTGTTCTCAAAGCCTCTGAAGAAGGAGGTGTGTAGCCTTTGCCAAACTCTGCAGCTTTCTGAATTGCGTCTCGAAAATGTGGATTCCTAGCTACATTGAATGGAATGGCACTTGAATAAAATAAATCGGCGAATGCATCATCCACATGTTGCTTTTCTAATGGTTTCCACAAATTTTTCAATGTTGCACTCCCCATTGATCCACCTATTGAGGTGTTGGGCATACTGGTAGAAGAAGACACAACAGATGTCGTGAATTTAGACATGTTCTCTTGGACTCTCTGTTTCTTTTGGGCCAATTGCATCTTTCCTACAATCGAAGAGGATTGCTCTTTCTCTAGAGCAGCTCTAATCTCTGGAGTCATTGATCCACATGCTGTAACCCCTCCTCCCCGACCAGCTGAATTCCCAAGTAAGTGATCCACTGCCCTTGTCAAACTCCCTGTAAAAGCATGACCACACAAGCGGCACTTGAGGTTGTTACCGTCGCGGCTAACATGTTTCCATGCCTCAGCATTTGATTTTGGGGGTCCCATCGAATTACAATCTGCATTCAAATAACACTATTCAATAATATTACAAATTTACAACGAAGTTAAATACATTTTAAACAAGTTTAACTTTTTAAATTTAAATATATGACTACAAAATTCAATTAATTTTGTACATACATATTTTTAAATAGTTAAATCAAAATGCATTATAAATTTATAAATATGTAAAATAATATATTTTACAAATAAATGTTTTTAAAATTCCTTTAAATTTTAAAATACTAAAAACGTTAAATATTTTTACTAATATTTTATCGTTAAAATATAATAATGTTATGTTATATTTCATAAATTCATAGTTTAAATTTTAAATGTTAAATAAATTTGAAAAAATTAAAAAACTATACACCTTCAAAATTTAAAATTTAATTTAAAATATACATTTAAAAATGAATATTATTTTAATATATTTAAAAAATTAAAAATATATAGACAATTATATATTTTATTAAAATTAAAACATTAATTAAAAAAACAATTATAAACGTAATAATAAAATATATAAATAAAAGATAGAATATTAAATATGAATAAAATTATAAATTATACATTATAAAATGTAAAATATAAAACAATAATAAATTACTATATAAATTATAAAATGTAAAAATAATAAATTATACATAAATAATAAATAATAAATTATAAATTATAAAATGTAAACCTAACTAAAGTTTCGAACCATTTATGAATTATAATTTATATGTAAATATTTTAAAGTTTTAAACAAACAAAGGAAAACGAAAAATACCTGGAGGCTGGCAATACTGTAGTGGCGGCCACGGAAGTCACAGAAGCTCGGGCCGAAGAAGACACGGAGGTCGAAGCTCAGGCCGAAGAAGACGCGGAAGTCGAAGCTCAGGTCGCAGGCCGCAGAAATCAACAGAAATCAAGTCGAAGCCTCGCAACTCACGTCGAAGCTCACGTCGAAGGCGCGCGGAAATCAAGTCGCAGGCGCGCGGAAGCAGCGGAAATCAGGTCGCGGGCGCGCGGAAGCAGTGGAAATCAGGTCGCACGCGCTGGATGCAGTCGCGAAGCGGTGGAAGCAAGTCGCGAAGCGAGTGGAAGCGGAGTCGCGAAGCGGTGGATGCGGAGTCGCGCGATGGAAGCAAGTCGATAGAAATCACTAACTCGCCAATAAAAACAACACTGTCGTCAAACGCATTTGCACTCGGAATGATCAAACCCATACTCCGACCGCTTTTTATAAACTCAGACTGTTGTTTTAGGGTTATGTTAGGGTTTTTTTAGGGTTTTTTGTAAAGCGTTTTAAAAGATTTTTTTAATAGCGAATAATAACGAATATTCGGCGATTTTTTGGAGGTCGAATGAAGTTCGGCGATTTTCGAACTTCATGTCCAAAATCGCTGCAACAACATTATAGCTACAATTAAAATAGTCACATTTAAGGTATCGAACAGTTACAACTCGTGTGAATCTGTGACATCCTTGAAATATTTCTATATAGATTATACAGGAGGAGCAGGACTTCTGCTATGAGAGGACAGGGGACAGGATGGCAAATAAATTCAAATGTTGTAAGCTGAGATGCACCCAGCAATTACAACATTTGAGTAAAACAAAAAACAGTCATTTTGAAAACAAAATTTAAAAAATGAGAAAACTTCGTTTTATTAGGCTCTTTTTTCTGTTTATTTCTTGTTTCTTAGGTGTTGTACTATCAATTGGTGACCAAACAATCAGATTAACTTGCAAGGTTGATTTGCAAAACATATCATAAGGGTCAGACTCTTCTTGCAAAACAGAAAACCCAATAAACCATCTAGCAAAGAAATGTTTGGCATCAAATAAACTATCTTACATGTTACAAATTTGCACTGAAACCATTATAGTACTCTGTATTAATATTCCTTCAAGGATCTGTAACTCCAATAAAATTTTGACAAATAATGTGCCATTCAGCAAGAATTTAGGGTATGATATTACATGTGGTATCATTTTATGCTAAGAATGTTTCAAAATCCAACTGCATTACTACAAAACTCTAGCATTTATCCCAAACCCTTGTTGGCAGCTTCTCCCGGAGCCCCCTATTTAAACAGAACTACCTGGTAAATAGCTACCCACTTTTGACTACTAAAACAAGCCCACTTTTTAGATCTACAGATTTATAGTTTGAAGTACATTCTCTGATTCAATTTTGATTTAAGATAGGATATGAATTTTTCTTAAAAAAATTATAATTCTGAAGCCCAGAGGTGGTTCGACACAGTAATTGAGCTGCAACAACGTTATAGGCTTATAGCTACAATTAAAAATAGTCGCATTTAGGGTATCGAACAGTTACAACTCTTGTGAATCTGTGACGCCCTTGAAATATTTCTATATAGGTTATAGAGGAGGAGCAGGACTTCTGCTATGAGAGGACAGGGGCAGGATGGCAAACAAATTCAAATGTTGTAAGCTAAGATGCAAGCAGGGATTACAACATTTGAGTAAAACAAAAAACAGTCATTTTGAAAACAAAATTTTAAAAATGAGAAAACTTCGTTTTATTAGGCTCTTTTTCTGCTTATTTCTTGTTTCTTAGGTGTTGTACTATCAATTGGTGACTAAACAATCAGATTAACTTGCAAGGTTGATTTACAAAACATACAATCGAATTAAAAAAACTATCCCCTCTGCCAGAGTTTCCATCCTCCCTTAAAACCCAAGTTTAAAAACCAATAGCCGAATAATGAACCTTTCTTTAAGCAGAAATATAACCCCAAAAAAAAGCCAACTGGGGTTTGACCTAGGGTTTCAAGATTTTCACAAAACTGACGAATGGGTATCAGTTTTTTCCAACACATTCAAAAACCAATCAAGATGGCATATAAAAATGTACCTGTAACTGAAAATTCCGGAACCTTTCCTGCGAATTGGTGCTGCTGAAGGCCTTGTCGCCAATGCTTCCTATTTCTCTCCTTTGAAGCTTTCGCACACAGTTATTATACTCGTACGATCGTTTCCGTTTCCCTGCAACAACTCTGCGACCACTACTAGGCCGAGGGCTTGCAGAAACTCTTTTGCCCTCCATTGTTTCCCTAACTTAGTTTTATCACAGAGATTCACTTCCCAAACATGCTCACTGTACAAATAGATTTTGGGTTTTCTCTTTTGAAAAAACTGAGATGATTGAAACAAATGATGGAAGAGCAACAGAATTTCTCCAAGTGGAACAGAGATGAGTTAACTTCTCCAATGTCCTAGACCCATTTTGGAGATTCAATGATAAAAAAAGAGTCTTCTTAAGTATACGTTAGAATGGACTCCGGAATCCAAATTTTCCTCAACAACGGAGGATGATATTCAATTTTCATGGCCGTCAGCTACTTAACTTTAAAATTTCAAAACTCCAAACCGTCAGTTAAGTTTGATACATCCGTGTCAGCATTTGTTTGTCCATGTGGATATTTCAGGGCTTGTGCTAAACCAAAGAAAAGTTGAGTTTACTTGATATTTTATTTGGCCCTTAGTGTTAAGAATATTAATGTTAATGTTCACATTGGTGAGTAAATATATTTGTGAGTGAGCTATATTATTATCTGAAGTTAATTTTGCAAATATAGCAAGTAGTTGTAACAACTCACTAAATAAGTATCGGTGTGTAATTAGTGTTTGTAGAGAGTTGTTTTAACAACTCTTGGTAATAGTTTTTGGTGCGAGATTTGTGATCAAGGCTCTTTGTTATAATGAAGTTGTATGTCTACATAGTTGTAAGCTTATTAATAAATATTTTAAGTTGAAAATCTTCAATGATTCACTTCCTAAGCATAGTAATGAAATGTTTACTTCGAAAGTTCATCACACCAATCATGCGGTGCCACCACCACCTTCTTATGATCATCCACTTGATGTTATGATTGACACTATTACTCACACATCATCTTCTACACCAATCATTTCTTTTGATGATTATGATATAGATGACTCACTTATCTCTGACACATTATCTATTCCAGTCTCTATTCATCAAATGCTTATTCAAGGTGTCTCGGTTATCCCACTTAGAAAAGATAGTGTTTTTATATGGTCATTACTTCATTCCTCGGTATCCCTTTTGAGAGTCTTGTGCTTGATTCCGATCCACATTTTTACACATTACACTACCCATCATAGTTGGATCTATCACTACACAAACTTCATTCTTGGTTGCTAAATATATTACTCTTTGGAGTATTGCTTCTCGATCTACCTTGGCTACGTGCTCTTAGGGTTGTTCCATCCATTGTTCATCAGTGTATCAAGTTTATTCATCATCAGTAGGTCTTCACTATTCAAGGTATTCCTTTTAGGGATTTCTCTCCTAGCATGCCTAGTTCTTTTATAGTTTTTATCCCCTTCCTAGTGCATCTACGAATATGTCTATTGTTTCACACACTACTTCACATAGCACTAGTCCTCCTAGGTCTCATAATAGGCCTTTGGTTACACATGTGGATTCACATAGTTCTAGGTCTCTTGATAGGCCTTTAGTTGCACATGTTACATCACACAGTTCTAGGGCCTCTAAGTCTCCTCCTAGGCCTTCTTTTGCACAAATTATCTCTAGTAGCTTGCACTCTCGCAAGATTTTACGCAGATCTTTTAGCTTTAGGGATCACTCTACAGTTTCTCATAAGTCTTTTAGGAGTTCTCATTCTTCTAGTCCACCACATAGGTATCACATATCACATTCATGTAATGCTCTACTATTTATGGTTCTACTCATAGGCCTTTTTGGCACACATCACCATGCAGTTCCACTTGCACTTGAGTCACATTTTATGAAACATTTGAGGCTTGACCCTTCATCATCTTTGGTAGTTGCTTCACCTCCTCACATGGTTCTCTTAGTATAGCTCTCATGCTATCCCCCCCTCGTTTCTCGATGATGCGCTTTGTTTATAGGTTCAACTTGACTATTGAAGGAGTGGTTCCATACCCGAACCTCACTTTACCAACTCACACCGGGGCAATCTTGCTTCCCATCTTGAGTTACATGATCTATATATGTTCCCCTCCACGGGGGCATTCTTGGATCACCATTCCATTTCTTTGGAGAATATGTTTTCATCTATGCTCTTAGAGAGGGCCTCAAATACAAAAACTTTCAAATATTTATAAAAATACAAAATCAAGACCTATTTTCTTTGGCATATATTGTTTGCACTTTACATTATACATGTTGTTTACTCCTTTGGTTTGATAGATAACATTTCTTATTTGCATGCATGCATTCACATGGTATATCAAACATGATGTAGAAATTACATAGAGTGATACATGATGATAGGTGTTGGCCCGACCTTTAGCTAAATTTGTTAACCTTTGGGGGTATTTACTTTTGCATACTATATACAGGTGTTATATTTCTATTATAGTTCTCTTCTTTCCTCTTTACGCTTGGTTCCATATATATATTTCTATCTTTTGGACTAACAAGACTAATACATGTGTCTTGTGTAGCACTTATAGTTATTTCTCGCTCTTTTATATCACATGGTCTTTATTTTTCAGCATATTTGAATACACTTGTTTTTCATACATGCTTGCTAGTTTTGTATGTATAGGCTTTTTTTATACTTTAGATGTGGCACGAGGGCCTTGATTTTCTTGCAACATCATGGGTGTCCCATGTTTGTGACATTATGCCTTGTGTGTGGTTGTTCATCTCTTGTTTACGGGCTTAAGGGTCTTAATTTTCTTGCTGACCTTTTGTGGGTGTCCCATGTTTGCAAGAATGTCACTTTTTGTGTGACACTATTTTACATGTTTGCACGTGTTTTCTACTAATACGTGATTTACTATTGTTGTTAATATTTTTAGATGTATTAACACCATTTTAGTTATCATGCTTCTTGTTGTTTGCTATTGTTTTGTGTTATGATTTCTACCATGTATATCCCCCTTGCATATACAGTTTCTTCTTGGTGGCCACCACATCAATGTTCAGAGAGCTTATATACAAATTCTTATATACCCAATTATGATTGTACATCTTTTTTTTTTTTAGTCACACACTCAAATTCTTCATCGCACATGCATGAAAAGAGGGGGAAAACATTTGGGGTTTATTCTACATTTCAAGAGACATGTGCATTTTTTGGGCATAGACATATGCAAAGGCAAATAAAAATACCTCAAATTAGACTTAAACACAAGAAATCAACACATTCTACATAGGTCCAAAAACATACATCCTAGTTAGGACCATATGGATGGTTCGACCCTATTATATGGTTTTTCATAGGGGTATTTTCTCTAAATCCTTTAACAATATCGGGTTTTTATCACCAAGTACAACATTTTCATATGGTGTTATACTTAGTTTGACTCAATTTGGCACAAATTCAAAGGCCATGAGGTACTTCATTCTCTCTTTATCCATGGTACTAAGTTCCATCTTCAGTTTTAGGCACATTGGGGGCATGTGTCTCCTTTCTCCACTTAGATTTTAGCATTTAATCAATTTTATTCAATTTCTACTCGGTTTTGTGGCATATGGGAATAGTATGGGAGCACTTATTTCTCTTTTATAATGTGTGTCCTAATTTAAAATTTTTGGCTTATATCCATCTGTGTGATACGGTTTGTGGGGTTGTGGAATGATGAGACCAAAAAATGGCCCATTTTATACAAGATTTGACATTCTTTGTCCTTGCATAAATGTAGTCTTTTATTTATCAATACAATGATTATGTGCACTAGCACTTCATTCAAATAAGTCTGGAAGCTCACCTTCACACACTGCGACCCTTCCTACATGTGTGCATCCTTTAGTGTGTCCCTTGCGCAGCGGTGTCATCCTCCGCGCATGGCTAATACTTAGCCATTTTCTTCGATCAACAATAAATTACATAAATAGGATCTAAGTGTAATTTCTAAACTTATGGCTTATTTGGAATAAAATAGAGAGTATATGCCATGGTTATTTCTTTAGAATTCGTTGTTATCTTTTTGTTAGCTATTTCTAATGATTATTGGGAAAAAGATGTCAATTTGTGCATATATAGTCCATACTTTGTTATAATTGTTGAATAAGAGATTTTGAGCACTAAGCACCAACTACAACTAGCCTTGAAGGATCTTCAACATCTCTCATATCAGCTTCAGATATTGTTATTTCAACACTACACTAGCTCCAAAGGTTCCCTCGCTAGCTCCAGAGGTTCCTCGCCAACTACCAAGGTTTCCTCACCAATTCTAGAGGTTCCCTCGTGAGCTTCGGAGGTTCCCTCACTAGCTCAAAAGGTTCCTTCACTAGCTCCGAAGTTGAACATTAGAGATCTAGAGATGGATATTAAAGATCTGGAGATGAATACTAGAGCTATAGAGATGAGCATAACTCTAAGGGTGGTTTGAGAAGCATTGTTATCTATTTTTGGAAATCATTCTAAAAATAGATATTTGCATAAGTGTTTTATTATTTGTAAAATAAGGAAGAATCAATATTCATTTTGATTCTCAATAATAAAATAAGAGATTCAGATTGTTAGTTAGCATTAGATAAGCTCTCTCCATATTTTGTGGAGATTGATGCTTTATGGATAGATTGAAATCTTAGTTGATAAGATTTGATTGAGATGTATGCCTTAAAATAAGGAGTGGGTTGGAAGTATGAAATTATAAATGCAACCTCCCACACCAAGGAATGTAACCTCCATTATTTTGATTAATTCATTTTGAGGTTCTGTTGCATCTAATTTGTAAATAAGTCTTGATTAAAATCCTATTATGATGAATGATTTGGCCACTCATTCCAAGGTAGATGGATCTATGTGTTTATGTTTGTTTCTTCATTTTGTGATTATTTTTTTGTTGTCTTTTTCATTATACAATGCGATTATTCATTTTGTGTACAATTTTATGTGAACTTGCATGTGTTTTGCGTGTTTATTATTTGTTTTCAATTCAAGATTTTCATTTTCTGCAAGTATGGCATTTAATTTCATGCAAGTAGGCATTTAAATTCCTTTAAGTGTGTTTCGATTCTTGCAAATATGTTTCAATTCTCTGCAAGTGTGTTTGATTCATGCAAGCGTGTTTGAATTCATGCAAGTTTTTTCAATTCTGTAAGTTTGTTTCAATTCCTACAAGTGTATTTCCAATGACTGCAAGTGTGCTTCAATTCATGAAATTGTGGATTTGGTAGAAGGGACTACTTTCGGTGATCCCTCTCTCCTATTGTAGATAACCATGGACACGATCCCATGATTAACATTATTTAATGATGAAGATTAAAAACACCATCATTGAAGTTATCGAGGCTAAGTTCTTTGTAGGCATATTTTCCTATCATCTTGCACTTAAGGGGAAGATATCAAAGTTGTTGAATGACTTTGATATATGGTCTTCTTCCTTGATGGGGTGCTTTGAATCCTCATCTTTTTGGTTCTTCTCTTTGGCATTTGTGTGTTGGGATGGTACACCTAACACATAGACCTCTCCATCGGCACGATTAGGAGTGATCACCCCCAAATTTCCATTAAAATTAAGTAAATCCATAATCTCCAAAGCAAAAGAATAGGAGCACATTCCCTCTATAAAACAAATAGGTGTATTCCTTCCATGTTTTGAATTTATTTTGGCATTTCTTGTTACACATTTATTTACATTGATTTCATTGCATATTGAGTTAAGTTAAGTTTTTTATCTTGGGCATTGACTACACTCTTTGTTGCATGTTTCATTTTGGAGCATGCCAACACCAACACAATGAAGTACTAAAAATTTGTACTACAATGAAGAAAAAGTGTGCCTACACACTAGCATATATTTTACTTTAAGCATGTAATTTTATTTCATACTTAAAGAGGGGCAATGTAAACACTCAAATTTGGAAATCTATCTTTTGACATTGTTGATCTTAACATTACACGCTTACATGGACAAAGGCACTCTCCTCACTCTTGCTTAGCACACGTTGATAGATTTTCAATTATTAGTTTCTAAATTTTAATTGTATAAAACACATCTAGAAACATCCATTCTCTGATCCATAAAGTCAAAACATGTGTTTTCCCTCCTAGTCAAAACCATCATTTTCGGTTGGGTTGTACAAATCTCTGAGACTAACCCTACTATATGGTTTTGGAATGACATGTTGTGGATTGAAACTTTCAATTCTATCACCTTCACATGAAAAAATATACCCCCTTAGTTGGCCTTTCATGATATAACAACCTTTGGAAGCATATATAAGTAAGTAAATCATACCTCATTTGATAACTTGACACTTTAAGAACTCCTCATGTAAAAGCAAGAAAAAAGCAACTCCAAGATCCCTAAACTATGAAATAAATCATGCACATCCATTAGGGTAACACCCTCTACGTTCTAAAGTCTCCTTCTAGGTTTATAAGTCTCCATCTTCATTCTAAAAGCAAGCAAAGTGACCCTTCCCAAGTATTTGAGCAAGTGTGAAACTCAAGAAAAGTATTGTCAAAGAACGATTGTCAAGTCTGATTGCACTATGGTAGATATCATATATTAGGAGAAAAATGTGAAATTTGAGCCGTATTCAAAGTAGTGGTGATGTCCATGGTGCCTGAGAGGTTCCCATAACCCACCTAACTTTGTTTTGTAGGAACTTTTTCTTGCACTACAAGGGTTTTAAGGTTTGAGTAGATTTTACAGAGCCATTCTGAAGGTGAGCGAAGAAGACCGACACACAACAACACTCATTTCCAAGTAGGTAAAGAACTCAAGAAGTTTCAAACCTAAATTCTAAGTAGGTCCAAGACCATACAATAGGGTCGGGACCATACAAACACTTTGGACTAAGTTGTATAGTTTTGACCGGGTTCAATTTCAGTGTCAATTTTAATAGTGAAGCATTTTTAGGTCTAGATATGTCTACATTCATATAGTCAAATCAGCCGGACTCTACTAAATCCACATAAAATTAACTAAGTACACTATTTCCCTCTTATATTGATAGATGTTAGATCAATAGACACTTTGAAAAGTGTTATTTTGTTATGTGCAATTAATGTTGGAAGTCGATTAAATCAAAATATCCACCTATAACATTATTTCATCATTTTTATGTATGTTAGTTAAACATTATTAAAACTTAAAAAGGAATGAAAGATTCACCATAACAAGTGAAATCGGGTTTTAGAAAACATATGGAAACATGTAAAACATGGAATTGTAGACACTAGAAAAATCACCTTTGCACATAAGGTCATGTCAATCAATACCTCATAAACATTAATATACAAAAACACTATAAATTCCCACAAATCCCATAAAAATAATAAAACACATTAAAGTGAATTAAAAATTTATAAAATATCATGATAATCCTTAAAATAAAATAAATAATAATAATAATTAAACAAATTTGAAAATAATAAAATCCTTAAAGCATGCAAGCACCCACCTCCATCAAATAAATCTATAAATGAAGATTGTTTGTCCATTATTAATCCTCCAAGGATTTTAATCATATTTTGCATCTATTTGCTTGTAGGCTTTTCAATTGTGAAGTTAGATTATAGGAAACAAGTGCATGTATGTAGAAATAAGATATTACAAACATTCCATATAGGACTCAAATTCAAGGGAGATCGGCATGCAATTCCTACGCAATTTTATTTTCAACATATCATATCACATATAACCATCAACAAACAATCTTGTAGCATTTCTTAGGTCTCCAATGGCCTCCAAATCAGTTATTTTGTGATTTTTTTGTCATTATCGTATCGCTTTTTTAATCAACCTTTAAAGGCTATGGATCTAACTAAGGCGAGATCCCCTAACCACCAAAAAATACTAATATGTTTTCTAGTTTATGTTGTAGATTCAAAGAGAGATTATTTACATATTTATGAAGAACTTTATACTTTGTCTCGTAACACATAAAAATGGTTTACTAAACCCATTTATTTATGTATCAATTAAATTAGAGTTGAGCTTGATTTTTTATCATCTAACACTTTCATGTGACCTCTAATCGTTGTATATATTTTGGCTATAAAGATGAGGCATTGATCTTATTGCAAGCTAATGTTTTCTTCTAATCTAATCAATTGTTTTATTTTTACTTTTTAGGGTTGTATTAAATATATGGATTTATATTTATTCTAATAGTTGTTGTAGGCTTCTAACTCAAATATTCGTAGGTCAAAAATTAAAAATTAAAGAATTGAGAAATCATGTTAATTACAAGGGATCTCTCTGTAATCATTACATGATCCTCAAACAATGAAATAAACAAATTTTTAATTTTATGTGTTTATGGGTTCTTCTTCTTTTCATCTACCTAGTGTAACTATGTATACTCTTCATTTGCACCACAAGGTGATCTTGGTAATAAAAATAGTTTGTCCTTTAGGGGCTACTTGGATGTCATCACCAAGGGTCTATTAGTTTAGATCTCATATGTCTATTGACTATATAGATTTGATGAATGAACTACCATTTTTGGTAAACCTCCGGTGAAAGTGCATGGAGTGAAGTGAGGGTGATTTGACTCTCTAATACCCAAACCTTAGATATTACTCCTTTAACATGGACTTGGGCCTTACATACATGCAAGGTAGATCGAGGACTCCCTCTTAAACACCCACTTTCTAACCTAGTTTAACAAGATTATTTTGTCTTGTTTTATTTAGTAGTGTTGAGAAAATAACATTTTATAAGATACCCAATACCTTTGTGGTATATCGGCGGGATACCAAAAAAACACACACCCTTTCTACTAATTATATTAGGATTCTATTATTATCCCTTATTTTCCTCGTAGTTGATAAAATTCAAAAAACAAAAAAATCATGTTTATCACTATCAAATAAAAAAATCCATATATTTTTGCCTTGCCTTATCTCTTTATGTCCCATCTCACAATTTTCCATTCCCTTTTTCCATTCCATCTTCAATCTCTATTATTTTGAGCCCCCCACTTCTTCCTCTATTCAAACCTTAGGTTATCTAAATGATATGTAAGTCAATCCAAACCCTTTATAGACCTCCTAGTTAAAATTATAAATCCATTCTTGATCATCCCAATGATTCCTATGTGCGTTTAAATGTGTTTTTCTTTGTCCCTCTCATTTCTATCTCATAGTCCTTTGCATTCCTTCCTTTTTCTACCTCAAACCTAGAAATCTATTCCCCATCACCCTAATGATTCATGTGTGATTTTGACTATGTTTTTGGTCTCTATCCTTTGTAGTTATATCTCATAGTCCTCTATGTGCCTTTTTTTCTCTCTTGGACCAAAAATTAAGTCTGATTGCCACAATGATTCCTATGCAAATTTGAATTTATTTTTGGTCTTTATCCCTCTTAATTTAGTCTCATAATCCTATGTGTACCTATCTCTCTATTTTGTCTTAGACATAGAAATCTAGTTCGAGATCACCCCAATTATTTTAGTGTGATTTTTGGTCATGTTCTTGGTATTTGTTTCCTTGATCGATCCCCATATTCCCTATTGATCTTGCACACTCTACATATATCTCATGCATTTAGTACTAAGTGCCCCAACAATTTCTTAGCAATTTTTTTCTTTATTTCTTTCAGATTTCACTCATAGCCTCATATTATATCATAACTTCCCTCATTATCCAAAATTGTTTTTCATTGGGTTTATTATCTCACATTATTTCATGGCCACCACTCTTTCATGATCATACAAGCCACTAACCCGAGATCTTCTCCCTCTTCCATGTATTCTTCTTCATATAGTCTACGCTAACATTGGTTGTATGAAGATGGTGTTATTGTGTTTTATCCACTTAAAAATGTAACAAATAATCCTCTTTACAACGAACAAGAAATTTAACCCTTATAGATCCTTGTAAATGATCCTTAATTTGAGCTTGTATTAGACCAAAACCTAGAAGTGCTTGTTGAGTACTTAAGAAAGATATATTACAAACTTGCCTCTCATAAATTACAAATTCATCCAATATAATCCATAGCTTCTAACTCCAATTTTACTTCACCCTCATCGCTCTACGGTCAATGTTGAGCCTACATTTTCCAACCTTGTGAAAAATCATCCAATTTCCACCACTAACAATAGTATCGAGACCCCCACTCTCACAACCACAAAGACATGTTTTGTCTATAAATAATTATTCTACACCACCCATTTATTCTTCCACCTCCCATTCTATCCTAACTTGTATCATCATCCCTATATAACTCCTCACTCCTTTTATCTAATACCAACACTCAAAATTATTTTACTTATTATATTCCAACCACTCAATCTTCAATATATTTCACCAACTATAAAAATTCTCCTCATCATTCACAAAACCCTTCAATAATCATCATTTCCAACATGCTCATATAATGGATCAACAATTGTCGAGATAAGATAAAAAAATAGAGATGTAAATCCAAAGAGCTAGTAATACTAACCCGACATACAACCAACTTTATAGTGAACTAATCCATCCTATAGTTACCCTTAAACAATATCCTCCTCACTTTTATAAGCCCAATTTTGATAAATTCAAGAGTTATAAGGATAAATGAATCAATGCACATGTTTAAATATGCATGATATCTTATCGAGTCATGAAAATACTCTTATGATGCATACATCCCCCTCTCACAATCTAGAATAGTCTTAGATTGGTATGCGAGTTTATAAAAACACAATATCTAATCTTTTGAAAAAAATTCAATTTTTGTTCTTTAATCACTTCTACATTCACTAAAAATACCACCTTGTTTAATTTATTCAATCTCAAGCAATTTGTGATGATACTATTATATAATATGTGGCATGATGGAAATCCATCATCCATGAGCTTAATTTTCCCATACCCCAACACAAGATGATGCACATTTTTACAAAAATTGAGCTAAACACAATTCCCACACATTCTAGATTCAACGCAGTTTCAGCTATTCAAAGAGGTCATCTTAATGGCTAAGTGCAATGAGGACGTTCATGTTAGTAACAAAGAGGTCAAATTGTCTTACAAGACTAAATTATCTTAATTTCTCATAGAAACCCACACAAGTCAATCAAATTTTCCTTTAAAATGGCAATCTTTCATCCTCTTTAAACTACACATAAGTAAACCCTCAACCTACATCATTTATAGCTCCCAATAGTGCAAAATCATGAGCCAAACCATAATATCCTTCTTCATCCTAAGGAATTTTCCAATCATGGAATTAGCTCACTCCATTAACAGAATCACTTTTGAATATACTTCAAAAACTTTTAGATTTGCAAATGATCTTCCTCCTAGAGATTTAACTAGACAATCCCAACATACCAAAACCCCTATGGCATAAATCTAGTGAACAATCCACCTATCATCAAACTAATAAACACCCTAATAATAAATGTTTTCAATTAAAAATCATTATCCAAACCCTATTAGACAATTGTTTCATCCAGTGGAGAATCCTATGGTAATAAATAATCAAAACTTGGATGTGTTCACAAACCCACTTCCTTCACATTTTGACTCATTCAACAATATTGATAACAACACCCAATATTCATTACAAGGGTTCATTGGTGTTATACACATCATCACATAGAATCATAAATAAATCCCTCACCAACCACCTATGATATATCAACCATATATATTGTTATTGTCACCCACTTCTAGCCTACTTCCACATCATATGCTCTTACTAAAGGTAACATTATCAATTGGCTTAAATCCATATCATCCAAAATATCCATGTATCAGCTTCCATAATAATCCAACAGTTATCATGAAGCTCTCATAGATGTCCTCAAGTCCGTCAAAGTGTCTAAACAAGACCTTAATGTCGTCTCCACATCCGTATGCCATATTCAAACTTCTTCTACAATGCCCATTACTTTCTATGAATTTGAAATTCAAGTTGATTCTCCTACCATGATAAAAGGAATAGTTGAGATACAAGATCCTACATTATTCATTTTTTGATATAAAATCTAATTTGTATAAACATGTACTCATCAACATCAGATCTAATATCCATATCATCTCATCATTTTTCTTCATCATATACACATTCCACTATCTCATCTATCCTCATAAACAGTATACAAATGAAAATTCAATGAAACACTCTATACTACATTAGGTAATATTACCTTACCCATAAAATTGGGCTCAAATAAGCTCCACGCCATTTGATATGTCATCGAGGTTGATTTACATACAATATCCTACTACGCCATCCTTGGATTCATGAAATATGGTATATTATGCCCACCTTACATCAATGCCTAAAGTATCAATAGTATGGTGTTTTATATTATGTGATAGGGTACCTTGACCATTAAAATATTGTAATAATGACACACATGCTTCCAACTATACCATCCCCTCTACTTGACTCACACCTATCACTTCATCTCTGAAACACATACCACCACCTCTAACATGGTTGAAATACAAGAAGTCACTTCTCTAAACTCTTCAAATAATGACACTTCCCCATGTTCAAAATCCTCATATAAACCGTCATCTTCATTTGACTCATCTAAATTCTTATCATCTTCAAAATGTTTAGATATCATTATTCTTCCCTAAACACCTCTAACTTCACCATGATCATCCGTATCTAGCTCATATACTATTGAGTCTAATAAACCACCACAAGATTATGATAAGGATCCTCTTTTTTATATCTCTCATTCCACGAGTGTGGGGAATACAAATTACCATACTTTATTAAATCCTTACCTCATATACCCTTGATGAAATATGTTAGTTTCCCTTTCTTTTCCAAACAAGACAAGGAACCTTCCTCAATGAGCCTAATAAGGAGCCTTCCTCCTCCAAATTGATAATGAACATCCACCAATCCATACTAATAAAAGATCTTCTTCCAAAAAACTAGACAAAGGATTTCTCATGTTTTACGGTATCATGCCAAATCATACATAATTCATACATGAAGGATACATTGCCTCTTCCATTCCACCCATTAACATCATGACTATCTCAAAATCTAGATTCATTTCCAAATGTATACATTATATGCCAAACATTGAATTCATTATGAATTTTTTTCTTAAATAAGTCTAGAATAGTTTATATTAGGAGAATTCAAACAAGATATTTCCAACCCTATCTTAGAACCACAATATCAGTTATACTAAGACATTGAGATTGAAAATTAATTGCATCATTAAAGAATTTGCACTACAAACCCTCTCATCCAAAGCATAACATACACATTAATACTATCCATACTAATGACTATATCCATGCACTTGATGAATCTCACATGATCCTAACTAAAGCAATGCACCTATAATTTATTGATTTTTTCATGAGTTGGGTGCTTCATTTAATTGGTTGTTACGATACAACCACCCTACCTATGAATACCCATATTAGCAAAACTAATACCACCCCTCTTTTTCAAACCTCAATAATCCATTCCTACATACAAAACATCCCTATTAACATGGTTAAATCCTTTCAAATAGATCATTATCTTACTAATCAATCCATTCCAATTGATCTCTTCCCCCGATGAAGAAACTGTTTTTATCACACGGTACCATGGATAAGGATCCTTAGAAATCCACATGACCACCTTTCTAGCAGCATGGTCAGGCCCACTTTGGGGATACAAAACTAACCACTTTTAATCATATTGATGCACTTATAGTGTTTGATCGACCATATGATGTATCCCATATGATTATTGAAGAAAATATTGAGGTTAACATTGGAAATCCAAGAGAGCGTCGCATAGTTATACTTGGAAAATCTCTATTTGAAGAATAATGTTCACAATAAATTTATTTTTTATATTTTTATTTTATTTTTCAATTGTTGACATGCCCGATTTGGATATCGATATGGTTATTATAACCTTGTCTTAAAACTTGATGGAAAACTAGTCAAGTAGAAACTTTATAAGATCCATCCATGAGTCCCATTACTTATTATAAAAGAGTTACAAAACTCAAGGACATAAGTTTTATTCAACCCATTGAATACCCTAAACAAATCTTAAACCTTATCTCTATCACTAAGAAAATTGGAGGTATTCACATTTGCACAAACTTTATCAACATTAACAACGCATGTCCAAAAGATGACTTCCCATTACTAAATGTAATACCATTATTGAAAATATTGTGGGCCACTAGATGTTTTCCTTCATGGATGACTTCTCTAGATATAATCAAATAAATATTGCACCCAAGAATCAACATAAAAAAATGTTCACCACACCTTGAGGAACTTTTTGTTCAATGTTATGCTTTTGGACATAAGAATGTTGGTGCTACCTATCAATGTGTGATGAATTAAATTTTTCATGACTATATCCATGACTTTTTCAAGGATTAAGTTGACGATTTCCTCACTAAATATAAGCTATGCACTAAACATTTATCTATCCATGTAAAATCCTTGTTTGATTATTGAAGTATAACATTTATCCGAATCCTAAAAAATGTATCTTTAGTGTCACATCATGAAAGTTATTAGGATTTATTGTCTCACATGGTAGTATTGAGGTTAAACCTACCAAATTAAAATTATTTATTAAGATGCCTCTTTCTACTAATATTAAACAATTGTGTAACCTCAAGGGAATATCCAAATAATATGATTGATGCTTCATTTCTCATTTTTCCAATTGATGTAGACCTTTTAACCACCTCCTAAAGAATTTTTTCACCTTTGACTAGGGGAGGAGTGTGAGAATATATTTAAATTTATCAAAAATACTTATTGACACCCCGGAGTTATCTCCTTCACAACCACTCTTTCCCTCTTACTTGTATACATATGCTACGAAAGATGCTCTTAGGAGCATGATTTCCCAATGTAGTGAAGCTAATTTTGAGTATGCAATATATTATCTTGGCCATAAATTATTTACCTATGATCTCAACTACATGCATATGGAGAAAATTTGCCCCATGATCATGTTTTCCACATGATGATTATGACATTACATGTTGAGCCATAAAATCTTCATTTTCACAAAATTTGATCCCTTGCACTACATTATGAGTAAATCTTACCATAATAATCATATAAGTAATTATATCATGCTCCTCACTAAATTTTACCTAGATTTCATCTCCTAGAATGCCATTAAGGTCCAGGTTATAATTGATCAACTAGCTAAAGCTTCGATATTTTACCTATATCTATTAACTTTTGAGATTCTAGATGACTCCACCTTTACTATTCATGACCATAATGAATCAATTAGTTCTAAAGAAGACTTGACATGACCCTCCATTTTTTATGCTTCCAAAAATGAACACAAGGTTGGTGTCGAGGTCATCCTCATTACACCATAAGGAACACCTATACCCATGTCCTTCAATATTAACTTTCCTTGTACCAATAACATGGTTGAGTACGAAGCTTTGATAATTGGTCTCCATGTTTCCAATTCTTTATCAATCAAATGCCTATGTATTATTGGTTATTCCTAATTGACTAACATATCTTTTAAAGTTGATATGATATCTCGTAATACTATAAGGATTTTTTTGATACTTACATATATAGTTCACATTCTACAAAATTAATTCATCATCACAATCAACTAACCATTCCACATATACAAAATATTCCCTTGGGTCCTATACTTTCATGTATACAAATGTTGATACCGATATTCTTACTATCTAATGTAAATTTTAGTGACTAATCTTTTCTAATTCACGAATATTTGGGTTTTGAAATTTGGATTTGACTAATTTTGAGGTGTTAGGTCACTTTTTATTTCACCTAAATTTTTTGGGTACAAGTTAATTTTTTGGGTTGATTCACCTAGCATTTATAGTAATAGCCAATTTTTTATATTCAAATCACCTTTACCGCATGCACAAAAGAGAAATTTACTACGGCCAGTAACACAATTACTAATGGAAGACAAAATAATAATGTCATTCAATAGCATTATGCTACCGGCCAATAATTGCTCTTGGATGACAACATTTCCTTTCAATTTGTGACATTCACAAATATTTGAAAGTCATTTTTAGAAAAATTTCAGTAATATCTATGGTTTTTTTAGTGGGGGATTAAAATTTACCCTATTCCTATCCTTATCTATGGCATTTCCTAATCATCATTTAAGCATCATAACACTTTAGAGGTACTCATTATTGAGACTAACACTCCTCTTAGTTAGTATAGAAATCTTGTCACATACTTAAAATTTAAAACATTCTCTACGGACCTCACCATATATGGTAAATGCCCATTCTTGTAGAAGAAAACATGGTATCTAATTCTAGGATACACTCTCTATAAATTTAGTCATGATGATATCCATTTATGATTCCTTTTTCCTCACTAAACTCTAGTTGGTCCTACTTAATCTCATGACGACACATGCCTTGGTCACTTCAGCAAGATGACCATTTCCAAGTGTATCCTTTGTGTGGGCTAGTATTAGCCTATTTTAGAGAAGGATTCATGTGAATTTGTAAAACGATGTGACAAATCTCATGAACTAAAATTGATATTGGCCCTTCTCTTAATGGGGTTTACACCTCATCAAAAATTTTATCTTTGTATTATTAGGTGGAAATAGCTTTATGATGTAGGTGAATCAATGCTTATATCTTAATCATGATGTTATTTACTTTGTAGAAGGCCTTATAGGTCATATAAGGTCAATAAGAGACCAATTTCAAGTCTATACTAATCATTTGAATCCATCTTATTAAGTTTGGATTTTTCCCACTAAAATAAAATTCAAATTGAATTGGTCATGAAGCAATTGGAGGCTTCTAGGCATGGTGTAAAGGTCTTGGTCATATGACAAAGGGTATTGGGGGTCCAAGTAAGTAATATAGATAGTTTTTAATGTAAATTCAATGTAATCCTCCTTCTAACTTAGTCAAAGAGAAATGTAACATTGGAGGAGTGCTAAATAAGACAAAGTGTAATTTGATATTGTTTGTTGAGAAAATCATGGTGATATTCAACTAGCTAAGACCAAATCTAGACATCATAACTTGATATGATTCGATTTAGGGAAGGAAGATTATAAAACATCATTATAAGGAAGAAGGGGTTGGTTTTGTGAAGAAGATTACATGGGTTTGTTTTATTTTCATGCAAGAATAAATAAAGAAGACTTCATGTGAGATTATATTATGTTCTTTCAGGTGTTGATGGCTCATTTTTAATGTTTCATGATTTTATTTAGCTTATGTATCATTTTGGATAGAAGGAAATGTCGATTTGCACCATTTTGAGGGTTTTAGAATACTCGATCGATCAAACTGTGTTTCCATGAATCTTTAGATAGATCAAATATTATGAACTATTTGGGAAGGTGAATTGGGTCAACAAAGTCTTGATCTAGGTAAAATTTTAGAAAGATAATAATTGTTTTAAAAATTAATCCATTTTTAGTGCTCTTAGGCTTTATAGAGTCATAATTAGGGTTTTTCTAGAAAAACCTCCATAACACCCATTTCTACCATTTAGAGTGATTTAGACATGTATAGGAGTTATTCCTAATGTGTATTCCCACCTTAAGGATATTTAGGAGAGATTTGAGTTCCTTTTGAGAGATATTTACTAGAGGAGATATTGTAATTACTTAATAAAATGAGTGTGTTTAACTTGTATATATAGGGTTTTGTAGGTATAAATTTGCATTAAGGATGACTCATGTGGGAAGAAATTATTCTATGAGAAAATGGCCATTGGAGGGGTTAGGAAAAATTTCCAATTTCGAGGCCAAACCGTTTATTTGTTTGGTCCATGCTCGGTAGTTTTTCCCAAGAAAAGTGTGTGGCGATGGAGATATCTCGTGCGGGATGATTATGACTAGTGGAATCTGTGTAGAATGATGTGAGTTATTCTATGAGTCACTAAGTAATGTAATAGGACAAAGGGTATTACAGTTAGGCTTGTAATAGGTGCATAAGCAATAATTTAGGGATTAAACCAATATTAATGTTATCAGTGATTGATTTCCAAATTTACATTTGACCCCCTTAGGATAGTATATAAAAATTACCTTATTAAACGAAAATAATACACGATTGTGTAAATAAAATTTATCTTTTCTCAATTGTCTATTTAAATGATTGATATTCTTGAGGTGGTTAGAAGATCCCAAATGTGAAATCCTACAACATATAGTGTAGTCAATTTCTATACAGAAATAATTACACCCTAATGCTATATTGAAATTGAATTTAAACCTTTAAAATTGAAAGAGAGAAAACCATGGAAGTAATGCACCTAGTTGTCTTTATCGAAGGAGGATCTCCCTTGTTTGAAACACTCGGAGAGAGGGGTTAGAACCGAGTCATTAGAGGGTTAGGGGTGATCAATACCTAATTTAGAGAAGTAGATAGAACCATAAAGGGAAATGAGTTCCCAATATATTAGAGAAGGGTGCCATAGTGAATTTATAACACTACAACTATTTTTTCTTAAGAGGAAGAGTTTCAAAAGGAATCCAATTGACCTAAAATATTCCACCCACATAACCAAATTGTTGTAGATATATCTTAATCCCAATGTGTAAAGTATCACAAATTTACAATGGAATTAAGTAAACTCACGACCCCATTGTATGTTGTAACAATGTTGATTTATCAAATGTGCCAAGTTGAATGGGAACAAAATAATTTTCATGCACTCAACATGTGTACTAAAAAAATTATTATTATTATGAGAAAGGAGTAGTCATGACCTCCATAATTTGTACTAAAATTTAGTAAAATATACTCTAAGATATAGAGTATTTCCTTGAATTTATATTAGAAACCTATTTAGGTATGTATGTTCTAGAAAAATCCATTCTTTCTTCAAAAGGTGCCTAGGATGGCACCATCCATTTTGGATAGTAACATATAATGGTTTCATCCTTTTATATTGTTTTCTCCCTACACAAATTATATTCATGATTTCTATATGTTCCCTTTGCTATATTCATGTATTTTATCCCTCTTTATTCTATGTGTTCCTAAATTGCATTGATTTTTGTGTGATAACCCCATGGAATGTCCCCTCTTTTGAGGTGAGTCACATGCATTGTAGATTTATTGTCTAAAAATAATAAAAGTGTGTCCACGTTAGATATAACATATATTCATCATTGAATCACATAGAATATGTATATAGGTGGCCACCATATACAATCGAGGCACTATAAGAGAGTGCATGGTAGAAATCATGTAATGAAGAGATAATATAGATAACAAGAATGTAAGTACAAAATCTTTAAAAATATAAGAATACAAGTGTATCAATAAATCCCACATAGTCATTCATACACAAAAAAGCCACATATAAGGGACACAATAGTTTCACAAACATAAGAAAAGGCCATATGGTTGTGTAATCAATAGGAAACCATGTTGAAAATAAGGGACATTTAGGTGTCACACAAACAAAGAGAAGGCCAAAAGACTTATACATAAGACAAGAAAGTAATCAAGTAAATATATCATGTTGACAAATATATAGTATCTAATGGGCACATAGAACACAATATATTAATCATACACAATCCACTTGTATTAGTGACACAAACATAAATAGATAAAATATAACATAATATATAATATAAGCATAACTAGAATGTTAAAGAACACTATGTAATCTAAAAATATCATTTGATAGTGTAAGAGATTACCCTAGATGTTACATGGCCATTGTGTAAGAGGAAAGATATAACACCTATAAGAATTGTAGAGTCCCGCGTGTAGACACAAAATCATGCACTTTAGACATTATTTAGTCCTAGTTTCATACTACTATTTAGAAGGTTCTTGAGTGAAGAAAGTACTAATTAACCCCCATATTTTGGCCATCTTGTTTTATTTTATTTTGTCATTCTCGATATTTTACATCCATATGCCCAGTTTGTTTCGGTCATTTGTCATTATTTTAGCCTCGAATGGGGCACCTTGTCCCGATCTTGGGGTGCCCATGAGCGCTCTAGTCCCACCGCCGGGCACCCCGATCCTTTTCACACTTTCCCACCACTTTTTGGGATCTTTCTAGTTGTTTAGATCCTTATATTTTTGGTGGTTAACCATTTCAGGGTTAATTACAAAATTAGATCAAGAGAACCCTATAAATATAAAGTTATGAGACCATAATGAGGGACCAAAAACTAGTCACTATTATCATCCATCTAGAGTTACATCCATCTATTACATTAGAGATCACTTGCATCCACATAGCTCTATCACAAGGCACAAGGCTAGGTCATTTGCATCACACACAGCATAGGGGGAGGATTCTATTCTATTCCATGCACACATTCTATTACATTTTCTACATCCAATTATTGCTCTCTCCTTCATAAAGTGTGTCGGCGTGAGAGCACCTAGGGCACATTATGCACACATTCACCAGAACTACATTTGGGTCCAAAATGTAGTGCAACGCTTAGTTAGTAAGCCCACTATTGTGGTAGATGAGGTCAATTTGACCCATTCATTTGCATTATTTTTTAGGGTTTTGATACTCCTTAGTCTTTTTAAGGTCTTTTGATCATCTTGGAATATCAGCGACATCCGGAGGAATACAACGAAGTTAATGTGATAGACAGTGAAGGTTTTGGACCATCTTGAACCTATGAAGATTAGTTTAAGAGATTTGGCATATACCAGGCACCCATTTTTCAGACTAGAGTACTTGTAGGCACCCCAATCCCTTTCCAAGTGCTCCAATCTAGAGAATCAACCCAAATCCATTCTTTTTGAGCTTCGCATTGTCATTCCTACTTCTATATTTTTAGTCACATTTGTGACACAGTCCCGTGAGCATCTTCTATTCAACTGAGTTCTTTCCTCTTATCTCTTGCACATTAGGGTTATCATTTCCTTTTTCATAGTTGTTTGGGTCATCTTTACATTTATTTACAACATCCATTTACCTTATTTATAGCTGTTCATAGCTTAGATTAACTAGTATCTACATTACATTTTTAGTTAATCATTTTGGTGAACCCACGTTTCAACACTTCCTTCTTTCACACTTTGATGTTATTCATGCCTTTATCATTCTAGGGTTTCTTTCATCTTTCTTCTCATCATGAACATCTCTATTCACACTTATATGTAAAATCATTCGATTGTATCAATAAAATTAAGAAGTACTTGGCTACCAATTACATTCCTCCTCATACTTCACCCGACTATGTATATCATAAGTTCACTTCGGCTCTATCCCTTAATGAGGATCAAATAACTTTCACAACAAATGATCTACCTTCTCAAGTGATACTACAACATGACCCTCCCTTATATATCCAAGTTTGTATTAACAAATTTAGAGTCAAACATGCTTTAGTCGACAATGGATCGGCCTTAACATTTGTAACATCACTTTCCTTCAACATATAGGCATGTCGAGAAGAATATTTATCCCCTTTGTCCATCTCTATTCATGGTTTTGATAACATCCCCAAGCGTGTCTTAGGTACTATTCATTTACCAGTCATTATTGGTTTGTGTACAATTGATATTCCATGTCATGTCATGCCTAATAACCTTAATTATAATATTCTTCTTAGGAGACCTTGGATCCATGCTATGCATGTGGTCCCCTCTACACTACATGCACGACTTAAATTCCATCATCAAGGCACTGTTTATGATGTACCGGCTGATCCATCACCTTTTGAGTATTATAACTCTGTTGAAAAAAATCTACTGATATCCCTACTTCCTCTGATATTACTCAGGACTTTTCTAGGTATGGGTTAGGGTATGAATATTTCTACCACTTTGGCTTCTCTGATACACAGGTAGATCAACAAGAACATAAAATCACAGAACTTTGGGACCTCCCCACGCGGTCACACAAGTTTGGGCTAGGGTATCAACCTCCTTCTATGCCTCCTACGAATACTTATACCACTTTTCATGTTACTTCACTTCCCTTGCTACATCCGAAACTCATTAGTGATGATGCATCTACTCTTTGGGATAACCTCGATACTTTTTCTACTAATAACATGCTACTTGATTATATGGGTGCTTATGATCATCTTCCCTCTTTCCACCATAAGAGGCATCATCCTTTATCTCTCCTAATGCTACTTTGAAGAATATGATGTCACCATTGATGACAATGTTGATCCACTTGACACTATTCCTACTGATCCGTATATTGAAGATCATTCAGCCCTTCTCAATGAAGAAACAATACAATATAACTTGGGCACATATGAAAATCCATGCATAGTTTTGCTAGCTACCTCTCTCACCCCTGTTGAACAAAAGGATATCAAACAAGTCCTTCATGATTTCTTAGATATTTTCACATGGGATTATAGTGATATGTCGGGTATTGATACATCTCGTGGCAATGCATAATATTTTCCTTAACCCGGGTGCCAAACCTGTCCAATAGAAAATTTTAAGATGCACCCCAAGGTAGCCCTCTTAGTCAAAGAAGAAATTCAAAAGCTTCTAGACACAGGTTTTATTCGTGTTGTCGACTATCCTGAATGGGTATCTAATATCATCCCAGTAATGAAACTAAATGGTCGGGTTTTTGTTGCACTGATTTTCATGACTTAAACAAATATTGCCATAAGGATAGCTTTCCTTTGCCACACATCGACGCTATTGTTGATTCTACAACCAGATATGATATTATTTCCTTTATGGATGGATTTTGGGTTACAATAAAATCAAGATCAACCCAATTGACCAAGAAAAAACCTCCTTCACCATGCCATGGGGTACATTTTGCTATACAGTCATGCCCTTTGGCCTTAAAATGTCGGGGCTACTTATCAATGGGAAATGACACATATATTCCATGATTACATTCACAAGATCATTGAAGACTATGTAGATGACATCTTAGCAAAATCTAGGCGATGATCTTCCCATGCACAGGATCTACAAATATTATTTGAATGATTACGACAATATCATGTGCATTTAAATCCAAAAAAATGTGTTTTTGGGGTCACAACAGGAAACTCCTTGGATATATCGTATCCAATGTGGCATTGAGATTGACCCTAAAAAATCAAATCCATTATCGATATGCCTCCACCCAAAAACTTACTTCAACTACACTCATTACAGGGTAAAATTCAAGCTATTCGGTGCTTCATTGCGTAACTTGCCGATAAGACCCAACCATTCACATGAATCATGAAGAAAGATACCAATTTTGATTGGGATGAGTAATGTCAACAAACATTCGACCATATCAAAGAATACTTGTTAAATCCGCTTGTTTTAGTCCCTCCCGTAGTTGATCGACCTTTCTTGTTATATATCTCTGCTATGTTTCATGCATTAGGTTCTTTATTGGCACAACATGATGATTCCCAACATGAAAGAGCCATATATTATATAATTCATACTATTCTCTCCTACGAATGTAACTATAACTAAATTGAAAAATTATGCCTCGGTCTTGTCTCCATTGCCAACAAATTGTGACATTATCTCCTTACCAATGAGGTGCATATTATAATAAAGGTCAACCCATTACGTTGTTTACTCTCCCGCACACATCTAGGATTTTTACATGTTGGGTCATGCTCCTCACCAAATTTGATTTTAAGTTCATACCACAAAAATAAATCAAAGGAAAAGTTATCATTGATCAATTAGCCATGACACCCCTCTCGGATGCATCACCCATTTTTGATTCCTTTCATGATGATTTCACTACCTATACTATTGAGCCACATACATGGAAAATGTACTTTGATGGCTCTCATTGTCAATCTGGCTTTGGAGAGCTGGGATAGTCTTCATTACCCCACATGGTGACCCACTTCCCTTCACATATCGATTAGGGTTTTCTGTATGAACAACATTCTTTGAGTACGAAGATCTCATTTTAGGCTTACTTACCGCTCAAAATATTCTCATTTACAACTTATGCATACACAATGATTCTCAATTAGTCATCAATCAGGTTAATGATACATATAATACAAAGGAGGAGCATCTCATTCCATACAACACCCTTGTAAAGGATCTTTTAGCTACTTTTGATTCCTACTCCATTACTAATATTCCTTACAAAGATAATTGTCATGCAAATGTTATGGCTAGTGTTGCATCACTCATCCCATAAGACATCACCGATGAACAAGATACTTTCATAATTATGCACTTATGACATCCCTCTATCTCTGCATTACCTCTTGCACTTGCGCCATCATGCATGGTCAAGACAGTTTTGAATGGTTCATGCCTATTTATAACTATTTGTATAAGCAAACTATCCTTGACACTCTACAGACCTCATGAAGCCTTCGATTATGTCATGAGGCCACTTGTTATGTGAACGTTGGATGGAATTATTCAAACGTTCCTCGACACTCATCTCTTACATTGCCTCTCACTTGTTGACATCCCTACGACCATCTTACAGATTCATGACAATATATGTGGTGGTCATTTATGGGTAAAATCTATGTCGTAAAAGCTTTTATGCCAAGGATATTATTGGACCACCATGGAACACGATTTCCTTGAGTATGCTCTTGGCTGGAAAAATTCCAAAAACATGGTAATCTCCATCATGCACCCAGTATGACCTCCAACCCATTGCACCTACTTGGCCTTTCTCCCTTTTGGGATTTGACCTCATTGGTATGATCAATCCTAAATCTACTGATGGCCATAAGTTCATCATTATAGTTACTGAATATTTTACTAAATGGGTTAAAGCGGATCCTCTCAAAATGGTCACTGGTACAACATTTGTAACTTTCACAACGCATATTATCACACATTTTGGGATACCTTCGCTAATCCTCGTTGACAACGGACCTTCGTTAAAAAATAAGGACGTTAGAAATTTTTGTGCCAAGTTCAAAATAAATTAGTCATTCTTCACTCCTTACTATCCACAAGGCGATGGCCAAACAGAGGCCACTAACAAAACTATTGTCAAAATTCTACGCAAGATCGTTGAATCTAGTGGTACCGATTGACATAACCAACTATTCTAAGCTCTATCGACCTATCATACTAGCATTCGTATGCATACTAATGCCACCCTTTTTGTTGGTTTATGGTGCTGAAGTTATCATCTTTCTCGAGCTCGAGATACAATTTTGCGGATCTCTCTCAAAGGTATCCTTAAAGATGATACATACCATGAAAATTGTTTACATAAACTAGAATTGTTGGAGTGGCATCATGTCTAAGCACTTGAACATCTCTATGTGTATCAATCTTGCATCGCGCACACATACAATTGAAAGACCCATCCTCAAGATTTTAATATCGGTGACCTAGTCTTAAAGGAGAATCAAAAGAATACAAACGTTGAGGCACCTCTCAAAGGAAAATTTAAGCCCAATTGGCTTGGTCCATACATTATCACTGATAAACTTGGTGGTGGAGTTTACCACCTTGCCACCCTTTTAGGAAAACCACTCAAAAATCCACTTAACATAATGCATCTTAAGAAATACTACACTTAGATTACCACAATGCAATCATTACCCGATGACACACTCTTGTGCTTTAGTTCACACTTGACTGTTGAGGGATTACTACACATAAACCCCACACATTACACTATAGGAATTACACACTACATCTACTCACATATTACACATCATACACCATACATTCTATATTTCATCTACAACATTTTGACATTTGTGCATTTACACATCTTACATCATACTAGTCTTCATTATACATACTTGCATCTAACATTCCATACTACTCCTCATACATATTACTTTTAGTCTACACCATACATTACATCTTATACATCATACATTACACATTCTACTCATCACATGGTCATCTTTCATCATTACATATACTACATTGTCTTCTACACATTGTACTCACTACCCTATGACACACTTTAGTTCCTTGGTCCATACTCGATTATCGAGGGTTTACAAATCAAATGGACCTTACACTCATCACACATTTACTATTCAACCTTTCATCATGCGACATTTCCAGCCTAGTGACATACGATTTAGGATAAATCATCACCTATTCTATCATTTTATAGTGGTATACACCTTAGGTTACATCACCACTCCATATTTTCATCTTGTAGTGATATACGCTTATGGATAAATCATCACTCATCCATTCATCTCATAGTGATATATGTTTAGGCTAAATCATCACTTATACGTTCATCTAGTTGTGATATACACTTTAGCTATAGGGTTCATGTACACATCATCACTAGGTCACATCTCATCACTACACCTACACATTCACCACAATGCATTAGACACACAACACACTTTGACCATTTCTCGATGGTGCACTCTTGTTTACAGTTCATTCTTGATTCTTTGAGGGTGAAAAAAAATGAACCTCATTACATACATTTCCATTCACTCAGGGGGCACATGGCTCCTATCATCCATCTTGCATTTCATTTCATTCCATCCATCCACAACATATTGCATATTATGGTTGCTTTTACTCTTATTTACTTGTGCTTGTTCATGTTCACTTTATTACACATTCTAGTTAGATTACTTATATGTCATTTATCTATATCATCCACACATGTGTGTTCACACATTTTTCTAGTTATGATCACAGATACAAGTCTCTTACATGCAACATGGATGCTCGCCTTCTACCCTTCCTACACATTGGTCATTTGGGGGCATCCACATTCATCTCTTCTAGGTTCTATTGTTTCATTTTGTACTTAGCACTCTACATTACTTACTTTTACATGCTTTTGACATACCGGTTATCTTTTTAACATGCTAACAGTGCTTCATGTGTAACATTTTTATGCAGGAATATTTTATTCCATACTTATTTGTTACATTGTCTGTCTTTGTTTGCTTCTTATATCTTTGGATTTGCTTTATCTTTGATGTGCACACTTATTTTTTGTTTACGTCCATGATGGCCTTGTGTATCTTGCGACATCGTGAGTGATGTCCCATGTTTGTAACCTAATTTTTACTGGCTTACTTGTCTTCTTACGTGTTTACACTACTTTTCTTGGTAGCTTATACACTTGTTTTCATAGAGTACACATTGTATTTTACATGCATGATTGTTCATCCTAAAACTTGTCTTTGGCTAACCATCCTTATTTGTGTATGTCTTGGTTTCTACCAAGCGCATTCCCTTCCCTATGTAGGGAAAAGTTTTAGGGTTCATGCAATTGGTCCTCTTTTGGGGTCGCATTCTCCTATCACCGATGTCGCATGTTCCCCTAAAGAGGGGGGCATCATTTGGGGTTTTACAATCTACATAGTGCATTTGCCTTTGGTTCGGATTTAGTGCACTTTCCACCCTTAGCATTATGGGTTTACATATAATGAGTGATTTTAAACTAGTCTACGTACTTCATACACAACGAATTTTACATGACATAGAGTCCTTAACATTATGGGAAGTAGTTGTTATCCATTTTACTGCCCCCCTGTGGTAAAATGGATGATAGGAGTATAAGAATCGAGCACGAGAAAAGGGGCCCATGTAGAGAAATATAGATTTTTAGGAATTTACCAAAGTGTTTTGGAGCTTTCAAGGATCGGTCAGAATGTCAAAATTATAAGAGGACCTTTTCCTCTTCTAGGTTTTTACCCTCAAGGTTAACTTGAAAAATGATGAAAAAAGATCCTGATGGGCCCACATTAGGAAAAAATGGGTCAAATAGTGAAATGAGGTAAAAATAAGCTTTAGAGTGTTTTATTACTTTATCTCAACCTCCCGACTCGAGGAAATTGAGAAAATGTGTAAAAATGGTTTAAAGTGCCAAAAATGACCCCAAAAGGATAGAGCTAAAAGTTAGCTCGACAAGCTAGCTTAGATGCAAGTATTGGGAGATATAAATAGTTTGACCTAACAAGCTAGGACAATTGTTCATAATGCGGAGAGAATAGTTCATAATGAGCTTGTGTGGGACAAAGTGTTGCACCATAGTGACATAGGTCACTCAAAGGCAAGTGGATAGGAAACCGACCTCGCGGGAATAACAAACAAAAGGAGATCGGGCACTCGGGAAAGGTTTGAGATAGCGGAAGGAGCAGGAAATGAGCCTACAACTCGTGATTTAAAGGGCCACAATGCTTGCAAGATCACAAGGAGCTTGGGTGTTCGAGCTTGTAAATGGGCGAAAGACTCAGAAAGTCGACACACGGGTGAAGATATGAGCTCGCCAATGAAATGAGTTAACAACGAGTCAGGGGGATGGCTTGAAGGTGAATTTGGAAGCATAGGATTAAAGCATGGAAGATAGGTGTCAAGCTCAAATGTTGAAACAAGAAATTAGGGAGGCATTAATAAGTACATGGGCAACACTCATGAATCTGGCGAGGCATTATGAGATGACAAGGGCATCGGGAGCGCTAACTAGCTCGGTGAAGGGCCAAATTAGGCCAAGGGTTGAAGTGAAGTAGCTCACAAAATTTGGAAATGGCAAGCTCAAAAGCTAAGACTGGTAAAAGGAAGCTTGATGGGGTGCCCAACATGTAAAAAAATTGAGGAAAATGTAATTCAGATGGCTTGGCGTAAAGTGTCACCCGTGAGATCATAGGGTAGTTTAGCTATTTGATGAGCAAGTCACATAGGCATGGACATGAGGAGAGCTAATCTCTAGGCTCGCTTGAGTGCAGAGTGAGCACAATGATACACGGTGTGAACTCGGAGCCTATGGCTTGTACAAGTGATAAGGGTCAAGCTTGATAAGAGGGAGGTCATAGGAAATACTTGGAGCTAATGCGTGAAGTTTTAGGCAAAGTGAACATATGAGTCGGTCGATTCATAATCAACTTGACCACGGAATGTGATGAATGGTTTTTAGGTGCCACATAGAGCTATCATGGAGATAATCCAGATGTGAAGAGGAAGGTGGAGGGTCAAATGTCGAGCTTGACGTGAATGTAGAATGGTTAGGGCTCGTGGTAAAGCATGGAGCTGACCGGACGTTTTAGGGCCGAGGTGTTTAAAAATTTGGAATTCCATCGCTTTGGATTTGAGTCAATACGATGTTGGCTAGGAAAAAATGTGGGAGAAGTTCGAAACCCAAACTCTAAATTCTGGAGTTCGGGCTTTCGGAACTTCGGAATATTTGGCCGGGAAACTCGGATGAATAATATTCCCCCCAAAATGAAAAATCCTAAAATCCTGATTTGGAAAAGTTTGAAAATGCATGGGTCAAGCTCAATAAATGAGCTAGGATGTGAGAGGTTAGGTGGTAAAGTTAGGTTGGCGGTGGCTACGTGAAGACAACTCACCATGTCAAGTCGACGAGGAGCTCAATCAACACATGGTTGGAGGCGGGTGAATGGTGGTATGCTACGGTCAAGCTAGATGAGTCAATGCATGCAGAGGGACAATGACTACTAAGCCTAATGTGATATGGGGATCTAACGTGCCAATGAGGATCTCACTAGTATGCCACGAGAGGCTTGTAGTTAGTATAACAATGGCATATAGAAGCCATGGAGAGTTTGTTCAAAGACGAAGCAATTGGACTAGTTGGAAGGATTCGGGAATCAAAGAAAGCTTGATTGAAGGGTCTCACGGTGGTAGTGATCTATATAGCATAGAGCTTAGCAATCATTCAGAACTCATCACACACGAAGCCAATGCTAGGTGGGAGTCAATTTCATAATGTAGAATGGAACTCGGGAAGAAATGCAACGCCTGGGAGGTGATAAGGAGGGTCGAGGGGTCGGTTTCAGGAATGTTTGACCTTCCATACATAAAACCAAGGGAGATTGATGTTTATCTTAGTGAGAATCTTGGCAAGCTTCTCGACGAGCTAGTATAACAACTCACCATGCAACATTGCATAGGCCCCTAATACATCAAAAACACCCCTTATTCAAACGGGCATATCTCGGGTCGTGCAACTTAGTTTTTCATGAAAATACACACTTTGGAATCGTGGAAATGAGACCTTCATTATGAAGACAAAAAATGGATTTTTCAGAGGTTCTAAAAACCTGAAATTGTAAACACCCCTAGAAGTCTGAAATTGCATAACTTGAGCTCGAAATATTCATTTTTTTGGTAAAAAACCAATCATTAGAAAGGTGAAGAGACGATTTACAACACGGTACCATCAACATTCAGATTTTAGAGGTTCGGACTTCCAAAATTTAGGAACAATGAATAGTAGAGGATAGTTGAAGGAGTTATTAATGGGGTATGTACACCTAATTTTTCAACATAGAGGCCAAGTAGCATGAGTATGGGAAAAACAAAAGGATGATGCAAGTAGATATGGGACTCCATTCAATTTGGAATTTGAATTTATCCCTCTTCTCTATATTTTTTTTCTATAAAATTGTAAGGAGGGGATCATTTTAAAAGGCTGGATACTTTACATAGGCCCCTCTCTTCTTTCTTATTTATGAGAAATTTGTGGAGTTTCAAACCTCCCTATTGAACACTGTAATGCAAATATGTGCCTTTGGCCTCTAATGTAATGAATTATATCAACTTATTGGAGCAATAAAAATAGATATATGGATGTTTGCTGCCCTCTTCATGTTTTATTACATCTTTCCTAGTATTTTCATTGCATGCAAGTTATTGTGCATTGTTATATTTTCATTGCAAGGTTTTGGTAGTGTTGTGTTTATTGTGTAGGTTATCCAACACTCCTTGGTGCATCACCTTCCCTTAGAGTAGGTTTTAATTTAAATGTAATTTTCTATCCCTTTCCTTGAAAAACATTAGATTAGGGTTAGATTAGTCACTCTCTGCACTTTGGAGTAGTTGGCACTAGGTTAGGAAAGGAAGCCGACCTTCTCCGGAGAGCTATCCCATTTTTGCAAAGTTCCACACTTTGGGATATCTCAATGTTTGACAAATCACACTAACTACCCAATTATTAAAATTGCAAGCATCCAGGGGTGCTATGATTTTTCCATAACAAAGTAGTTATATGATTGGAGGTTACAGAGGTGTACCTCCCTACAATACTTCGGCTAGTGGTGTCGATTGCCGAAAAAACTAGGACACAGTACAAAGATCTCTTCACACAAAATTTAGGGAAGGAGTTAAATGTTAGAGGACACAAAGCATTTCCTCCCTATACTTATTCGGCCTATGGTGTCGATTGCCCAAAAACCCCGGTAGTACATGATATCCTTCTACACTCTTTCTCTCGACATGGATAAAGTGCACATGTTCCATTTACACTCTTTTATTTGTATATTTTACATTTACATACTTTTACATGCGCCTTTTACATTACGTTTTTACACACATTTACATACATTTTTAACGGCTTGATCGTTTTCTCCTTACAGGTCCGACTGTATGAGAAACAAAAAATCAAATGGGGAAACAACAATGACATCAACAATAACACTTCATGGTAGCACACTTCACATACTAATCATGCAGGTACACTACACACATCACCAAGAAGACACACGTTCCACCCTAGGTTCACACTCATAATTTGTTTTACACATTTTCATCATTAGTTTCCATGCTCCATCATATTTTTTCCATTCCACACTTTTTATAGTCCTTTGGTACGCCTTCTTTGTTACTATACATTGGCATTAGGTACACATCTCTATCTAATTTATGTTACCGAGCTTTCCGCTCACCAACATAAAGTGGGGAAAATGTAGACACAAAATCATGCACTTTAGACATTATTTAGTCCGGTCTCATACTACTATTTAGAAGGTTCTTGAGTGAAGAAAGTACTAATTAACCCCCATATTTTGGCCATCTTGTTTTATTTTATTTCTTCATTCTTGATATTTTACATACATATGCCCAATTTGTTTTGGTCATTTCCCATTATTTTAGCCTCAATTGGGGCGCCCATGGGTTCCTTGGTCCCACCATGGGTGTCCCAATCCTTTTCACACTTTCCTACCACTTTTTGGGGTCTTTCTAGACATTTTGGATCCTTGTCTTTTTAGTGGTCAACCATTTTTGAGTTAATTACAAAAATAGATCAAGAGAACCCTTAAATATAAAGTTATGAGAGCATAATGAGGGACCAAACACTAGTAACTACTATCATCCATCTAGAGTTACATCCATCTATTCATTGGAGATCACTTGCATCCATATAGCTCCATAATAAGGCACAAGGTTGATCATTTGCATCACACACAACATAGGGGGATTCTATTCTATTCCATGCGAGACATTCTTTTACATTTTCTACATCTAGTTATTTCTCACTACTTCACAAAGTGCAATTGAAATGAGATCACCTAGGGCACATTATGCACACACTCACTAGAACTACATTTGGGTCTGAAATGTAGTGCAACACTTAGTTAGTAAGCCCACTATTATGGAAGTTGAGGTCAATCCAACCCATTCATTTGCATTCTTTTTTATGGTTTTGATACTCCTTGGTCTTTTGCAGGTCTTTTCATCATCTTGGAATATCAACGACATCCAAAGTACTACAATGAAGTTAATGTGACATACAGTGAGGGTTTTAGACCATTTTACGAACTTGTGAAGATCAGTGTCATAGCTTTTGCATAGACCAGGGTGCCCATTATTCAGACTAGAGCACCCGTAGGTGCCCCATCCCCTTCTAAGCACTCTAGTCTAGAGAATCAACCCAGATCCATCCTTTTTGGAGCTCCTGCACAATCTTTCCCACTTCCAATTTTTTTTTGGTCACCTCTGCATGACACAGTCCCAAAAGTATCTTCTATTTAGCTGAGTTCTTTCCTCTTCTCTCTTGCACATTAGGGTTAGCATTTCCTTTTTCATAGTTTCTTGGGTCATCTTTACATTTATTTACAATATCCATTTACCTTATTTATAGTTGTTCATAGCTTAGATTAACTAGTATCTACATTATATTTTTAGCTAATAACCATGCATCCTACATCATGTTCATATTACTCATGAAATACATGTGTGTAAAGAGTAGAAAATATTATATGTATCAAACCATGTGACAACAAAACACATGTAAAGTAGAGAAACTAGTAGATTATACCATGTTTAAGTCTTGATTTTGTATTTTTTTAATGTTTTGGATCATTACCATTTTTAAATGTTTTTGTATTTTTAGAATATATTTATGTAGAAGGGATATCCTATGACATAATCAAGAGGACGTGGAGATAAAGTCACAATTGTAGGAGACTTAGGATTCAAAATTACATTGTTCACAATAGGAGGAGGATTTATCACTTTAAGCTTAGGTTATGGGACACACTCAAGTAATTTCTTACATGTGGGAATAGACCTAAGAGAAGGAATATGTAAGAGAGGATGTGTAGATCAAGTATAAGTAGGATTAATAGACACATGCTTATAAACCAATTTTTAGAAGAGGGAAGTGGTAAAATTGCCTCATAAGGAATGCCTTGAATGGATACTAACTTGATTTCCATAATTTTATGTTACAAATCGATGTAAAATATAAGGAATAACACTAATAATATAAATCCAATAGTATCCTAGAAGCATATTGCACGTTCTAAGAAAATTAGTAACCAAGAAAGGTGTCGGAAGGATAGTTTCCTCGACCTAAAGGGGAAGAACAATGTGTTCAATACATTGATTAGTAAAGTGTGCATTAAATTGTATATGTTCCTTATCATAGCCCAAAGAAGTAAGTAATGTAAGAGTGCACATGTTGTTCCTAGCATCAGTATCAACTAAGTAAGAATGGGGCACTTATTGAAAAAGGTTCAAATATAAAGTGCATTAGAACTAGCATCGCCATCAAGTATGTCATTATTATAAAATGTAATAATAGGAAAAAGGAGAAGAAAAAGTAATTATACCAATAATAGAATAAGGTGAATGATCATATGTATCGGAAGAGGGTTGCATCTTATATACATGATGCACCTCCAAGTTTCTATTATATTCAAAAGTATCTTTGATTAGTGAGTGGATCATTGATTTTATTAATATTAGAATTTTCATTGACTTGGTCCTAGATTTCCCACAAGGAGAATAAAATTCAATAGAAATGGTATCAATTGTATCTTGTATAACATGTTGAAGCTTGAATAATTTATTAGTTTATTTTTCAATACATCTATTATATTCATAATATACATTATAATAAAAACAATATCACCAAGGTTTTCTCATATCAACCTCAATAGGGAGGGAGAGATACAAGGTTACGCTAAATAAACTTTTGTAAGAAAACATGGGGATGAGAGGAAACCCTATGAGTTAATTTTAGGAGTAGTTTGTAGTTAAATCTTGGTAGTGTGAGATATGGAATTAATAGTGGCTTTAACTTTAGCTTTATTGTCATTGGATTTAAATTTTGTTGGAAAATAACTTTTCACAAGGAAAAATCAATGATTTTTCACCAATGCTCTGGGACTAGGTTTCTCCTTTTGGGAATGAGAACGCTCCCATTTATTGAATGTGGGAAATGTAAAATATATGGTGGCATTTAGGATAGGGATCACATAGGAATACTCCACTAAACTTGTGGAAAATTTCTTGTACGAGGATACAAGGAGGAATTTTATTACGAGAGGTTAAGGGAGATAAGAATCTAGAGGGGGAAGGTTAATGTAATGAATATTCACTTACAAATTTCACTAGCATTAACAAGAGTATGTCCACATCTAATAAGAAGAAAACAACCACACAAACAATAACAAGATTAACAAATCAAAGACACAAAGTTCAATTAATTTATTCCTCAAAGATATAAAGCTCCTTCTTGATTATTTAAGATTAAAATGCTCATAAAGTTGAAAGTAGGAAATAGAGGAACATAGACAAGAAAAATAGAAGAAATAACTTCTTTCTTGTAGTGAGAGAACAATATCTATTAGCCCATTAGAATGGAGAAGCCACTCCAAAATAGAGCTTTATAATGTCTCTTCATCTCCCCCACATGAATTTTCACATCCCTATCATTTGTGACATTTCATATTCCTATATGAATAAAATAAGCCCCTTTTTATCAATGAAAGAGAAATTTTACAATGTCAAGTTAAAAGGTCACTTTTATCTATATTTCACCCCCAGGAAAAGTATTAGATCAGCCACGACCCCGCATGGGAAGAACCAGAGAAAACACGGTTAAATCTTATAAATAGGTCGCAAGATGACTCATCGATGAAGTGGTGGGGCTTGCAAAAGACTAAACAACCCTATGTAAGAGAAAGAGAATAAATGACTCGTCGAGAGAATGTGTCTTAAATCTATTTAACAGGTTATAGGTAGGCTCAGAAATGGAACAATAGGGTCAGAGAAAGAGGAGCAGTGTCAAAAGAGCCAGGAGAAAGAAAAAGAAGAAACGACGAAGATTTGAAGTCTTTAGGTTCAAAACGGTTCAGAACGAGTCCAAAATTGGTTAAGTATGGAGGAGGTAGTAGAGAGAGCCACGTGTCAACACGACGCTTCTCCAAAGTTGAATCCAAAAAGGAAGCTCAAACTTGCGCCAGCCCTCCACGTAGAAAATGGTCAATAAAGGTCAAAAGGCGAGACAGGCGGGGGCTCAAAAAAGAAGCTAAGTATAGAAGCATCGTGGAAGCCGCCACGCGTTAGTTTGGTGCATCTCCAAAGGTAGATTCAAAGGTGGAGGCTCAAATAAGTGCTAGTTCACCACGTAGCAAAGGGTCTAAAAAGGTAAAAGGGAGGCTGTTGAAAAGTCTAAGAGCCTACAGAGGCTTCCAAGTGTCGATCCGATGCTTCTTCAGAAGCAAAATCCTAAGCAGATTTCTAAGTGAGTGTAGAGCCTCCATGCATCCGTTTCAAAAGGGGACAGGGTCGGGTTGAATAGTCAAACACTGAGACAGACCAGCGGAGGGTGCCAAGTGTCCAAATGGCGCTAGTTCAAGAGCAAGATTGAAAGGAGGTTTTCAAATAAGCATCAGGCCGCCGTGTGTCCCTGGTCAAGAAATATGACCTTGCCGAGCAAAGAACTTACCCAAAAACATAGAAATTGAGCAGGCCAATGGAGGAAGCCACATGTCATCCCAGTACCATTCCAAGAGAAAAATGCAGAGGCTACTCTTGAACAAGCACCAGCCCTCCACGCATCCCATATTAAAAGGGGGGCCCATTTTTCAAATTGGTTTTCCGCCCTTTCGTACGGACCTGATACAAACTTGAAGGGGTATATCTTTCGACTCAAGGATCGAAATATTACAAATCTAAGACAGGTTGGAAAGATCTCAACCTCGTTTATGCCATGGAGATATGAGAATTTAAGTTTAGCGAGGTTAGGTAAGAGAAAATGGAGAAACATCTTGGGGCCATTAATGTAGGATCTAGTTTTGCCCCAACAACCATATCGAATTTTGGTCTACTCCACCATTTCCTCCTTCTTCAAGGTACTAAATAAGAATTTGATGCATCAAGACAGATTTGGGGGCATATTTTATGGGAGGCATTAATAGCAGTGGTTGAGCTTGGAACTATTTTTCCCACTTCTCTCTCTTTCTCCCCTCTGTGTTGAATCTATAAAAGCAGGGTCGAGACTCATTGTAAAGGGTTGGACATTCTTTTGTTTTACAGGCTCCCCTTTCCTTCTAAAAAGGAATTCATGGAGTTCAGACCTTCCATTTAAATTGTAATATGTTTCCTACCTTCTGGCCATTTGTAATGCATTGTATCAATCTACAGAGCAATAAAACATGTTTGTGATCGATTTTAGATCCTTTCTTGTCTCCTTTTCTCTCATATGGTCTTTCATTATAAATCTAGTTATCTGTGCTTGATTATTGTATGTTCTTTTGTTGGTTTGTGTCTATTAGCAAAACTAATGTTCATCATTCCTTCGGTGCATCACCTTGTAGCTTAGTTTGATTTCTTGTATTCCTTTTATCCATGTCTCCTTGGTAAAACTTAAATTAGGTTTAGGAATAGATCCTCTACAAGTTTCCATGTATGCACCTAAACAGAGGAATAGGAACCAACCTTTAATCTAGAGAGTTTTCCCATTTTCTAAGCCCCACACTTTGGGGAAAACTCAATGTTATGTGAATCACACCAAATGACTCTGCCCTAGAAAAGTAGATCTGATGACTCATTTGGGGGTGCTATGATTTTGCATTAACAATTTTGGCACACCGGTGGGACAAAGAAGTCTCCATTTTATTACAGTAAGATCGATGTGCACTTGCTATGATTCTAGCTTTTAAGAATTACACATCTGGTGACTCCAAAAGGGACTAGAATCCACTAGTTTCAATAGTCCAAGTTTCCCAAGTTCATGAGAAGGATACAAATAAGGTCAAGAACAAGAGAAGAAGGATAGTTTGTACACCTACACTTGTCTCCAGATAGAAGGAGAAGAGGAAGAAGAGCCCAAAGGTCTCTATCTCCACCAAACAAAGCCTTATCAACACCTCCTCCTAGTAGGTCATTCTTTCAATCAAGAAGGGTGCTCAGGCCGATCAGGATGGCACACCAAATCCTTATGTCAATTTCACTAGCAAAGATCCCAGTTGCTCGAATGCACAAAAGAGCATCCTATATTTCCTGGGAAAACCAAACTTCTCCCTGGTGACCACGTTCAAGATATTGCAAATGTCCATACGATCCATGAGATCACCGAGATGGAAATTGTAGTCAATTACTAGCCTCTTCAATCAAGGGTAAAGCTTTACAATGGTTCAGGAGCCTAGAAGCAGGCTCTATTCAATCTTGGGACCATCTGTGCATAACTCTCCATGACTAGTTTGGAGAAAAAGGAGATAACTTATCCTTGTTGGAGCAACTGACAATAATCAAGAGAGCCCCGAATGAGCAGTTGATAGATTTCAACCTTAGATTTCAATGGACCGGGACATAATTCCAACAACAATAAAGCCCACTAATGAAGGTGCCTTCTTATACTTTCTTAGAGCTTTAAATTCTGATATTGCTTTAATGATTCAGTCAATGGGGGGCACAAATTTACCTACAACCTATAGCCTTTCCATAGGAGCTAAGAATCATTTAATTTAGGTTGGAAAAATTTCTCCTAGGCCATCCATGCCTCTATACCCCAAATTAGGAAACCCAAGTACCAACCAAACACCCACAATAGCTCCTATACCTACTCCCAGGAGTCAAAGTTTAGCTGAAGCCTCCACCTCATCATCTACCACCTCAAAGGAGGTTCAAGAAATTATGAAACAACTTCAAAACCTGGGGAATGAGTTAGTAACCATCAAAAGACAACAAAGCTCGAGTTTTAGGCCATATCACCTCAAGCTCAAGATCGGGATAGACCCCGTATCAGCAAAATAGACCACAAGCCTAGGGTCAGAACTCGATTCAACACCAAGGACAACATTAAGCTACTAGACCTTTTAGGCCATATGATCCAAACATAGCTTCAACATCAAGGGCATTGGTTCTAACACAAAATAACATGGCACAAGAATATGATTGGTGTTTCCCATGCAATCAGCCACATAATCAATCGATGTGTTTCAATGGTGCACTAAATCAAGCTTTGATGGTGCAAACCATTGGTGTGTCACAAGAACCTATCCAAGAAGAAAATCAACAAAGCAATGAGCTCAATGAAGAGGGACCTCTAAGTGAAACTATGCTTGTCAATTGGAAAATTGAATACTTCGTGGAATGAATTAGACTCCTTCTCCAAGTATAACCGCTAATACATGGTCTAAGAAGAGAAATATTGGAGAAGGACATTAACTAGAATTAGGTGACCCTTAATCCTCCTTTTGCTCCATAAGATATTGGCATTCAAAATACAACCCCAAGATGCAGAGCCAATCCAAGCCACCTTCCAAATTTACTTAGGCACCGGTCAGTATAAACCCATGGGCAAGAGAAAAATGTGCTAGGAATGGGCAACATAAGGATAGATTTTTAATATCATTAAGTAAATGAAAAGGAAAAGTGTTAACATTTCACTATGGGTGTCACTAGCCATTCCAGGGTAGAGGGATCTATTGCAGAACTGCCATGCAAAATTGGTCAAGCTCAAATCAACCCCTAACCAATAAGAGAAAGTGCTTACCAATACAACTCAACCTAGGGGAAACCATTGAGAGAAACAAGGTAAGAACCTGAGACCTCCTCCATTCTATGTTTCATTAATCATTGGGGATAAATTGGTGCATAATTGCATGATTGATTCTGGGGCAAGTAGTTATGTAATGCCCAAACAAATAGCTGATCAACTGGGTCTCCAATATGAAGTCATCTCTAGAGGGGTAGTACAATTAGATGGGACAACAATGACAACTGTTGGAATCATCAAGGATCTGAGCCTCACTCTACATGCTTGCCCCAATGTGACTGTGTTGCAAAACATATCAGTCATAGACTTGCCACCACATTTTGCATTATGTTTGTCCAGGGACTTCACTACCAAAATTGGAGGCTATTTGTTTGCTGACTGGTCACATATGCTCTTTAGAACAAGGTATGGGGCGAAGGCCACAATCATATCCAAGCCCATAATGGATTATCACATTGAGTCTTATGTGCCTATCCTAATCAATGCAAATTGTTTGGCTTTTGATCAGAAGACCTCCTAAACACTTCTGAAGCGAAGACACCAAGGTGGGGTGTATCCGGACCTGACTCTTGACAAATGGGCAGTCAAAAGACATGTTTTTGATCCCTATAAGGAGATGGAAGAATTTGAGCTAGGAGTTTACTTCCTGCATGAAAAGAATCATTCTCTTTCGACATCATTAAGCCGACTATAAAGATGACATTATTTTGATCCCTATAAGGAGATGGAATAATCTGAGCTCAAAGTTTACTACCTGCATGAAGAGAATCATCCTCTTCATGACATCATTAAGCCAGAATATAAGGATGACAATGAAGTATGGAAATTGTTCTTTGATGGCTTGAGAAGTAGGAAAGGAGTCGAGGTGGAGCTATGATTGTGTCACCCCAAGGTATGAAGTATTACTCAGCCTTTTGTTTCTAGTTTTCCTGCTCAAATAACACTGCAGAATATGAGGCTTTGGTTCATGGATTGCATTGGGCCAGAAGACAAGGAATCAAGAACTGCAAGTGTTTGGTGACAGTGAACTGGTTTCCAATCAAGTCAAAGGACAAAATGCTGTCAAGAATGACTTGCTCAAAAGCTACAAGAATAGGGTATGGGATCTCATTGAGGATTTTGAAGCCTTCAACATTGTGTCCATACCAGGAAGGAGAATAGAGCTGTTGATAGGCTTGCAGCAGTTGGAGCAAAATTTGATGTGGATAACAACATCAAGAGGGATAAAGGACAACCACATATCCATGTGATCGTAAGGCCAGCAATGCCAGATAACAACACATGTTGACAGTGTTCGAGAATGATCAACAAATCATCAATTTTTTATAAGAGGAAGCTGAGTTCTCAGCTAGAAATCAAAATAGATTAGAGAAACAATATGGAGATCAAGTAGTGTAGTTGCATACAAACAAGCTTCCCAAAGGCTTAGTGACATTGGAATCTATCTTCAATCCTAATGATTAGTTTTGAAAAGAGAAGGCTAATATATAGATCAAAGGAGAAGATTTAGAGTCAATTCTAGTTGGAGAAGGCAAAACACTTCAAATTGGCAAAGTGGCCACCAAGCAAGAAAGGTATGAATTCATGCAACTTTTCCAAGAGTTTCCAGATGTATTTTCTTAGAGCTATGAAGACCTAAGAGGGTTCAATCCAAAGCTAGCACAACACACAATTGAACTAGATCCAACTACTAAGCCCATCAGGAAAAAGTAGAGACCAGTTAATCCACACATTGAACCTCTGATGAAGAAAGAGCTAAACAAGATAATAGAGGCAAGTATCATATTTCCAATCAAACACTCAAGATGGGTTACAAAATTGGTCCTAGTCAAGAAGAATAATGGAGAGATTAGGTTGTGTATAGACTTTTGAGAGTTGAACAAAGCTTCCCTCAAAGATCACTACCCACTCCCCTCAATGGAGAAGATCTTACAGTGGCATCTAGATCGAGAGAGATTCTCTCTCCTAGATGGCTACTCGAGTATAACCAGATCATTGTAAAATAAGATGATTAGTTCAAAACAAATTTCACCACAAAATGGGGCACATATGCCTACAAAAAATGTCGTTTGGATTGTCTAATGCTGAGCCACTTTCCAAAGGGAAATGAATATGGAATTAAAGGGGCTGATCAACAAAATAGTAGTGATCTATCTGTATGACATTACTGTGTTCTCTAAAAATGCAGTAGACCACATTTTTACCTAAGGCAAGTGTTTCAAAGGTGTAGGAGATTTGGGGTATCATTGAACCCTAAGAAATGCATATTCTTGGCCCATGAGGGAAGGCTTCTAGGCCATATTGTGTCAAAGGAAGGTTTGGTAATTGACCCAGAGAGAGTTAAAGCAATAAGAGCATTGCCATTTCCAAGCCATAAGAAGGCTCTTCAAAGCTTCTTAGGAAAAATAAATTTTTCCATAGGTTTGTACCAAACTTTGTTGCCCTTGTCAAGCCAATAACGTTGATGTTGAAGAAGAGTTTGGTGTTTAGGTGGACAGTTGAAGGAAAGGAAAGTTTTGAGGCCATCAAATAAGCTATATCACAAGCCCTAACTCTCATGAATCCATATTTTTCTAAGGACTTCATACTATATGCCTTTGGTGGTAGTGACACAATTTCTGCAATCCTAGTACAACAGAACAAAGAGGATACAAAGCAACCAATTAATTTCTTCAGCTAGGGTCTGGAAGATTATGAAGTGAGATACTCCTTCATCAAAAACAAGTCCTGACAGGTGATCGAGGGTTAAAAAAATTTAAACATCTAGTTTCGAACAATAAAATCCAATTTTTAGTCTCCCATGCAAGAGTTAAGGACTTCCTTCTCAACAATGATCCGAATGAAAACGTGCAGGATGGATCAATCATGTCATGGAGTATGACATTGAGATCAAGGTCACTAAGCTGGTATGTGGGAAGGGATTATGTGAAAAAATAGCCTCAAGTCAACAAGATGAGGCAAACAGTGAAAAGGAAGTTGTTTTTGTTCTGTAAAATAGTCAAGAGGAAGAAAATGATGATGTACCCACTCTTTGTTGGACTCAGAACATGGTGCACTTCCTTCAAATAGCCAGCTGTGTCCTTCAAAAATGAGTAAAACAAAAGGATACATTTCAGAATATAGGCCATCCCCTATGTGCTTATTGACAACGTCTTGTTCAAGAGGGACATCGATGACATTCTGTTAAGATGCATTGGGACATATCAGATTGAGAGAGTGTTACAAGAGTTCCATGATGCAATGCAGCTGGAGGCCATTTTGCTCCACGGGTGACAACACTCAAGATTATGAAGGCAAGTTATTATTGGCCTAGGGTGTTTAGTGATTGCTATGCATGGATCAAAAAGTGCAAAAATTGTGCATTCTTTAAAGGCAAAGAAAGGCTAGCAGCACTCCCATTGCACCCAATTTCAGTTGACCAGCCATTCATGCAATGGGGATTGGATTTCATCGGGGTCATCAATCCAAATTCAAGCCAAGGCCACAAATGGATTCTGATAGAAACAGACTATTTCACCAAGTGGACCGAGGTAGTGGCACTCAAAGAAGCTAATGAGTCTAGCATACTAGATTTCTATGAAGGGATAGTGACCAGATTTGGAGTGCCAACCACCATTATATCAGATAATGCATTGGCATTCATAGGTTCCAAAATCATAGGATGGGCCGTTAGGAATGAGATTTACTTGAGCACTTCATCAAATTATTACCCTTAGGGTAATGGCAAGAAGATTCCACAAATAAGAACCCGCTAAAGATTTTAGAAGAACTCTGGATGAAAATCAGAGAACTTGGCACACAAAACTCAAATCAGCCTTATGGGCTGATAGGACAACACCCAAGAATTCTACAGGTAGCTCTCCATTCAAACTTGTCTATGGGAAAGAGGCAGTGTTGCCTTTATCACTTGAGTTGCCAACATTGGAACTCATGAAGCAGCTAGAGATGTCTGAGTTTGAATCAATGGAAGCTAGATATACCGAAAGCTGATGGAGTTAGAAGAAACTAGAGAACATGCACTTCGAGATAATGGAGAAGTGTCGATCTCAATCAAGAGATGCTTCGACAAGAAGGAAAGAACAAGGACCTTATAGGAAGGAGACCTAGTTTTGAAATGAGATGTAGATCGGGCAAAACTAGGAAGGCATTCCAAGTTTGATGCTATTTGGAGTGGCCCTTACATGGTCACAAAATGTAAAAGTAGTAATGCCTTCCAATTGTCTACATTGGATGGTGAAGAGTTACAGATTCCAATGAATGGGATTTATCTTAAACACTGCTACTAGAAGGAAAGTTCTCACCTTGTACATATTAGTTTAGTTTCTCATTCCTCTAAGTGCTTGTGCACATTGTCTTGTTGTAGTTTAGGTTACTTTTCTCCTAAGTGCTTTGCATGCTCTGCATGTTCTACTTGGAGCATGTATGATTTCAAATTTTGTATATAGTTGTGGTGCTATTTTGTTGCTCTTGCATAACCCATTCAGAAACAGATGAAGCCTCAGGTCAAAACAATTTTCTACTCTCAGAAACCATCATTTCGAGATTTCTTATGAAAATTGAGAGTGCAAACAATCGGGCTCGTGAATCAGAGGTAGGATCAATATCAGACCATCATTCTCAACTCCATGCCCAATGGATATGACAAGGCAATTGGTATTTTCATCTAGCAGGAAGATACCCCTGTGAGTCACCAAATTGTTATCCATATTTTCCCCCCGGGAAAAGTATTGGATCAGCCATGACCCCACACAGGAAGAACTAGAGAAAAACTATTAAATCTTGCAAAAAGGTCACATGATGACTCAATGATGAAGTGACGGGGCCTGCAAAAGACTAAACGACCCTATGCAAGAGAAAGAGAAGAAATGGCTCTATCGAGTGAATCCATGTAATAAATCTATTTAACGAGTTACAAAGCGGACTCGAAATGGAACAAGAGGGTCGAGAAAGAGGAGTGGTGCCAAAAGAGCCAAGAGCAATAAAAGAAGAAATGTCGAAGATCCAAAGTCTTCGAGTTCAAAACGGTTGTAACAAGTCAAAAATCAGCTAAGTATGGAGGAGGTAGTAGAGAGAGCCACATGTTGACACAATGCTTCTCCAAAGTTCAATCCAAAAAGGGAATCTCAAACTTGCGCCAACCCTCCACGTAGCAAATGGTCAACAAAGGTCAAAAAGCGGATAGGGTAGGGGCTTACAAAAGAAGCTAAGTATAGAAGAGCCATGGAAGTTGCACACGCGTCGAGTTTGGCGCATCTCTAAAGGTAGATTCAAAGGGAGGAGGCTCAAATAAGTGCCAGTTCACCACGTAGCAAAGGGTCTGAAAAGGTAAAAGGGAGGCCATTGGAAAGTCTAAGAGCCTGCGGAGGCTTCCAAGTGTCGATCCAATGCTTCTTCAGAAGAAAAATCCTAAGTAGTTTCTAAGTGAGCATAGAGCCTCCACGCATCCCATTTCAAAAGGGGAAAGGGTCAGGTTGAATATTCAAACACTGAGATAGACCAGCGAGAGGGTGCTAAGTGTCCAATCAATGCTAGTTCAAGAGCAAGAATGAAAGGAGGTTTTCAAACAAGAGCCAGGCTGCCGCATGTCCTCAGTTAAGAAACATGACCCCACCGAGCAAAGAACTTAGCAAAAAAACTTAGAAATTGAGTAGGCCACGACGGAGGTAGCCGCGTGTCATCCCTGTGCCTTTCTAAGAGAAAAATACAGAGGCTGCCCTTGAACAAGTGCCAACCCTCCACATGTCCCATATTAAAATGGGGGCCTGTTTTTCAAATTGGTTTTCCCACCCTTTCGTACATACCCGATACAAAATTTGAAGGGGCATATCTTCTGACTCAAGGCTTGAAATATTACAAATCTGACATCATTGGAAAGATCTCGACCTCGTCTATGCCATGAAGGTCTAAGACTTTAAGTTTGGGGAGGTTAGGTAGGAGAAAATGGAGAAATGTCTTTAGGGCCATCAATGTAGGATCTATTTTTTCCCCAACAACCAGATCAAATTTCGATCTACTCTATCATTTCCTCCTCCTTTGAGGCACCGAATAAGAATTTGATGCAGTCAAGATAGATTTGGGGGTAGATTTTATGGGAGGCATTAATAGCAAGTGGTTGAGCTTGGAACTATTTTTCCCACTTCTCTCTCTTTCTCCCCTCTATGTTGAATCTATAAAAGCAGGGTTGAGACTCATTGTAAAGGGTTGGACATTCTTTTGTTTTTGCAGCTCCCCTTTCCTTCTGGAAAAGGAATTCATGGAGTTCAAACCTTCCATTTAAATTGTAATACATTTCTTGCTTTTTGGCCATTTGTAATGCATTGTATCAATTTACAAAGTAATAAAACATGTTTGTGATCGATTCTAGATCCTTACTCGTCTCCTTTGATCTCATCTGGTCTTTCATTATAAATCTGGTTATCTATGCTTGATTATTGTATGTATTTTGTTGGTTTGTGTCTATTAGCAAAACTAATGTTCATCATTCCTTCGGTTCATCACCTTGTAGCCTAGTTTGTTTCTTGTATTCCATTTATCCATGTCTCCTTGGTAAAAATTAGATTAGGTTTAGGAATAGGTCCTCTGCAAGTTTCCACGTATGCACCTAAATAGAGGAATAGGAACCAACCTTTAATCTAGAGAGTTTTCCCATTTTCTAAGCACTACACTCTAAGGAAAACTCAATGTTATGTGAATCACACCAAATGACTCGCCCTAGAAAAGTAGATCCGACGTCTCATTTGGGGGTGCTTTGTGATTTTGCATTAATAGTCACTTAAGTGAATAAGACAAAAAAGTAAAAAATTACATTCCTAATGAAGAATTAGAACATAAAGAGAGAGGGAATAAAAGAGAGAAGAAGAGAGTGATCAATTTGAAGATGAAGAAGCTTCCGATGATGAAGATCTAACTCTTAGAGAACTTTGAGGAAATGCTCTTAGAATGAAATCCTCACCTTTCACTTCCTTACTAAAATGAGCTATTGTGAGTGCCACCTTCTCTGCATGTGGAATGCAAACATAACCCAAAGCACTGATCCAAGTCTCTAGGGAACACCACCAAGGGTATTGCATTGATTGAACTAGACTTGATGATATTTTGCAGTATTAGAGATTGAGCCTCTAATTTTTACAAGGGATTCCAAAGTATATTCATTAAAAAAAAAGATCCCCGACCTCTTTTTGGGCTAAATATTGGAAATACTTGAGAAGCTCTTCTAAGGATGACTGTTCATTGAGTGAAGGTGATTTGAGATTCTGCACTTAATTGTTACCAACATTTTCTAATATTTAATATGCATGCTCTCCACAAGACTCAAGTTATGAGATAGAATAATTTATCATATCATATCTAACACTCATTGTGTGAGACCATATGGAAGATAAATTATCTAATATAAAAGTGAATAGATTCTTGCTCACTAAGGAGTGAGAATCAAGAAAACCCATCTCAGACACCAATGGGAACAAACTATCCGAGTGGGAATTTTATTTTTTAATCTCCTCCTTAATCATTTTCACCTTAGAAACAATGGAAAGGGAATTTTTTTATTAAAGATAGCACCTAGGTAGTAGTACCTTTCCCTTTTCTAGAATCTTCTCCACTCATTTTTCATTATATCTCTCTTGTATGGTGTACCCTTGGGATCTCTTGATCACTTGAGGATCAAAAATGATGATGGGAGAGATAGCCTCTATTGGAGGAAGTGGCACTACATTGGGTTCCAAGAAGGATTAAACATAGGCACCAAGGGTTCTCATGTTCTTCCAGTTTCTCCACAGTTTGTTCATTCTCTTCATTTTTGGAAAATAATCCGGCTATAGACTCTTTCAATAGGATCACATCTCCCTTATGCGTAGATTTTCCCAAGGAAACCCTAGTCATCTCATAGTCATCTTGTGTCATTTATCCCATGGGTTTTATAACTTTTAGTCATGTAACTTCCACATACTAAGATCTAGAATCCCCAGTGAAGAAATGAGAAGTCTGTGCTTTCTTGGTTCACTTGGTCTTGATGTATTTTGAGATGGACTCAAAATTAGGTGATGTGGCTTTCTCCACCATTATTGATTCGAATCCAATAAAATATTATATCAATGTGAAGGTTTCAATTGACATGGAAAAATTCAAGCACATGAGAATTTTAAGGTGCTTGATAAGGAATCACAACCTGCCCAAGATGAGGTGATTCAACTGCCGAGGAGGACACACTTGGATTGCGGGGATGGACAAGAGACTATGATGGATCAATTTATCCTAATTCAAGGGAATCAATGGGATTTTCAATGATATTTTCCCTCTTGTGAAGCCTCATAAGGGAGAAACTTTAGTGTACTCTATTTCCACAAGTTTTCTCTTAGAAGATTCCTTTGAATGAGTAGATCCTATGGATTTTTAGATGCCTTGAGAGAGGAAGTGTGAGACACTTTCCTAGATGGAGAAAAATACCACCAAAATCAATGAAATAAGCCATATTTCATTCGAACCAGATCCTTTAACTTTTGAATTACCATCATGGTTCTTTATTTGATGTCACCTGACTCTCAGATGTTCCATAGAGTAGGAGGAAGAGGGGAAGATTACACCACTTGATATTTAGGATCAAAAAGGTCTTACCCATCATATTTTAGTCCATCTAAAACCAATTAAAATTAAATTGTCTCATTTGATCCACTATCATTTGCATATAATCATGTTTCTTGACCTCAAAATCATCCGTGCAAAGTTGATATAATAATCCTCAATTTGTGGAACATGATGTAATCCTGAAAAGATGAAAGTCTCTAGATTCTTCCTAATATCAAAGTTAGATTGAGATATGTAGGAATACAAACTGAGATTAGCGAAGGATGTTTCAATGTTTGTTGCATTCCTCGATATTCTTGCACAAGTAGATTCCTAAAGAGATAGGAAAGGACACACCTTTCTTCTTAGCATCCTTCGCACTGATATGGATATGGGAAAAATTTCTACACAATTCAAACATGATGATCATATCACTCGGGTACCTCGGTAACATGTAAGGAGAAATATCAAATCCTCTGGCCCTTATGTAGGTGAAGGTGGGAAATTGGATGAAGTAACTTTCATACTTCTTGATTAATGTAGCTTCCTAGGATGACATTCTCCACTCAAGACATCATTAAAGTAACCTTATATGGCACATGGTGAGAATAATGAGAATTAATCTCCAGATGTGTGAGTTGTTGATATTTATTGTAGGCGGATGAATTATGTGACACATTAGGAGCGGTTGATAGGCCTCGAAAGGGTCTTGTGAAACTAGGGGATACACCAAATAAAAAGTCATTGTGAAATTCTTAGAGGTATGCATATGAAAAAGTCGATGATGAAGGTTGTTACTTATGATTTTCCCTAGTCTACCATTTGATATCCTTATGTAACCACCATAATGAATTGATCCATCAAATATTATAAGTCCTTTGTTGTTTCTTCTCCCATTAACTTCTTAGGACAATAAAATTAGAGAATTCTTCGTGAAACTCACTCTAAGACAGATACTTAGGGATCCAAGAGGGATTCCTTCCTATTTAAGACATGATCCAACTACCCAACCCTACAAGTATGAGTCTATCATCACCCACTCCTGTGAAGAAAAATCCCTAGTGATGATAACCATGTTATTACAAGTGGGAATTTTCAGGTATTGAGAAATTCCCTTGGTGTGAGGACTGTAAGGATTGAGTTATCATCTATCTTGATTATTATAGAATCAGAATCATAGTGTTGTGCATAGGATAAGACTAACTCAATGTTTTGAACAGATAGAGGGTGAAAACCTACTATGAATATCCCACTCAATAAGATATTTTCCTCCATTGGATCCCATGGTTGATTTAACATTCTTGCCTTTAAATCTTCTATGTCCATGTGGGTTACATCACTATCCCCCACATTGGGATACTTGGTGTTCAAAGTGGAAATTGGTTCTAGGCATGAGTATTTGATCTTCATGATACAAGAAGTAGTGAGATAAATGGGAAATGAATAGATATGGAAATTTTGACCTCAATTCCAACACTTTCTATTTTTAAAAGTTCTTATTCTAGATGGCTATGTTTAATAAGTTTCCAAAATTGATCACTTTTTTATGTTTCGACTTGCGTAAGGAGTGATGAAGATACTAAAGGTTTTCCATTTTGAAACTTACTATTTTTAGACAAAGAGGACTTGTCACAACTTACTATTTTTATAAAGGGGACTTCTAGGTGTTAAAATGGAATGAAATTGGTCTCAAAATTTTAGGGTTTGTCTCAAGATCTTCTTTTCCAATTTTGAGAGATTTTAATACTCAAAACTTTGTAGATTTGAAAAGGTAGGTATAGGGGCTGAAAATTTCTTCTAATTGATGAAAATTATATGGAGCATAAATGGCAATGTAAGTTTACAATCAATGTGAATGTGTTTTTAGGAGTAATGCACTGGTGAAGTTTCATGGAGATTGGGTGCACGGTTATGGAGTTATAAGAAAAAAATATTTTCAAGCTTGAGGTTCCAGGAAAAATTCAGCAGCATGCCTATGCAAAAATGGAGTTGGGGGAAAAAATTAGAGCATTCAAACATGAAAATATTCTAAGTGTTTTAGTTACAAAGCTATTTCATTATACTTGCACAATCTAACTCAATTTTAACCCAACAAGCTCAACCATGGTCAGATGGAGGTTGAAGTGAGGTTGTACCCTAAAACACAGGGGACAAGAGGGGAAAATTGATAAGAGGGACATAGAAGTTCACTTTTTACTAGATATTGACATGTGGCAACATGTGGTGGCATGAAGATGAGATGAGAGGGTTCAAAAACAAGCTCTCGAGAGTCAGAATAAGGTCCCGCATATGACAGAGGGGATGAATGAGAGAGGGGAGACCATTTTCTTATCCCTCTTGTTCCCTTGGCTATTGGGATAATGACGTGGGAAAAAAATATCAAAAATGTGCCATGGGTGCATGCAAAATGAGGAGGAGGATAATTTTGACTTGGGGACAAGTTTGCATGTTTTCCACTTCCCTAACACCAAGGTTGTCACTTTAAGTGACAAAAACGTTTCTAGCAATGGGGGAGCACACTTTCTTATCCCTCATGTAACCTTGCACCAAGGGAAAAGGGAAAAGGGACACACAAGCTCCAAAAATGCACCAAGGGTCATCTCAACATGAGGAGAGGGGCTAGATTTGAGTAAAGAAAACACTTGCAACTTCCCTAACAACATAAGTTGTCACTTAAGTGACGAAACTAATAAATGTATAGGGGGTGAAATTTCTTGTCCCTTATGTCCTCTTACACTAAGGGAAAATGTATAAGGGATAATCAACCTCCAAAAGTGTGCTCAAGCTTATTTCATTTATTGATGTCATCATCCCAACTTGAAATTAGAACACTAGAAGTGATTTTAATGTCCCTATTAAGGAAAATACTTATATAATTTTGACTCCAAAAACTTGTTATAAGTGATAATTCTACCTAAAATTTTAATTTTAGGCTCAGTCCTCTTTAGGCTCAAATAGACAATGCAATGACTTAAGTTATCACAAAAGATTTTAAAGTATTGTGCTTAAATTGATGTTTCCACCATGTGCAAAATTCTAAAAGATTTCCATTTCCTATTTTTTAAGCTTCTAACTCCTCCTGGAGCTCCCAAAACTTTCAGGCCAAGTCTACTTTCTCCATCAAGGTGTGGTATTCCCTGTACCAACAATGACCTTATTTTGTTTTGTTAATTCCGGAAATCATATGGATCCATTGAATTCAATCAAACTACATTTTATATATTCATTACTCCTTTATACAACCTCTATATGGGGTTTTCCCTTGATATCACCTTCAAGAGGATATTCATTAGTTGTAAAATGACTAAAAATGACCCTTTTTATGCCTCTAGGGAGAGTTGTTCTACCTTGGACCTCAAAGTGACAATAACTTCCTCAATCCACTAAGGTATAATTTTTGAACATGAAATACACTTTAAAATCATGTTAACATGTTCCTCTTATCTAGAATGAGGATGACACTATGGAGATGTTGGCTAAAGAAGGGTTTACAATGACTGGGAAAGGAAATTTTCAAGTGGGCGCTTGGTTGTCATGACCAAAATTTGAATTTGACATGCTAGAAATTTAGCATGAAAACAAATTTATAATTATATTTGTCTTAGAATTTAGATGTATGTGTATTGGTTTGGGTGGAAAGATACTTAAGCTTGTTCAATTCTAGGAACTATAACTATCTTTCGTTCAAATTATTATAAAGCTCATCAAAGGATCATTTTTTTCAAACAGAACAAATTATTGAAATGGAGATAAGAGACTTTGAATAAATTGATCACGAAGATCATTATTTTCAAGTGTGTTTCTCATTTAGTAAAAATTATTTTATAGCAAAAGACATAACAACTAATGGGATCATTAGAGCATTGTACATTTTAACCATTTGGGCACAAGATAACTTATCACCAATTTTAATGGAGAAGTGAGAAAGAAATTTATCGGCCAATGGATCAAAATCCCTTATGGATTGAGTAAGCAGATCATAGAACCATTGCAAAAGCGTAATCCTTAATACTTATGGGAAAAATATTAGTGATAATTTTTTAATTATAAACATAGTTTAAGAAAGAAAAATAAAAAGAGAAAAATGTTGCTCAATATCCCCTTTACCATTATAGATAAGAATCTTAAGAGACACCAATCCTAGGGATAAAGGAAAATATGGCACTTTAGGTGCAAGTGGATTATGAAGTAATTGATTAGAGTACATGAAATTAAAGGTCTAGATGTAACTTACTCTACTTATAGTGCTTTATATTATAAATAATGTATAAGATGCTCAAGGGCATATATATTAGATGAAGAATGTGAAGCCCCATGGGTGTGTACAAGAGATGTAGGAATAATAGTAGACAACTCGCAATACACATTATAATATTTTGAAGGGGGAAGTGAATTCCTCCACATATATATGCAAAATAGCTGTAGCATTAGTTTATGCTAAAAATATGATATGAAACCACAATAGATTTAAACATGTTAGATATACCCGGTTTTTGAAGCATCCAAGAATTTTTGTTCATCGCTAGCTATATAGATAAGTGCATCAATTTTTGAGGATTATATATTTAAATATGTTGAAATATGTCTCATCATGCTCATCAAATGGTATATGAGTAAGATTAGAACAATAATGGGAAGATTATCCCTAAAAAGGGTAGAAGAGGTCATAATAGAATTGGAAAAGAGAAAGGATAAAGACATTTTAAAATAAGAGAAATACATAAATTTGAAATGAAACCCTAACATTTTTAATAGAAAGATTGATTTGGAATAGGGTGACCTAGGATAAATAGGTTAATTATTCGATGTATAAGGGGTTTCACAAAATAATTCAACCCAAAAATGAATGTAAGCATGAGAAGAGGGGTTGATTCCTTTTACTTAATTCAATTTGATATTAGGGTTAGAAACAAGATGTATATTTAGTTTATTAATCATGTAAACATATCATAATATACATATATAATTATCCACAAGATTAAACAATTAGAACATGTGATAAATATAGTAAAACATTAGAGAAAAAATGTACTAATTTTTATGACTTGATTTGTGTGTGATAGACTAGAAATGTCCTAAATGCTCCATCTCTGCTTTCGTGAGTGTAACCCTAATGGGTTCAAACTTTGACTGAACCCTCCATTTTAATTTTTTTGTCCTTAATAAGTGGTTTCATATAGGGAGATGTTAGTGCTATGTAAATTTCTATTCCCTTATGATGATTGATATATGCCTCACTTTGTGATAAATTAAGTCTCACACATGTGTGAAACCCTATAAAATCAAATTGAATGAACCAAAAACCTAACCATGGGTGAAACTTGTTTAACATATTTAGAGTGATTTAGATGTTTAGGGGTTAATCCTTGTGTGTTTTTTTCTTTAGGGATATTAGGATAATTTTGAGAGATAATTGATTAAAGATATGTTGTGATTGCTAAGTAAGTAAATGAGTGTGTTTGAATTTCTTATATAGTATTCTATTTGTATAATTCATATTAAGGCCAAACCAATAGGGAATAAATGAATACATTTTAGAAAATGAATGTTATAGGGGTTAGGATGAAATAACCAATTTTAGACCAAACCATTTTGTGGTTTTGTCTAGGAAGGGTTTGGGAGGTTAGAAAGCTCTGTGTAGGATAATTATGACTAATAGAATTATTTTGAATGATTTGATCCGTGTCGTGAGTGACTAAGAAGTGTAATATAGAGGGAACTTCTCGCAATATGATATGATATAATAATTAGGCTTAAAATAGATGCACAAGTAATGATTAAGGGATTACAAAAATCTTGAAATTATCAAGTGATTAATTTCCAAATTTAGGTGTCTACAACTTTCTCCCAACCTATGCTATACAAAATATGGGGTTGTTGAGAGGCCATATAGCTTTAATAAAATATAATCAATAGGTTTAAAGTTAGAATCTAATACCTTTTCCAACATCCTTCCACTAGTGTGAATATGGGAGTTCTAGTACAAGGAGGGAAATTTATTAAAAGTATACTAGAAATAAGACTTTGGTTTGATGTAGTTGGAGTGATAGTGGGAAGGCTACACAAGTTTTATTGATTAAATGCATGAGGGAGTGGATTTTATTTATGTTTTAGTAGCTTGTGCCCTCGTCACACTTACTATGTTTTTAGGTTTTCTCAAGCGTTGAGGGATCACTACACCCCACACGTACCAAACAATATTTTTGAATTATCCTTAGAGTAAATGTACCCAACATATGTAATCTAGTCCCCATTTTTTCTAGAATCATCATAGTTTTGTCATAATGTGGGCTATGGAAGCATCCTGGAAGGCATGTGAACCTGTATGAACAAATTTCTCAACAAGTTTGGAGGCTTGAAAATCATTGATTATAAGGGGATGATGGTTGTAAATACCTCCACAACATGAATTCCTCTTAAATATTCATCATATACAGTTGATGATTATGTCTTCATGGTTTGAATTCATAGATATGTGTTTTTACCCTAAAAGTTAGAAGTGTCGATTAATACCCCTACTTTAGGATTTAGGATTGGTATTTGTAAATGATATATATCCAAATTAATAAATTAAAAATTCATATAAATATATGAACATAAAATAAATTTTATGAATGATATGATCAATTAAGCATGTGCTAAATATATAAAACATGAGAGAAGAGGATTATTTATCTTTTCTAATGTTTCAAAAATTTATCTAGATTTGAAACATGGTAGAATAGATTAGAGAATGCCATGAAATGCTTCATATAAAAAAATTTGTCATAACCCTTAGCAATTGGTTTAAATATGAGCATATGACATTGTCATCAAACTTGTATGATTCTTTCCTTTGATAATTTTTGCAACTTTGGCTTCAGGATCATATGTGACAAATAGATATATGCACCAGTGCATGATAATGAGATCAGAAAATGTGTGGAATAACTTAAAATCATAATTCTTTCCTCTAAACCCTAATTCTCTTTACAATACCTTTAAAAAGGGGTCAATAATTTGAGTTATGAAAATCCTTCTCCATATACATAGTGTTATTCTAAAGAGGCATCAAAATCATTTAGTTATCCACATGCTAGAAGTGAAAGCGTGTTGATGCAACTACAAATTTGGATACTTTAACACTTGATATTGATGGATTAACTTGGATTGAGACACTCTTATATTTTATTATAATTATCTTGGATGAACTTAGAGTGCTTCAAATTTGTGTAGGGCCTACTTGTAAGCCTTCTCTTGGAATAGGGAAGTATTGGGAAACATTAATTAAGATTTGGAAATGAAGACCGAGTAATGCCTTGCATTTTTAATGTAGTGACCAAGCGTGTAAATGAGTGTGTTTAAATTTATTTTATACCATTCCATAAGATATATTTTTGTAATAAATCGTACATAAGAAGGAGAATAAAGATAAGCATAAGAAATTTGAACATTTTCATACAAAGAATAGAACCAAAAGATAAGGGATAGAATTATATTCCAACTTGATCCAACATGTATAATACCATCTATGAGGATATAATACTATAAGTGGAAATATGGAAAATCCTAGTAGAAAGTGTAAGATGTCTATGAATAATGACATCATTCTTATAGGTGTTTGAGTAGAAGAATTATATAATAATAAGTATTTATAAGCCTTAGGAAATATTAGGATGATGAATTTAATATTTATTGTTGCATGCAAGTTGTGAATAAGGGATATAATCCAAAATACTAATGTTAAGTGCTAGATTACCAAATTTGGGTGTCTACATTTTCACTCATTTAATCTAATCAATGAAATTTAATAGCTTGTAAGAAATATGTACCACAATGTGCATACACACTTTGTCTTTACTTAATTACTTGATTGTTTAAATGCTTGGTTTGCTCGAATAGTTGCAAGATTCCCCCATGAGTACAACATGAAATATAAGAGTGTAGCCAATGTCCATATAATGAAAATTGATACTTAAACTTTAAATATATTGAAATTGAAGTTGAATTTTTTTTTTTACAAAATAGAAAAGAATAAGGAAGGATTACACATGTATGAGTAAGACCAATTTTCCATGTAGTTATAGAAGACTACACCCCTTATAAAGGAACATGGAGATGGATATTGTAGAAGAAAATATGGATAATTAGGGGTGATAAAATACCCAACATGAAGAACTAGAATAAGTTTAGGAGTGTAGTAGAACCGACCATGAATAAAAAGAGATTTGGGTGATGTAGAAAACCCACTACACAAAGATACATAAATTAATAAAGTAAATCAAGAGGCTTGGGTGTAATAATCCTAACACTCAAATTGTAGAAAAAAAACAACTAAATAAATTAAAATGTTGGGGTGAAATAATTCAAACACAAAAGAAGGGTGAAACCACAAGGTCTCACAAAGATGGATGCTAAGACCATTGGGTTTCACTAGAGCCAACATTTCTACTCTAATGAACCACATCACTGCAGATGGATCAAGGCTCATAGGTTCTTAAATGTATTGAACTCGAAAAATAGAAATAAAATTTATGAATAGATAAACTTGTAAAATATATGTAAAATAGTAGCATGCCCCCTGCAATCATAATAAATAAAGTGAATCTATATTTTAACATGTGTTCTTGTTTGTGATTTCTTACCTAAATCACTACAAAATCTATACTTTTGAGAAATTATATATTTCACTATAAAAATGATTAGGAAATAACTCTCACTATTTAGGAAAATACCATACTACATTTCTATCCAAATATATAGTACCGTGCTTGCATAGAAATTACACTTTCCTATTTGTAACCTTATAAATTTATTCTTGAAACATGTTCATTTATTTTGTAAAATTGTAATTATGTTTTTCTATATGATTTGCATTGATATATCTATAATAGCCACATTGAATGCCCCTATTGTGAGGTGAGGGAGATAGGTTGTAGATCACTTTGTCAAAATAATTGAATTGTGTCCATGTTAGATATAAGAGATAATCATTAGTGGAACATATAAAAATTTCTATATATATTCATTTTATATAACTAGACCTAGAAAAGAGTGCATGCCATGGATAATGGCATATAGAGATAATAAACACAACAAGAATACAAGATTACATACAAAGTCATGAACAAGATACCATAACAAGGTAAAATAACTATATACAAGGGAAAAAAGTGTCATAGAAACAATAGGATAAGGGTACAATAAGTACACTAATGTGTCACACAAAAACATTCCAAGGTCTATAGAAGACAAGATATAAGAAATTCAATATGTAACGAAGACACAACCAAAGAGCCAATTGGCACAAAAACAAGATACATTAGTCCTATATAATCCAAACATGTTAGTCTAACAAAATTCTTGACAATAAAATAAATCAAAGTGTTAAAATGAACATAACCAAGACACATATAGTAGAAATGAAAATAACTATGTGAAAAATAGGACAATAATACCTAATAGTGCAGAAGATGCCCCCAAATTAGAAAGGCCACTAGTAAAAAGGCAAGTCCACAATCTAAAAACATGTAAATTCCCATGTGTTCTAATCATGCTCATATACCTTGTGTGACACGTGTGTATAGAAAACATAATAATCTATGTACTAAAACATATAGTAATTAACACAATATTGAAAGTATAATATAACAAATCACATCATGCTCGGGTCTTGATTTTTTGTTTTTGAAATGTTAAATGTGTTGGGATTTAGGGGCAGCGAGAATAGTGTTATGATTTAATAACAAACAAAATCATGCACACAGGATCTAAACAATTCCCCACAAAATCTACAGCAGTGGGAGGATAAACTAGAATAATCCAAATCACATAAAAGTACACACACATAACAAACATGTACCATGGTTCACCAAATGTGGGCTACATCCACCAAAAAATAGAGATCTCATATATATAATATAACAAGAGATTACAAACCCACTCTTCTGCACAAGAGTACATGTATCTCTACAAGAGTATCTCCTCCTCCTAGATCCCCAACCGGATCTGCCTGAGTACACTAAACCGTGCCTCCATACCACCACTTGCGTCTCCTCTAGATCTCTAACTGGATCTACCTGAGTGCACTCCAACCGTGCCTCTCAAACATAACCAAATCTCACATACCTGAAGCTACCCTACATCTACCACTGTGTAACCAAGCTCTCACTGTATTGTGAATCTGCAAACGAGACCTCTACAATATCTAGATCTACATGGATCAATAATACAAGATCTCACAGATCTACAATGCAAGACTAGATCTACATAGATCTATAATACAAGATCTCACCAACATGTGGATCTACAAGAAGAAACGCTATGTGCTTTGCATACTATGCAAGCCATTACATGAGACTAAACAATACAAAGGAAATACAATAGCCTACTATTTCCTTCTGTCCAGCTCCTCTCCATGGAGTCTCTGTCTTCATGTAACTGTTCCTTTTTCCTCTTCTTCTTCTTCGTCTTCATCCTCTCGGTCTCGGAGAATCAAGGATCTAATCCGATCCTTCTCATTATTCCACCTAAGCCCTAACTTTCACGCTTATATATAAAATATATAAACTTAGGGCACCTTAGCTATGTAATTACATCCAATAGATTTTCTTTAAAACAAAATCTATATTTAAAGCCTGTGACTTAAAATAAAACACATCGCACAAAACTGGCACTGGTTAGACCTAACCACGAATGGTTCCCACTTGCTCTGACCGATGTCTGTCTTGTTTGACCGATGACGGGTCGCAGTTCCCACTTGCTTTGAACAAAGTCGGGCCTGTCTGACTGATGACGGTTTTGGGTGACCGTGCCGGTTCCCCCCTTGACTTCGATGATGGGTCACTATATTTCTAGTCACTTTCCATTGCATGCTAACTGTGAAGCAATCTAGCTCCACAACCTAACAAAATGAATGCTTTTGAGATTTTGGAGTATTTTATTATTATTTTTTGAAAATGTGTCATCGAATGATCAAATCATAAAGATGGGGAGAATCAGAAAGGTTCATGAATAAAATTATATGCTAATGCTACATATGTGCACTTGATAGTGTTGAATTTTATATGATATGTTGTACCATAAAATGTTTGGATATATGAGAACATGTAGAATGGATTATCGGAGGGGGTGTGTGCATTGGTGGAGTATCATGTAAAATAGGATATTGTGTCACTTTAAGCTTAGTCTGTGGGACATGCTTATTTGATTTAAACACTCTAGGATATTCATTGAATTAGATTGATGTGATATTGATTGTGGATTATGTTGAAGATGTGATATTATAAGAGTGATTACTACTAGATTGAGAAGGATTTGAATAGATGGGGTGAGTATAGGTTGTGTGATCATTTGTGTACTTGAGGATTAGAATCAATAATGGAATATATAAGTGGAAAAAATGACTAATAGGGATGCATTGAGCTTTAAGAATTCATTATAATAGATTTATTTGACACAACTATGCACAATGGAGGTGATAGGATGGAGCTTATGAATATAAGGGAATCCGGTAACAAATCTCATGTCCCACTATTTTTAAGAACTAAAAATGATATAAATAGAATAGTTTCCCACACTTAGAGGGGTAATGTAATGTCTAATAGATCCATTAGTAGATTGAGATTTAAGTTATTTTTGCAACATAATTGTTCATCAATATTGAGTGACAAATGTGCTAGAAATTTATTAGTCAAAGATTGAATGACATCATATATTTGAGAGGGAGAATTAAGAGATGATACCATCATAATATCCATCACTAATTCAAATAGATATTTTTTAATGGTTGGAAACTCTTTTTGTAAAAATGCAGAATTTTGTTGTCTTTTTGTATGCTTGTTAGCCACTTGGATGTCATATTTGGATTTTTGAAGCTCTATATTCATTAGTGATATGATTGTAAATGAGTGTTTATTACATTGAAGTAGTTTCCTTTGTAGGTATATCTTGATTTTCTACATCCTTGTTAAAAAACCCTTTCTTGAAAATGTAGTTTTCTTTTCTTGTGATTGGAACTTATATTTTTTCATTGTTCAATTTATTTCTTTTGTTTTAGTAACCACACATACAACCTATCATACACTATTTTTTCATTTTGTCATTTTTCATCTGCAAGTTAGTCCTTTGCCAATTTTTTCATTTCTAATTTCTCCTCTTGTATATTTTCTCATTCCATATGTTCCTTTTGTTATTTATCTTGTTCTATCCTTCTTGTTCCCTTTGTAATGTTTCCTTTGTGATTATTTTTCTAGCCATATTATTTCCTTTTCTTTTATGAAATAATATGATATGAATCTTGCATTGATATTCATTTCATATTCATTTAGGGTTATATTGGTTATATCTGGGTACATTTATTCTTTGTATATTCATTTATATGATAGTGAATCACATTAAGATCCATGGGATGTATGTTAGAATTATAAATTCTCTAAGACATGTCACTTGTAGAAGGTTAATAGAACACTTTGGTTCTTATGAAGGGATGTTTTGGGATGTCTCAACCTCTTTAGAGTGGATCATCAAAGAAGAGGAATGAGATTGAGATCTAATGCATTGGTGATAAGATTCAATGAAATAATTCCCTTATGCTAAAGTTGTTTTAGCTTTTGGTACAAAGCATAAAAATAATTGTCATGATGCCCATTAATGCCATGATAATTACATTTTTTTCCTTTTATCCACTCAAGTTGATGGGGAGGGTGGTAGTAATTAGATAGAAAGGTGATTAACCACATTTCCAATAGTGTTTACAAAATGTCATGTCGTTGATCATTAAACTCATAAAATTAATGTGGTACCTTTTAGGTGGTGTGTGAATATTTGATATCACTTTCCTATATACTAAATATTGTTGCTTGTATGTAGGAATTTTATTTGAAGGGATTTGTGATATGCATATCTTTTAATACTTGTATCACACAACTTTCCTTTATTATTAAGCATATAATGATCTTGCTTATTAACCCATGTGGGAGATAGATATTTTTGAGGCCTAAGATCATGTATAGAGGCATGATGGACATGCATATTTTGGATTCATTAGATGCATACTATCGTCTTGAGTGATTTGCTCTCTATAATCATAGCTTCGATTTTATTTTGAAAATCATTTTATAGTGCTAAAATAGATTCTATGATAGCCTTATAAGACATGTCATTGTCCATGGAGTTTTTTAGATTTAATATGTGGGAAAAAATCATAAAGGGGGACCAAAATTCCTTGCATTTGGGTGATAGAATTGACTAAGTGAGAGGTAGTACATTGATCATTGATTTTTCAATTAAGATACCATCCCACTTAGGGGAAGATAGTACAAGGCATTATATTTGAGGTAATAAATGTATATGTGCATTATTAGTGACATTAGGATCACATATACTACTATAATCATGAAGATATCAATATAAAGTATCATCATATACGAATTCTAGTGAAACATTTTCATACACATAATGGAATTACAAAAATAAATGGAAGAAGTATCATATTCAGTTGCATTATTTGCTACTTCAAGATGAGATAGAGGAACATCACAATTGTTGGTATTATTTTCTATTATAATATAATAAGAAGGAATATAAAAATAATTGGTATATTTTTCATTGCAAGAGGATGGTAAGAGAGAACATAATAATTTTTTTCATCTTGTATGTCAAAAAAGGGAAGCGAAATTCATTAATAGGATATGGGGTCTCCTTGGTATCATTTAATGACAAGATTAAGATTGTGTGAGTAAATTTATTGTTGAAAAGTATCATTTGAACTATAGTGATCACTCTTATAGGAACAAAACCATCAACATTATATTATTCATTTTTATAAAATCACTAGGTATGTACTCATGGTACACATGCATGGGTTGAATATGGATAAGATTTATTATAGGAAATTATAGAAGGTAGGAATGGTTGGTCTTTAAATTATTGGTAACTATCATCTCAATGTGTTATTTGTTATCCAAATAACTCTCCTAGTTATTTGGGTAACTTGTATACACTTTCTGGCTCTGAGATCTTCATTGCAAGGTTGCGCACACTCAAGTTCACTTGGAACATTCCCTTGGTTGAATTTCCGTGCATGCCTCCCTTCTTTTCCTCACATGCCCTTACACACATTCCTTGCACTTCCACTTTCCTCTAAAACATTTCATCCATCCCGCACGCACACTTAGCACTTACTCCAAAATTGGCCGTCCTTAGTATACCGTGCACACCTTTCCTCACGCCTCACACATTACCCTGTAATAATTGCGCCTTGACTATGCATTATTTGCTCACCAGTTTGCCTCATTTCCCTGCATGTGTCACACATGCTTTCCGTCTTCCTTCTTCATGTTCCTCATTCTTCCGCACACACTATCTTTTGCACCCTCCTTTGCACCTTTTTGTGCCACATCATTCTCTAACATGCTTGAGTGTGCCACATGCAACTAGTCAAAGTGTGCCAATAGGGTGTTGAATCCTGACAACCAACCAATGAATGACACGTGGCAGAAATGAAAAATTAGATGAACAGTTGGCTGATTTCTTCGGTCTTTCCATGTGTGCCACGTGCCTTGCATGTTCAGCACGACTATGACATATTCGACAGCCATATCTTTTCTAAAATTCTAATTGGCACATGCCTAATCTCAACCAAAACTAGTGACATAGGCTACAAGTGCTAGATATTCAAATTCAAAATCTTGGTGGATCTAGTAGGTGAGAAGTGGGAAAACATATTTCGGGCATTAATGAGCAGATCTGATTGCTCCAACCACATGATTTGATATGATCCACCCTCCTTCCTTCTTCAACATGCCAAATAGAATTGGGGAAATATATTTGACAAATTTATAGGTGGATTTATAGGCATTGAATGCTTCTTGTTGTTGGTTGTATTTCAAATTCAGGTTTTCCCTTCTTCTTCACTCCCTCTTTCATGGATTCATTTATAAATGTAAGAGCTAGGCTCATTGTTAGGATTGGACATTTTGGATCCTTACGCATTTTTGCTAAGGAATTCATATTTTCTATATTTTGAGTTGCAAACCTCTAGATTTGGCTCTTGCATGTGGATACTAGCCTCTTTCACCATCAGAATAACTCGTGTATTTCTAGAAGTATTGGAAGCACCATATAAACCCATTTAATAATTGACTTTTGGCATTATCCCCCATCTCTCACAAATTATTCAATCCATGGGTATTAATATACCCATCTGACACCCCTTTCTAAATGGAATCTATCATCTCACCTACCATGTCAATCATGCTCCCCACTCCATCTAATAATTCAAGTCGTGGTCCCCACGTGATCACATCATATCTCTTAACTCGGGTTACTCTACCCAACCTCGGTTACTTGTTAACCCCAATCTAACCTCACATCTAAGCTATAAATATGGGTTTTCCCCATATTTTAGGTGAGAGAAGACCAATATATTTTTCAAAGAGGACCTAGGAGAGATTTTTCAAGAAGACCTAGAGAGACCTAGGCCCAGAGAGGAGAAGAAAGAGCTTAATTAAGTTCTACAAGTTTGAGGGAGAAATCTTTGCCATGGTTTGTTATCTTACCATCTTGATGCCTAGTTCATCTCCATAGTAGAGCACAAGCTAAGTCCTCTCGTCATTTTAGTTACTTGTCATTTTATATTCCATTATTTTTGCATGATAACTATTGTTCATGATCTATTATTATCTTATTTGACATGGGGGTTGACATCCTCCAAGGGAGTTAATATCCTCTTGGAACCGACACTGTCTGGGAAACCCCCGCATATTGTGATCTAATCTTATCTGTTTCAGTTTATAGATCTAGCTTCTTTATATCATACATCTATCTTCTTTTGCCCATAGATCCACATCTACATCTGAGGTCCTAAGCCCTCCATCATTCAAAGTTTTTGGTGGCTCCCAGTATCGGCCTTCACCCCGCTCGAGAATGAAGTTTCTGTACAACATTTTTGGCATGCCGGTGGGACCAGATCCTAGATCTGGTCATTTTTTTGTTATTTTACTCATCTTTTCTAACTTGCTTGTTTGTAATATCTTAGTATTTTTTGATTTCAGGTCAATACGGTCACTCATTGAAATCACTAGGAGGTACGTGCTCTCTTTTTTTTGTTGACATCTCTACCATGCATGGGATATGAATCTTGAAATTAACCTTGTTCTTCTAGTTTTCACATTTATATATTTTGCATCTTTTTTTTTCGACTCACATTCACGAGATTTTTGTATTATCTTTTCTGTTTAAGCGTGTCACTTTACATTTTGTAATTTTTCTCCTTGAGGTAAGTAGTTTTATCGTTTGTTTTTTTTAATAACATAAAACTTGAAGTTTTGTTTTTGGTTTTACAAGTAGTATAGAGTTAATTTTTATTATTTAAATAATTAAAAAAGAGAAAATTAATATTAAAAATAAAAAAAATAAAAAATAAATAAAATTAAAATTATTAAAAAAAAAAATATAAATTTTTAAATTCTAACTATCCTAAATTACCTACCTACCCCCCTACCTATCTACCACTCGACTCACTCTCTCTACCCAACTCATCTCCTCCTCTCATCCCCATCCTCCATCCTCTCCTTCCTCCCTCTCCACATGTTCTCTCTCTCTCCCAACTCCTCTTCTCTCCTCTCCCCCACAACTCCCAAATCCCCTCTCACCTAATCTACCCACCAGCTCCACCCCAACTCCCCATATCTCTCTCCTCTCACACACCACTCATGCACCACCCTCCTCCAACTCAACTCCACTCCCCCCTCTCCCTATTCTCCTCCCATTGACTCTCACCCTATCCCCTATCCTACTCTTCCCACCCCTAACTCAACTACTCCCCTCCTCTCTCTCACTCCCTCACTCCTCTCTCACCCAGCCCATCTTTCCCTCATCATCTACCACTCATCCCTCCATCTCCACTCTGACTCTCTCCATCCCATCCTCCCTCCCCTCCTCCACTCCACCCTTATCCCCACCTACCAGCTCCCCCCATATCTCTCTCTTCATCTATCCTCTTACTCCCTCTCCTCACTCTCCCACTCCCTCTCTCCCACCCTCCCTCCCATCATCCTATACCTCGACTCCCTTCAACTCCAATCGCTCCCCATTCAACTCCCTACATGCAACTCCCGAGCTACCATCCCCTTTCCCCGAACCCATATCCTCACTCTCATCTCCCACTCACTCCCCTCATGTCCCGATTGCTCTCCCTCCATCTCCCATCTCCCACCTAGCTTTGCCCATCCAATCCATTTCTACCTCCCCTCACCATTCCCTATCATCATTCCTAACTCCAACATCCCTTTCTCTAGTTCCAAATTTGACCCCGATCTCCATCCTCCTCTACTCAAGCTCCCATCCAGCTTCCTCCCACACAGACCCTTCAACTCAGCTCCACACACACACTTCCTCCCACCTCACCCATCTCTCACTCTCCCTCTCTTGTCTTTCTTTCCACCTTGAGCTTCCATCATCGACTTCTCTCCCTCACGAGCTCTTCCAACCAACACCCCTCCACTCACAACTATCCAATTGCCTCACCTCTCCCTTCCTCTCGACTCTGTTCCACTCACCCCACATATGGCTCGACTCTATCCTCAACCCCCAACCGACATACACCGACCCACGTGGTCTTCACCTCTCTCCATGCACACTTTCCCTGACCAAGAGGACCCCTCCATGTGAACTCCACATGGCTCGAACCACACATGCACTACCATATTTCCAATCAATAATTTCTAATTTTGACTCACCGAGTGCATTTCCTCTTTATTTAATAATTTACTTCATAGATTAGTCTTATAGTTTTTAGTTTATCATTCTATAGTTCATTTCATAGCTTATCATTTCAAATCTATTGACACATTGTATGGTTTATCATTCCATTTCTCTCATTTTGGTACGGGTTGAACATTTATTAATTTATCTCATACATTTATTTCATAGATTAAAATTATAATTTATCGATTCATTTTTGCATCGCAATTACTCTAATTGACTAGGAATGTTGAACTACGATTTTATTATTTTGATTACTTATTTTTCTATGATAACGCTCTTTAGACATCGACATCGTTTTCCTTAACAATGTCAATTAATTGTTTTATTTTCTTTTGCAGGTAAACTCCATGACCTTGCAACCATTAAATCACACCATCAAAGACCATTTTGTAAAACAAAAAAAATCATCTTTTCACTAAGTATAGCCTCATCTATGCGATCGTGCGAATTTAGGGTCCCCCAGTGTGAATGGTTGCACTTTTGGGCCACTAGCTGTTTTTCAAAATACATCACTATCACACGCACTTAAATAACCAGGAAAAGTGATTCTCCAGGTATTCCTCATTTTTCTCTATTTTCTCTTTTTTGCATTGAATTTTCCCTTTTCTGAGTGATTGTCCACATCGAATGTCATATTTCATTTTGGTCTAAAACAAACCTTTCTATGCATCTTGCTTGCTTACATAGCCTAAGTAAGGGATTTAACTCTCTGCATTTCACTTATCACACACTGCCTGAGACTACACAAACATAATTAACACATCAAAACATTCCTCTCACCTGGTTAACTGATTGGGACTTAAACACCCAATAGGAAACCGTCTCAGACATCTCCCAATCCAAAACTATCTGAAACCAACCTTAGACTTCTTTAGGCACCTTCATTATCCATTTTACTTTTTTTTCACATCTCATAAATTAATCATGATGATAAAAAATATTTGCTTGATTTGTTTGTCAACAACATACATAAACAAATGTTTCTCTATTTCACACCTATTGTCGCTCTCTCTCAAATCAAGACAAAAAAAACAATCTCTCATCGATGATATTACTTCTTTGATGATCTCACCCAACAAGATTCTAAACTCAAAACCACGTCGTCAGTCACCCAACCTCCAGTCTCCATGGTCTCACCTCATGAGAACCATGTCATCCAAAATTGTCCCCACCTTGACACTAACCCTCATATCCCTCATCAAGCCAGTCTTCCTAAACCGATCGCACCACCATCTCTCGCTCCTCTAGAGACACTTGGGCCTCCTCCTAACCCCATATATGACTTCTTACTCCAAAAATATCCTATAATCTCTCAATCCTCCCAATCTCCTAAATTGGTGGATCGCATTCCACCCACATCCCATTTTGACAATTCTATTTCATCCATTAATAGGCTGTCCAACCATCTCAACCTCTTCACACTTACATTCCTACCCATCGTATGCTCCAACCATCTCAAACTCTTAACACACATATCCCACTTACCTTTTACACATACCTACCCACTTCAACAAACACATCACATGTCCCTATTGCTCAACATCACCTATGCAGCAATCCCAACCCATGACACATGTTAGTCCTTACCAAACAGCTCCCCACACACCTACATATCCACAAATTAATCAATTGTCTTATCAAACCATTCCGCAAACATCCTATCCACAAACTTATCAACCACCTTATCAGATGCTTCCCCAACTACCCACACACCCACAAACACATCATTCACCTTATCAAACTACTTTTCAAACCACACACCAATCAATCTCAACCTTACAACACCTCGAGTGATTCAATTCATGCCTTAATGAATCGGTTAGCTAGTTTAGAAACCCTTACCGTAGCACCCAAGAACACCTTATCCTATGAACAAATCTATAATGAACCCGATTCATCCATCGGTTCAATCAAACCCTATCCCCTCATTGGAAACTTCATGCATTTACTAAGTTCAACAATAAGGAAGATCCCCAACAACATCTCCTCACATTTAAACATGCATGTTGTCTTATTGTGCATGATCATGATCTACTTCTTCACACTTTCCCCATGTCTTTTTTGGTCTTGGGTTGGATTGGTACAACAATATCCATGACATTCCATATTCTCTTTCACTCAACTTGCATAGTTGTTCTTAGAACACTTTTCTATCAATATCACACGTAAAACCACTATCGTTGATCTATATACCATTCAACAGTTTGAAGATGAGCCCATTTGACTTCGTCACATGATGGCATGATGTTATAAACCAACTATCCTTCACTATCCCACAAACCGAACTCATTGAATTATTCTCGCGTTCATGTGTGCAAAACATATATCATCCACTTTGTAGATCCAATCATTTGAACCTTTGATGAAGCTTTCACAATGGCTCACAAACTTGAAACCCATGCCATTGAGCAGGGTCATCTTAAACTAAGTTCAATTAAACCTAAATTTGAATCCACTAAACCATTCACACATAATGAAAAATTTAAGGTGCGGCCAACATTGTGGTCATTGAACCCTCATCCCCATCTACATCAAGCACATGGTCTCAACAAATGATCTCCTCAATCAACAACCAACTACACTCCTTTAGGAGAATCATATAGTTTTGTATTTGATAAGTTGATGAGCGTAAACTCCATCCAACTTCCTCCCATACGACCCATGGACAACTCACAAGCCAAGCCTATTTGGTATCATGAAGCCCACTATTGTAAATATCATCGAGTCAAAGGTCATGACATTGAGAGATGTCATTCCTTCAAAGATCGTGTCCAACAACTCGTAAATCAAGGGGATATCCAAATTGATACCTCACTATGCAAACTAATCAACCACCAAAAAATCAAGCCACACTCTTTACATCTCAACTATCAAATGCTTATATGATTGACATTGTCAGTCAAGATCTTATCTTATCACCAACTTGCATGTTCCCACAGTGGACATTATTCCCACCTCTTATTAGAACCTATCACACCTACATCAACTTTCACTACCTATCCTGAACCTACACCTTCTCCTATCCTTATCACATCCACATCAAATTCAACTATACCATCCACTTCCACCACTTCAAACACACCCCAATCTACCACATTAGATTCATCCTTAGCACTTATTTCAGCCCCACTCATATCCACACATATCCCTACATCTCTCACACCTATTTCTTCACCCACATCTGCCTCAAATACACCTGTTACTACACCTACATTACTCACAACCATCCCAACTAAACTCTAGTTCTACTACATGCACCCTTCTGACCCACCTTCGACATCAACCCCTTTAGAAAACATATCATTCTTACCCCTCGAAACATTTATGAAACAACCAGTCCCTTCTACTTCTACACCGAAAATGCTCCTGCATTTTTTTGCATTACCCATAAGGTCTACTCCATCGGTTATCACACCACCCACATCTCCAAATATTCCAAATATGCCTACATCTTTATCTATGCCAATGACCCCTATATCTATCATACCAAAAATACACCTATCCCTACCTTGACATCTTTACCTATATCTTCACCCATGGCCACATCATCATACTTTATCCCAATACTCTTTACCTAATTTCTATCACACCAACCAAATCCTCTCGATTTGTAACCCTATCAAAGATACCCTTTGGATCATCTATTGAACCAACACATCCACCTAAATCAAATAAATATGATTTACCTTCTCCCTCTACAAAATCAACTCTTCCCATGCCAAAACCTGAAACAATCCACATCTCACATAGATATCATTAATCGCATCATACAAACACCTATCTCTCCATTAACATCCTCATCTTGTTTTAGGACATTTTCTCCATTAATAACCACACCACCACTATCAGATCCTCGGTTGAAATTATTATCATCCTGCTAGAGGTAAATCTTCTCGGTTGAAGTCTAAGGCTCAGGGGAAAACATCCCGATAGTCCCCTGTGCATCCTCGAAAACATTCAGGTTTTCCCTCTTCTCAACAATCCAATGCCACAACATCTATGTTAGGATCAGTCTCTCCATCTACGACATCTTGCAACAATCAATCCACATCAAACAATACAATCCTTCAACCAAATTTGATTTGTCCTCAAAACATGAAATTCACCCATCCAATCTACATCCACTTTTTCTCCTAACTCCAAGCTGAGATATCCTATCAAAACCCACAAGAGTTACCTTCCCCATGACACTTCAATGGGGTCTTACACAGATATCCTTTGACATTTAACTCGAATATCTGCCATCAAACTTCCTCCCATTAAATCCTTTAATCCCTATGGTCCCAAGCCATCATGGTTCAATCCTAATTGTAGTTGTACTTATCATCGTACCCCGGGCCATGACATCGAACATTGTAAGGCATTTGGTCAATCATCCACAATCTTATTGAGAAAGATGATTTCCTCATTTAAGGGAAAGTTCCTTCTCCATCTACATTGAATCCAATTCATATCCCATCTTTTGGGTCTCCCATGATTCCTCCATCCACATCATCCCTTAACATCCCTCCTGCACATGACATTCCTCCTAAGGAAGGTCCTCCATTGTTCATCAATACCACTTATCTTACTAAGCACACTTGTGGTCTCGATCATTTACCCCATCCAAATCTAAAACAATCTCATCTAAACTCTTTTGACATCCTTTAACTCCTTCACATTTAACTTATTGGGGGAACAACCTTCCCTCGCCCTTGAGCATCATCATCCATACAACTCCCTTGTTACTAGGGACTTCACTCTTTGACATTTTTTTTGTCTACCTCCTTCACATTCATCCAATCTAAACTATTTCTGCCCAAATCCTCACTCATTTTAAGTCCACCATTGTGGCCATATTTATGCCTCTTTTGGGGCATCATATTTTTCATTGAAGTCCTCTTTTGAGGCCATGTTTGTCTCTCCATTGAGGGACCCCTTTTTTCAAAGTCCACCATTGTGGCTATATTTGTGTCTCTTTTGGGGCACCATCTTTTTCATCAAAGTCCTCCTTTGAGGCTATATTTTTTCTTCTCACCTTTTTTTTCAGAAGTCCACCATTGTGGCTATATTTGTGTCTCTTTTGGGACACCATTTATTTCATCAAGTCCTCCTTTGAGGCCATGATTGTCCTTCTATGTTTATGTCTCTCTTGGGGCATCATTTATTTTCATCTAAATCCACCATTGTGGTCATATGTTTGTTTCCTTTAGGACATAGTTTTATTTCCTGCTTGTCTATCATCTCATCTTATTGCAACTTCATTGTCTTCCTCTCTGGTGGTAAACCAGAGACGTAACCTCTTAATGCATTGCACTTGACCAGTCTATTGTTAGCATATCTACCAATGAGCACTTAGTTACATCCTTAGATTATTCCTCCATCCTTAGCCCCTTCCATTTGTCATTGTAATGATCTGAATTATGTGGTCCACCTTCACTACTTTGATGTGACCCCATAACCATTACATCCATCACCTTCTCATTCTCCTATTGCAGCCATGCGAAAGGGTCCAAGGTGTCTCTTGTACATTCCTTATCCCCTCTTAAGTGGTTTACTTAGCTATTCCCAGCTCTCCCCCATGTGAAGCTCAAATTCATGTATGCAAAAGGAAAAATCAAAGTTATCAAAAACAAACTGATCCCTCGAAGGACAGTTGTTCATCAAAAAAAAAAAAAAAAAAAAGCATACAAATCAAAATCAAAGCAAAATCAAAAGAAATAGACCGATCCCTTGAAGGAGGATGGCTATCATATTATTCTTGCCATCCATATTATGTATAAAGTAGACCATACCCTTGAAGGATGGCTACTCTGTTATTATGGCATCTGGAAGGTTTTTCGCATTGATTAGCCTTCATTTTATCAACATTTTGAAAGCTTCCCACATTGATCAACTTTCTGCTATTGTTCTTTCCCTTTCCAGAGCTGGGGCATAGACTTAAGGAACACCACCTTTGGAGATCCCTCTTCCCATGTACAAGTTACATCTCAATCCCTTTGTCATGTCAACATTAGGATTACGAGCATCTTTCATCCATATTTCCCTCATGATCTTTTGGTATAACTAACTATCGTTGGTTATGTATTAACACTTACTATTGGCTATAAGTGTAATGCCTTGAGTGGTAACCTTTCTTGTTTATCTCCAATCTAGTTTGAAACATAGTTTCCTTATACGCCCTTGCTACAACTATGTTCCATTCATCTCATCAAGATCATATTTTATAAAAATCACATCAAATTTCACACTATGAATTCTATATCTATCCATCATCTCCATGAATGTTTGCAAATATACTTTTGGTTTGTGAATTCTACTTGATCACCATTGTAGTTTGTGAATCCTACTTGAGGATCCTTCTCAAGGAAAGTTCGTTATCTCTCAGCTCCTTATCTCTCAACATGTTCAACAATGTCTTTGATCCATTGCTCTTCGCTCCCATTTCCACTCATCACCATTTGTCTCCACATCATCCTTCTCACCTTTTGTCCCCTTCACCACATGCGGATATCTTACTTGTCTTTCCTCTTGAGTTTCCTTTTACTCTTTCACTTTCGGTTTTAATCAATCTTACTTAACCATCCATATAGCCTAGAGAATCTTAGTTAAGGTATATCTTCTTCCTTGGATCCTCCTGTTGTAGAAGCTTCTCCACCATTTCCTCTTTCAATAGATGACAATCACCACCACAAACATCTTTCCACTCCTCCTTTTCCACTTAACACTCTTGCATCATCACTCCCACCACGTGGGCATCCCAATTAAGGATTCCCTTACACTCTCCATCTACATTGCATATGTTCCTCCATCCACTCATGTCACACTCCTTTGTTTCCTTGTTATCACTTTGATATCACATCTCCTTTCATCTCTTGTTCCATTTTGATATACGTTGCTCAATCTTTTCATCATTCTTCTTCTTCTTGGTTTGGCGATCCTACTTAACCATCCCCATCGTAGGAAATCTTACTTAAGAGTTCCTCTTAAGAATGGTTTTCCATCTGACCCTTCCACCTCCCATCATATCTTCCTCATCTTTATCTCCCACCTCTCATCGTACTCATCCACTCCAACCAACCCTTCCACACATGTATCCAATACAATGTTGTCTTTCTCCTTCCATATCATCACTGCCGGTTTGGTGATCTTACTTAAATCCTCTATGGCATGGCGATCTTACTTAAGAGTCCCTCTTAAGCATGATCATCATCTGCACTCACCCACTACCCCACATTCTCTCCATCTACATTTTCTCGTCATTCCCCATCATCACATCCTCTCACCTCCTCTTTCATTCTCACAAACACCACTTCCTCCTTGGTCCCTTTTTCATCTCCATCATCCGTTGTTGGGTAATCTTACTTAACCGTTGCTTCTCCATTCATTTTGTGTCTTGTTTCTTCATTTTTCTCTCATTCATTCTCATCCATTGCATCCTCTCCTCATCTTCATCTTCCTACACATCGTTATCCCTCTTTTCTTTACTCTTTCCACTCCATCTTCTAGAGTTCTCCCACATATCTACCCCCATACTTACCTGTCATTGTCATTGATCTTCCCCTAACATTCTTTCATCATCATCTTTTGTTTCGCATCTTTGCTAGTAATTATCGGTGGACTTCTCCTAAAAATCACTCATCCCCATTCTACACAGCCTGAATCCTTTTCTTTGACCTCCTCCATTCTATCTTCATTCCTTCCTTCCTCTGTGCCCTCTGATCATTATCGGGGACTTCTCCTAACATCCCTTCATTGGCGTTCCCCCTCCCATTCTTCGTTTACTTTCTACCTCATCTCATCTTTTGTCCCATCCTTTTCCTCTTTGATCATTATCGGTGGATTTCTCCTAACATCCATTCATTGGCATTGCCTCTCCTATCCCTTCCTTTCTTTTTCCTCACCACCTCTCCATCTTCCATTCTTCCTTGCCAATTTCTTCATTGTCTTCATCATGCACCCTCTCTCTATTTTCTCGTCATCAACATATCCTCATCTCATGCATCTCACATCTTTTCAATCGATGTCATTCCCCCTCAAGCTTCTCTTTACGTTCCTTGTGCTTCTCACTCTTTATCAAATATCTCTATTCTTGGTTCCCTTCCTTCTGCATAATTTTCTTTGTTGTCTTCTCCTCCTTTTTGATCCTCGTCTTATTTCACTTCCTCTACATCATCTCCTCTCCTCATTTTTACCTCACACTTCCTCCTTACTTCCCCATGATAACTTTGACTCTTGACATTGTCCCATCTCCTTTATCATCTCATCATCCACATGCATTTCCATGCGGTTAGTTCCATATTCTTTGCCTTGGATTTCCTCACTATGATCTTGTTTCCTTCAATTTTCTTTGCTCTATCATCTCTTTCATTTTCCATTACCTCTCTGCTTTCCTCTGCTTCATCCTCCTTCACACCTTTCATTTTAAATAACTCTCTCTCTCTTTTTCATAATTTCACCCTCTACTCTCTTCTGTTCTTTTTTGTCTTCTCTTTATTTGTCCTTCTTCATTTCCCCCTTTCTCTATAATCCTTCTTTGTTATCTTCTTCCTCCCCTTTCATTCCTTCTTTTCTCCTCCTCATCTCCGTCCCTCTATTCCATACCCCTGTCACCTTCACATTGATCTTTCTTACTCTTCTCATAATCAACCAATCCTCTGTCTATTCCCTTTTCTCTTTCTCAACATCCCTCACACCTAGCATTCATGGTCAATGCCAATGTTTCTCCATTTATGTACCACCAATCTATTTCATTACCGTTCTTGTTCTTCTCTCTGCAACATTGACCTCTTCTCTTTTTGAGAACCCTGTCACATCTTTTATCTTTGTCAGTCCTCTCATAAGGACATCATCATATCCATTTCTAAGAATCTCTTCCCATCTTCCTTTGACATTTTTGTCTTGGAAGATACCATAACGACCATCACCTATCTGATCTTGTTCTCTTCCATGAATATTTTCTCTTGCTTTTTTTTTTTGTCACAAAAGTATCTTGACTTCTTATCCTACTTATCGAAAGAAATGAGACTTCTTTTTCTTCTTCACCTTCTAATTTGCTAACACTTATGCATCTTTCCTATGAAACATGATTACCATCATATTTATCACCCTTTTAGGCATTTTATCTCACCTTTCTATCCTATCTGCTCATCATGTGCACATTTATGATTATTCCCCCTAGGATATCTTATTTCAACATCCATCTATGTCTTATGTTGGGGCACCTTTTCATCCTTGTACTTGTCAACACATATAACTCACTTTGTGTCCTTCTCGTGCCCCATGTGTTGGGGCATCATTATCTTCATCCTCGTCCCTTTTGTGGACACATGATTTTTTATACGATTCCTCGCAGAAAAAGGATTTTGCACATATTTTCACTTTAGTTGCACATATTTTGATGTTTTCCTATGACCCATTGGTCATCTTGGTTTACATCCATATTGTAGTGGTCTTCACCCACTCACTGGTCTGTAGAACATTGTCATCTGTCTCCGTTGAGACCATGTAATTGTCCTCTACCGATGTGATATTGGAGTCACCGCCATATTTTTTTTTTCATTGTTATTGCGATCCTTTTTTTCCTGAGGCATCTTGCCTTTGGTCATGTCTTCATCCATCCTCGGACACATATTTCATCTAACCCTTTTTGTTTTTGTCTCGTGGCTTGCTATCGCAAACCACTCAACAAAAAGGGGAAAATGTAGACACCAATTTTTGGTATAGCGCCCCCTCATGTCATCTCGTGTTCATGCAATTTCCTATCTCACCTTTATTTTTCCTAAATTTCAATAAACCCATCATCTATTATTCACCAAATTTAATTAATTATTAAATGGGCTCCATATAAACCCATTTAATAATTGAATTTTGGCATTATCCCCATCTCTCACAAATTATTCAATCCATGGGTATTAATATACCCATCAACACCCCTTTCTAAATTTTAAATGGAATCTATCATCTCACCTACCATGTCAATCATGCTCCCCACTCCATCTAATAATTCAAGCCGTGGTCCCCACGTGATCACATCATATCTCTTAACTCGGGTTACTCTACCCAACCCCGGTTACTTGTTAACCCCAATCTAACCTCACATCTAAGCTATAAATATGGGTTTTTCCCCATATTTCAAGGACCAAGACCGATATATTTTTCAAGAGACGACCAGAGATTTTCAAGAAGACCCGGAGAGACCTAGATCTAGAGAGGAAAAAGAGCTTAATTAAGTTCTGCAAGTTTGAGGGAGAAATATTTGCCATGGTTTGTTATCTTACCATCTTGATGCCCAATTCATCTCCAGAGTACAAGCTAAAGAGTCATTTTAGTTACTTGTCATTTTATATTCCAGTTTGAGGAGAAATATTTTCATGATCTAATATTATCTTACCATCTTGATGCCTTCACCTTGCTCAAAACAAAGTTTCTTGTACAAAGCGGGTGCAAGTTTTACGACCAATAGTTTTCGACACGTTCAAAGAGGACCATCATTATAAACTTAAATTTCATATTGCTAAGTTTCGGCTTGTGGACTTAGTATTTTAGCCTTTAAAGGCTCATTTCAACACATATGACAACTCCCAACAACTGCATATCTCTATTTTAATAGTCATGAGTGTCTGTCATGAGAAGAGTTCATACAAGGAAAAGTGCTTCTTGAAGATTCTTTTGAGCACCTCCAACTATCTACGGAAGAGTTCATTCCATAAATATCGTGCATGCATCTCCATCTCTAGTGTGCCACGCCCATTCAAATCCTCCTCAAAATAGACAACCAGTGTGCCTGCTTTATGGAACAAAACCACTCCTCCACTATGGAACTTTGTTAACTTCACCAGAGGAAGCCCGTTGGTTGTGGCCATGCAACATGATATGCCAAATGGTGCACTCAAAAGTATTCCATACTTTACTGGTGAGAATCAAGTCACCCCTCAGGAGCATATCTAGGATATAGAAAATGTATGTTCACTCTACTTGATCACACATGATGATGTAACAGTCAAGATATTTATGACCTCTTTCAAAGGTAGAGCACTTCAATTGTATCAAGGCTTGAGACTTGGATCTATTGCCATTTGGGATGAGCTTGGAAAAACTATTTGCAATTATTTTGAAGATAAGTCAGATTACCTATCTTTGGTGGAGAAATTAACAATAATGAGGAGGGTGCCCAACAATTAGATGACTAATTTCAACATAAGATTTCAGAAGACTTGGGACAAAATCCCTCTTGTGGTAAGACCTACAACCCAACATGATTTTTGTATTATCTAAAGTTGAACAACGCTATCTCAGTCATGATTCAATCCATGGGAGGTAGGACTTTGACCACTTATAATATTGCAGTAAGAGCGGAAAATAGTCTTATTCAGGTAGGAAAGATAGCTCCTAGACCGCATATGCCCTTATTACTAGAAATGTCACAAGTGCCACAACCTTATGTGGCCACTATTCCTATTCCTCAAAGCAAAGCATGCAATACTGTTACATCAACATCCTAATCTTCAACGTGATAGAAATAAGATGAAGAATTGAAGATACGATTAGAAATTTGTCAAACAAGGTCATATCATTAGAGAAGAAACAAGTGCAAGCCTATAAAGGTAGTTCTAATTAGGTGAATAGCTAAAGAAGTCGGACTTGGTGGAATCAACATGGAAACCAAAGATATGCGCTCAACCAACAAAATGATAGATGTCATGCTAACACACATCTACCCTTGCAAGTTGTTCCTCCCGTGCCCTCTCTTCCAACACACTTCGTGTGCAAGTTAGGCACTTGTTCGGGTTCAAAAAAAATTGGTGTAGGAGTCAGAGTGGTGCTTCCCTTGCAACATGCCTCACAGTCAATATCATTGTGCTAATGGTGTGCGTGCACAATCCTACATGATCCATAATGCTTCCACCTGTGATCCTTCAACAAGTGCACATGAAATAGAGAACCAGGAGGGGCCTGATGTTTCTCTTGATTCCAATTTGATGTTCTTTGGCACCGATGAATTTTGTGTAATCAACCAAGTTGCAGATGAAATAAATAGACCGTGCGCCCAAGTTGCGGACAACACAAGATACAAGAAGAGAATGCTATAATCAAGGCGTGTAGGTCATAGTCACAACCACATAGGCCGAACCTCGAAGCATAAAGATGTAGCGGGGCATCCAGTAATAAAAGCACTCAAGTCCCTACGAGGAAGAGGTCCCATGTAAAGCTCCTCTCGAAAATGGAGCGCCCCCTCCTTTGGTAGGTTAAGCCTTTGTCATGAGATAAGGTTCTGCTTCCCACACTTGAATAGTCAACAAAGAATGTCATTATATCCCAAATGCACAAATCAATGGGCCTTCCATTTAGCATTGTGGGCCTTGATAGGATCTATTGCATGAGGCCCTATCCCAACTTTTTCCTGCTGATCCAACTATTCACAAACCGCACACTTTTATCAAATTTTTTAAAAAGGGGAAATAAGTAAGTAATATTGTTAAAACCTCACCGATCATAGGAAAACACCTAGTGCATAATTGCATGATAGACTCGGGCGTTAGCACTTCTATTATGCCCAAGAAGATAGCTGATGTCTTAGGTCTTAAGTATAGCCCCTTGTCTAAAGGAGTCCTACAACTTGATGGCTCAACTATTACTACCTTAGGAATCATCAAGGATCTTGAGTTGACCCTTCATGTATGCCCAAGCCTCACCATAACTCAAGATGTGTCTATCATTGACCTACCTCCTTTGTTTTCCCTATGTCTATCAAGAGAATTTACTACAAAAGTGGGTGGTTACTTGTCTTCTGATTGGTCTCATATGTTACTCAAGACAAGGTATGGTACCGGTTTACCATACAAGCCAAGCCAATATTTTTCTATCATGTAGAGTCATATGTCCCGTCCCCTCTCCAAGTCAACTATTTAATCTAAGATGAACAAGCTTGGTTCTAAAGAGCATCCTCTTCCACCTTCTATTCCCGATCTAGTACTTGATGAGTGGATGGAGAGGCACTATAAATTTAACCCATATCTTGAAGAACTGGAAGCTTATGAAACTGGGATTGGTAGTTACTGCATTCTTGAAGAAGAAGTTGTCTTTGTCGCGTGCGTGCTCAAGAAAGACCAAGTTGAACATGGTCTATGGAAATTATACTTTTATGGATCCAAAAGTAGAAACAACGTGGGAGTAGGAGTTTTTCTCATTTATCATAAGGATGAGAAATTCTTCTTTGCTCATAGATTGCAGTTCACATGCTCCAATAATGTAGTAAAATATGAAGCATTGGTGCATGACCTTCTCATTGCTGAGAAAAAAGGGATTAATATGCTGCAGATATTTGGGGATACAAAATTGGTTACTCACCAGGTTACAAAAAAGTGACAAGAAAATCATAAGCTTCTCAAAGCTTATAAACACAGAGTTTGGGACCTCCTTGAGAGCTTTGATGCTTTGAAATTTCATGTAGTCGCTAGATGAGTAAGGAAGCTGATCAAATGGTCGCATTTGGTTCTCAATTCTCTCCTATTAAGGACTTTGTTAAAAGAAACACTTAGCACATCAAGATCATGATTAGACCATCCATTCTAGACAACAATACCAGCTAGCAAGTGTTTCACAAAGTGATGCACATATCGTCTAGTTCATCCAAAATGAAGTTGCCGAGTTCCCATCAAGTATGTAAGCTAATTTGCATGATAGCTATGGTGACCAAGTGATACAACTTAAGACAAACAAGTTACCTAAAGGGTTAGTCACCTTAGAGAAAATGTTTAGCCATGATAATGAGTTCAAGGGTGAAGAAAAGTATATACATGCCGTGAAGAAGACTGCTCTCCGAGTCACTATTGCACATACACATGGAAAGGAGTTTTGCTTAATAAAACTTGTGCATAAAATGAAAAACATGCCTTCATCTCTCTCTATCAAAAATACAGTGATATCTTCTCATGGGAGTATGAAGACCTTAAAGGTTTTGATCCAAGTGTTGCTTAACACTCCATTGACATTGATCCTAGTATCAAGCCCGTCAGACAAAAGAAGTGACTAGTCAATCCAAAGATAAAGCCCCTCATGAGAAAAGAATTATCCAAAATCATTGAGGTGAAGATAATTTTTCCTATCAAGTAATCTACTTGGGTCGCGAATCTAGTTTCGGTGTGCAATAAGAACGGTGAAATTAGACTCTATGTTGATTTTAGAGATTTGAACAAGGCATCTCTAAAGGATCATTATCCTTTGCCTTCAATGGAGTAGAGATTCTGCATGTGTGGTGGTGCGTAAAGATTCTCAATGTTAGATGGGTATTTAGGTTTCAATTAGATCCTGGTTAAGGAGGCATATCAATTCAAAAGAATGTTTACAAACAAGTGGGGGAACATATGCATACCGAGAAGATTCCCTTGATCTATCAAATGTAGGAACAACATTTCAATGTGCCATGGACATTGCCTTTAAAGGTTACATCAATGAGTTTATATTGGTTTACCTTGATGACATTACAATCTTCTCAAAAAGAGTGCGAGATCATATGGCACACCTGGAGAAAGTCTTTGAGAGATGCAGAAAATTTGGGGTATCCCTTAACCCCAAGAAGTGCAATTTTTCTATGTGGCGCAAGCCAAGCTTTTGGGAAATGTGGTTTTAAAGGATGGCATTACAGTTGATCCTGAGCGCGTTTCAGCCATCCTGGCTCTTTCCCCACTGACACAAAATGGCCTTGCAGATCCTTCCTCGATAAGATCAATTTCGTTAGGTGCTTTATTCCTAACTTTGCAGACTGGTAAGGCCAATCACCCTAATGCTCAAAAAAGACATAGCTTTCAGATGGATAGTAGAAGGAAAGGAAAGCTTCAAAAAAATCAAGCAAGAGATTACTTGTGCACCAACACTCATCAACCCAAATTATTCAAAGGATTTTATCCTTTATGATTATGGCGCTGATGTGAGTGTTCTTTGTTGTCCTAACACAAGAAAATGAACAAGGGATGGAACAACTAGTGGCTTTCTTCAGCCAGACGCTAAAGGATTATGAATTAAAATACAGTCACATGGAGAAGTAGGTCTTCTCCATCATGCATGCACTCAAGAAATTCAAAAGTATGCTCACCACAAATCATATCAAGGTGTTAGTCTCCCACTCTTCTATCAGAGAATTCATCATGGGAGCAAAAATCAGTGAAAAAGGCATGATGGGTGACCAAAATCATGGAATATAATGTGACTATCAAAGCTACAAAGCTGGTAAGAGGTAGCACGCTCTCGCTGATCAGATTGCCGAGGATGTGCGAGAATGAGCCTAAGACTTCATTGTTTCTTGATGAAGCTCTCCCACACGTAGAACTTGATCGAATATGGATCCTAGTGCGTGTGGTATTTGGATGAAGGACATGATCACATTCCTTTCTTATGGCACATACCCTTCTGGATTAAACAAGGCAAAGAGAATACATCTAAGGTTACAATCTATCCCTTATGTTTTTATTGATGGAATTCTCTTCAAGAAAAATATTGATGGCGTGCTGTTAAGGCATATCAATGACGTGTAGACTAAAAATGTGTTAGTTAAATTTCATGATGGATTCTCTGGTGGAAACTTCTTTGCCAAGACTACAACAATGAAGATCATAATGGTAGGTATCTTTTGGCCTAATTTGTTTGCAGATGCACACAAGTGGGTCATAAAATGCAAGGAATGTGCTTTCTTTGCAGGAAAGAGGAGATTGGCAACGCTTCCCCTCCAACCAATTCAAGTGGATCAACCTTTTACGTAATGGGGTCTCGACTTCATAGGCATGATCAATCCACCTTCAAGTGCTTTGCACACAAATGGGTCTTTGATGCTAAGACTACTTCACGAGATAGACAGAAGCTATCACGATCAAGGAATCAATTGAGTCAGTCATACTTGAATTTATTGAAGGTATAGTAACAAGGTTTGGCATTCCTCAAACCATCATCTATGATAATGCAAAATCCTTCCTTGGGACCAAAATCAATAATTGGGTTCTAAATATCGGCATATGTCTAAAGAATTCTTCCAACTATTAACCTCAAGGCAATGGTCTAGCGAGAATCAACAAAAAGAACATGATCAAGATCATGAAGTGCACAATGAACATTAGCCAAAGACAGTGGCATATAAAGGTCTCATGTGCACTTAGGCGAGATAGAATCACGGTTGAAAAGGAAATAGGAAATTTTCCTTACAAGATTGTCTATGGAAAATATGTTACACTTCCTTTGATGCTGAAATTTAACTCATTGGCGCTTACCCAAAAGCTAGAGTTCAAAGGCACATACCAAAGAGAAATTATAATTCGAGCTAGTTAATCTTGAAGAATAAAGAAAATCTTCCATGATAAAGCTAGAACAACATCAATAAGCAACAAAGAAATGGTTTGACAAAAAGGCCAGGCCTCAAAAGTTCAAAATTGGAAACTTGGCCTTAAAATAGAATCTTGTGAGAGCTAAACCAGAGCCATTCAAATTTTGATGTACTTTGGAGTGGCCCATACATCATCAATTCATGCAAAGAAGCTAACTCTTTCAAGTTAACTCATCTTGATGGAGGCACACTACAAATCCTAGTAAATGGGATCTATCTCAAACCCTTCCATTAAGTTTGTTGCATCATTTTGTATATATTAGAGTAGTTTCAATTCCTCCAAGTGCTTCACACACACATTTGTTTGTTTGTACATAGTTCTTTCTTCTCGCATGCTTCTTCGCGCGCTCTTCTTTTGCTTCCAGGATGCCGACAATTTTCAGCAGTTTATAGGATTCAGAATAGAGTCAAGAAATGATCCTTCAAGTGACTTCAGGGGTAGTTATTCAAAGTTGTAGATCATAATTTCATGATTATATAACATACTCCATGCCCAATGGATGCTTCAAGCTACTGATCTCCTTCATCTAGTAGGAAGATGGCCCCGAAAGTTGCCAAAATGTTATCCAAATAACTCTCCTAGTTATTTGGGTAACTTGTATACACTTTCTAGCTTTGAGCTCTTCATTGCAAGGTTGCGCATGCTCAAGTTCACTTGGCACATTCCCTTGGTTACATTTCCTCGTGCGCCTCCCTTCTTTTCCTCACACGCCTTATCCGCTCTTTATTCCCTGTGCTTTCACTTTCCTCTCAAACATTGCATCCATCATGCGCGCGCGTGCCTAACACTTGCTCCAAAATTGGCCATCCTTGGTATACCTGCACACCCCTTTCCTCACACCTCGCACATTACCTTGTAATAATTATGCCTTGACTATGCATTCTCCACTCACCAATTTTCCTCATTTCCCTATGCGTGTTACGCATGCGCATCTTCCTTCTACCTTCTTCTTGTGCCCCATTCTTCCACGCACATTATCTTTGTGCCCTCCTTTGCACCTTTTGTGCCATGTCATTCTATGAAACACTTGAGTGTGCCACACACAACCAATCAAAGTGCACTAATAGGCGCTAAATCCTAACAACCGACCCAATGAATGATACATGGCGAAGAAAAATCAAATGAAAATTTGGCTGATTTCTTTAGTCAATCCATGTGGGCCACATGTCTGCGTGCCCAGATGGCTCGATATCTTCGATAGCCATATCATTTTCTCTAGAGCTCGATTGGCGCAACTAGTCTCAACCGGATGACATTGCTTTTAACATAGGCTATAATGCTAGACATTCAAATTAAAAAATTTGGTGGATCACGGTAGGTGAGAAATAGGAAAATGTCTTTTTAGGAATTAACGAGCATATCGATTGCTCTAACCACCCGATTTGATATGATCCACCATCCTTCCTTCTCCAACATGCCAAACAAACTTAGGGAAACATATTTGACAAATTTCCAGGTGGATTTACAGGCATTGAATGCTTCTTGTTGGTGGTTATATTTCAAATTTGGGTTTTCCCTCCTTCACTCCTCTTCCATGGATTCATCTATAAATGTAAGAGCTAGGCTCATTGTTAGGATTGGACATTTTGGATCCTTACACATTTTTGTTAAGGACTTTATATTTTATGTATTTTGAGTTACGAGACCTTTAGATCGGCTCATGCATGTGGATAATGACCTCTTTCACCATTGTAATAAGCTCTGTGTATTTTTTGGAAGTAATGGAAGCATCGTTTTGTGACTATTATCTTTCTGAGCATGTTTATATTATTTCTTCTTGCCTTTCTTGTACAATGCATGCTTCTTTGTGCCATTCTACATCCTTATGGCTCCTTATTTAGTTATGTTCCTTAAAACTGATATGGTAAATACGTTTTAGTTGTGTTACACGTGCCTAGCCTTCTTTCACACATTTCCTTTCATTTTCACTCGAACAGATAGTGTTCATCCCTCTTTTTGGTGCTAACACCTTTTAGTGTAGTTTTATTTCATGTTATCCTTCTATCCTTGGTCCCTTGGCATTATTAGCTTAGTTTTCCTTTCCACACTAGGAGTAGCAGTAGCAGTAGAAGTAGATAGAGGAACCGACCTTCTCTGGAGATCCATCCCAAGCACGCAAGGTCCCACAACTTGGGGATGGTTCCATTGTTGTCTCAAAAACTAGGCTCTTCCGGATCCGAGACACGGGTGCAACTTTGACGACCAACACTAACTACTTTGGGGTTCATGTGGTAGTCCTCAAAATTATTTTTATGGATTATGCTCAAGACTACCCATAGTTATGCGAGATGGATATTTACTCTTATCCGAACTTGTGATAAATATGTAGTTCTTTCCCATTCGTTGAAACCTTAAGAACAAGATTTTTTTAGGTTTTTGTAGAAACAAATATCACAACATAGTTGCAGATTATGATTCCCCTTTAATCGCTTTTTTAGTTTTTTTTGTGCTAGAAAATTGTAACTCTGGTCGTAGTTTTTTTGTTAATTTTTAGCAATTCTGCAATTTTTTTTTATATGCAACATAAAAATTAGGGAAAATAAAAATGAACTGAAACTACTATAAAAACCTAAAAAGAACACAGTTATATTCAAAAAATAAAAAGAGATATCCATGACCAAAAGGGTCCCACCATGGTTGCCAAAATGTATGCCTAGATTTGGATCACCTGCAAGATGGATTAGTTGATATGAAATCTCCAAATCAATGCTACTTAAAACAAAATGGGATTATGCTACCATTGTGAAGAGAAGGAAAATTATGGGTTCTTTCATTGAATAAAGTGGGTAAAACTCTTCCAGATCTGAATCTAAACTTGCACACAAACACACTTGAAAAATGTTAGTTATTTTTGGTGGTTAGGGGACCTACCTCAGTCAGATCCCTAACCATTTTAAGGAGATAAAATACATTTTATTGATTAAAATGACAAAATAATAAATGAAAATGAAAAATATACTTGACTCAAATCGCAAGATAATCACAATTACAATTCACCAAAAATCACATGGAGATCACAAGACAATCATAATTACGATTTTTGCATGTGTTGTAATTTTTTGAAACAATGGTGTTGCAACAAGTTGTAATTACCCTTTATGCTCCATTTTCACTTCTTCAAGACCTGTAAAAATGAGATATACAAATAAGATAGCGAGAAAAATCAAGTATAGCCTTAGTGCACAAAGAGTCATGAGTTGGAATGATGGGGGTGAGTGGTGTTTTATAGATTTTGAGTGCATAGGGGAATGAGACACATATGGGTGTAATGATAGGGTCCATAGTGCATTGGGAATGCACATGGGTAGGTGGGATGGACAAAATTAAAAGTGAGTGGGTAAGGGTTAGTAAATGAGTGGTGAGGTGTCTTTTATCCCCATTTTGTGGGGTTTTATATTTTTTATTTGTTTTTGTGGGATTTTTTGATTTTTAGGGATTTTTATGTTTTATGTTTTTTTTTTATATTTTTGAATAAGAGATCTTAAGTGCAAGGTGCATTTTCTAGTGTCTACATAATAGAAAAAAATTAATGAGACATGTTTGAATTTACTTATACGTCACTTGAACTTTGATGTAGATATAATGATGTCTCATTTCCTGATTCTACCCCTATAATGTATGATTCATTCCGGTTACTTTATAATCGATCATTGGTTCCAATTTTTACGTGTTTGGTATAAGAACAATTCTCTACTTTTTCCATTCTTAATGTGAAAGCTTCCATTGAAGGATTCATTCATATTTTCATGTAGGCAATGTAAAATTTGATTTAAATCAATTCATTATGGCATGAGTTATAAGTATATAATAAGATCAAGGTAAATTTATGTATTGCAAATGAGATGGTTTATTTGCATGGGCATCTAATTTATCATTTCAATCATTTACCACTTACAGGGTCTTAAGGATTCAAATGGTAACAAATACTATATGCCTATAATACTTATAAGAACTAGAAACTTGATGCTAGAATTCACTATTGCAAGCAAGCATACATTATTCTAGTTTAAAGTTAAGGTATGTCTTCCAACACACATTCAAGAGGTCTAGTGGGATCCATACAAGTTCACTTAAATAGAATTAAATACATATGCTTCAATTTTGGGATCCCATATTTGCATCATCTTGTTTGTTGATTTGTTTATTCTTTTATCTTCTTTTGATTCATTATTGTTTATTGTTCATACAACCATTGAAAGGGTATAAGTTATATTTTTAATTACCATCATAGATACCCATGACATGGAGTGAAGGGAAGATGGATGGAGCTCTAAGATTCCTTTTTAGGAAGGTGTTAAGACCCTAAGAAATCAATGATATTTTTTTCAATACCAGTCACAAGAGAAGAAGGATTGACTATGAATGTTTGAACACCAAGAATCCAGAATTTGTTAAACAATTGCTCTTGACCTCCTAGTGAGGTTGCATCAAAATTTCATAGAAAATTTCCACCCATTACAAAGATGTGCATTAAGAAGTAGCAATATCATACGTGTTAAATTCTTTATCTAAAATCTAATCTAAGAGACCCTACAATACTAAATAGAGTACTCATGATTCATTGGTTGAATGTAGATCCCTTAGTAAAGAGGCACGTGTAAAAATATTAAAAATAACTGACGCTGAAGATAGAGGAGGATCTACTTCAAAAGGTCTTAAAGGAGGAGGAAAATATTTCCTAGCTCGGCCTCATTTGTAGATTTCACAAATTTGGCCTAAAATTTCTGAGCTCCATGACTGGATTGCACTAAGATGGAGGGAAAAGATAAAAGGTAAGATAGAGCTTTATCCCTGTGCTAAAGCATACTTCATTTCGTATTTGAAACCCCTGAAGATAGGGATTTGATTTTTGACCAATATTGGGTTTGGGGTGAACATGGGCTCATGTTCAAGCCATGGTATCCATCTTTTGACCCTCTAAAAGACTCCTTTGATACCTACCTGTATGGGTTCACTTTCCAGGACTCCCACTTCAGCTCTGGAACAGATCATGCCTTATTATTATAGGTGATACTCTAGGTTCCTGTGTGAAAGTTGATGATAAGACCTTTGTTTAGAATCATACTAGAATCCTTGTAGATTTGGATACCTCCCAATCCTTACCAATAGAAATCAATCTACAAATTGGTGAAAGACTCTGGGTGTAGAGATTAGACTATGAGGGCCTTACTTTTAGATGTCGGCGATGTTTCCAAACGGGTCATCTTTTAGAGGATTGTGAGCACTCCAAATGCAAGATCAAACCAACGTGGTGGAAGGATTCTCTACCAAAACATCTAACGATCAATCCCTATGCAAGCCCGGTTGAGGAAAATTTCAACCCCTCACATGTTGACACACCTACCATGAAAGATCTTCAGAACACTACAGAGAAGAAACCTCAAGATCACCCTTCCAAGGGTGTTGTTTTGTTGGTGTGAATGACATTTTCTTTGCATTTTATTTATTTATTCTAGGTGTATTGCCACCTTACCAGGTGAGTCATCTCACTTAGGTGGGAGCATAGATCTTAGGTGTCATAACTAATATGAAACCTAAGATCTATGCTCCCACCTAAGTGAGATAACTCACTGGTGAGGTGGTAATACACCTAATAAATAAATAAAAGATAAATAAAATGCCACTCACACCAACACCCCCTTCATTATAACTTAGGATGAGGTAAGGCAAGTCGGAAAAACACACGGAGAATGAAAAATCGGTAACTCCTCTTCTCCATCATGGAGGCATCTTTTTCTTACATGGGAGTTACTCACTCACTCCCCTATATGTACACCACCTCTCTTGATCTATGAGCATGGAGTATTGAGCCTAGTTTTTTCCTTTAATGCATGCACATTGCTTTCATGGTTGTGTTCTTGTTTGAATCTTGAAGCTACACCATTTCACAGTTGAGTGCAACTCGTTGATGCACACAGATTCCCTCCAGGTCTTCGTCCTTCCTCCATCTCGCCCAATGATAGATTGTGCCTCATGCCCATTATTGAGGGTTAGATTCCTATTAAGACACTTGAAGTTATTCTTTCAAACTTAGTGGAAGAAGGCAATGAGAAATGGATGGTGGTGGATAGTTAGAAGAAAGGACACGCCAAATCTAAATCCCCATCATTTTAGACAAGGTATGAGTCTTGTCTTGTTGTTTTGTTCTTATTGCTTTATCTAGGTTGGAGGCTTGTTGTTTCGGGTTTGTTTTTCACGTTGAGCTCGACCATTTTACGTTTGTGGGTTAGCTGTGGCCTTGCTCTGTTTCTTTTTGTCTTTGTTGGGCAGCTTAATTTGCTTTTGTTTGGGAGCTTCCTCGCTTATATGGGTTTTTCAGACCCTTTGTCTTATGCTCTTTATTATTACATTCGGGTTTTGACTATTGCGTTGTACAAGGGTATGGTCCCACCATACTACTACATGTCCAAAGTGGAATTGGTGGTCTGTAAATTTCACTTTCTTGTTCTCTCAGTAGTGTCCAATTTTTTTCTCCTTTGTACTCCACAACCTCTTCTCATGGAATATCGTAATTGCAACTAAGAGAAAACATTGGCATCTCACGAAGCATCGATACTATTTCACTAAATGCAACCAACAAGTGTCCATCCCCCAAAGCACTATGGAGAACCGACTTTGGGCAAGATGTTTTAGTCACAAGTGCTATGGTGGATATGTCTACAAAATGTGGAAGCATGCATAAGGCATGTGAATTGTTTGTCAAAATGTCTCATAGAGATGTGGTATCATGGAATGCCATGCTTGCAGGATATGCAAAAATAGATTTTGCAAGGATGTTATCAAACTCTTTGAAGTAATGCAATTATCAAGAACATACCTTGACTATATAAATTTCATTTTTTTATTAGCATGCAACCATGCAAGTTTGGTGGATGAGGGTTGTAAATACTTCAATATCATGAGTGCCAGTTATAGCATTATGCCTATTATTGATCTTTACATCTGCATGGTTGAAATTCTTGATCGTGTTGGCTAACTTGAGGAAAATCTAAACTTTATCATCAACATGCCAATCAAACCTATGGTGGTAATGTGAATGTGTTTGCTTGGTTATTGTAGAGAGCACATAAGAATATGAAGCCATGATTATGAGTGCGCTGGTGGGGCAAGGAATGTTAAGGAGATTGATCAAGGATAGAGGAATTAAAATGATACCAGATGTAATTGGATTAAAGGCACCCAACAAATACAAGAGATCTTAATGATTGTATGAGATTAAATTACACATACAAGATTATATATAGACATCCCTTGTGACGTAGTTTACAACCCGTGCAATTGTTAGTTTAAGATATCATTTCTTTCCTTTTGGCCGGCGACAATATTTATTCTGCTGGTGAGTGACCACTAACGTTGATACCAAATTTAAGAAAAGGAAAATTTAAAAAACTGCAATTATCATACATTCTCATTGGAGTAATGGACAGAGTCATTAATAAAGTAGGGATTCGAATTTAGTGACGAGCATACCTCGATTCACGTACCGAATCCGGTCAATCGTGCAGCAAAATAATGGCATTGATAAAATATAAGAATGATTTGCAAGAAGACAGTGGGCACACTCATTTATTGACATTTATCAGTCACGTCGCTTGCGCCACCTTTCATGCAAACATGACGATCGACGTAGATTCGCTTAGATCTGCTCAACCACAAAATACACAACTTGCCCATTTAAACCTCGCTGTTTTTCTCAATTTCCACTAACAGTTGTGCTCTGCATCCGAATCAGGCGAGGCAGCTGATTTTCGCCGACCCAGAAAAAATGTCTCAAGAACAAGTCATTACTAATGGATTTCCACCAAGAAGGTAACACTACAATCGTTCTCAAATAGATTTCCCGTTACAGGTACCTTGTAGTTTGATCTGTAATTCAATTTCCTGTAACTTTTTTCGTTCAGATTGGAGGAAAGGTAGCGTTGATAACAGGGGCTGCGGGAGGCATCGGGAAGCCATAGCTCGGCTCTTCTTCCGCCACGGAGCCAAACTCATTCTCGCAGACATTGCAGACGAGAGCGGCAAAAGCTTCGCGACAGTCTGGGCGGCGCGTCCTTTGTCCACTGCGACGTCACCAAAGAAGAAGATATGCGCGGCGCAGTAGACATGGCGATAAACCTCCACGGACGTCTCGACATTATGTTCAGCAACGCCGGAATCATCGACCGGTCGCCTGGAAACAAAGCGGCGGAGTACGACATGGAAGAATTCGACAGGATCATGAACGTGAATGTGAGGGGAACGATGTTGGGGATAAAACACGCCGCCCGGGTTATGATCCCTGCGGGAAATAAAGGGTGCATCATTTGCACTGCGAGCATTGCGGGGATAATGGGCGCGATGGCTTCGTATGCTTACACTGCATCAAAGCACGCCGTTTTGGGGTTGGTGAAGAATGCGGCTGCAGAGCTTGGAAAATCTGGGATTCGAGTGAACTGTGTTTCTCCCTTTGGCGTCGCAACGGAAATGGCTGTTGGGGTTTTCAAGAGCTTGTATCAGCCTGTGGAGGAAGATGAAAATGCAACAGAGGTTATGACTGAGGAAGATAAGCTAAAAATGGAGACGTTCGCTAATAGCATTGGTAACTTGAAAGAAGCGACACTGAAAGCAGAGGATGTGGCGGATGCTGGATTGTATTTGGCCAGCGATGAGGCCAAGTATGTTAGTGGTCATAATCTTGTGTTAGATGGGGATTTACAGTGGTTAACCACTCATGGCAGATGTATCGTTGAAAGAGGATTTTCAATAAAAGCTGAAGATGAGGAAAATAATACAGATGTAATTGTCAACTCATTATTGAATGATGAGATAAGGTTTTGATTTATTTATTTATTTATGTGGGCCTTCGATTTGCTTATTAAAGGGTGGGACTCTACTACTCTAACATGAATATATCAGGTTTTTTTAATATATTAATATGAATAAGATTTTATATTACATTAACAGGTCAAATAATACATATGGGTTTGACTTTTAAGATGAGGAATTTTAGAATACTCTTATTATAAATTGATTATCAATTTACATAGGTTCCTTCCCACACTTTTTAATACTCCAAAACGTGTCTTGAATGGTATCACTGGTATTTGACATTATAGCATTAAAAATAGATCAAATAATGCATTGTGCCTTAAACAATCTTTAAAATAATTTTATTTGCTTCATGCATTGTGCCTTAAATAATCTTTAAAATAATATTTATTTGCTTGATGCATTGTGTTTTAAACAATTTTTAAAATTCTATTTATTTGTTTATTGTATTGTTAATGTGAAATACCTTTAACTCTTTTATGGGCCCATCCTTCCAACTCTCTTCTATTTTTTAATTCTATTTACTATTATTACTAGCAATCACACGTGAGCAGTGCAATGTGTATGCCGAAAGGTGGAGCAAGGTGAAAGGGGTGCCAATTATGAATGAGAAGAATATAGGAGGAAAAGAAGCCAACGGGGAATGGAGAACTGAAAGGAAGGAGGAGGTGAAGAAATTAGGAAGTAAGGAGAATAGAAAGTGGGTATTGTCGGAGATAGGTGGAAATGGAGACACGACGATTAGTGTGAGAGTCAAGAGGTAGATGAAAAGCAAAGGGAAGGGAGTGATGTAGACTAGAGCGAGCTGATGCGTTTGTCGAAGTGTCATATGCTTTGCTGCAGTCACACCGAGTTTCTGTCTTTGGCGAGGAAAGGAATGTAATAAACGTTCGGGGAAGAAAATAGAGAGATGTTCGTAATGATTAGAAATCAAAATTTCCAAAGAAAATGCAAACAAAATTTGTGTTTAATATTTTTAGGCCAAATATATGCGTGAATGACTATGTATTCATATTGTGATGGGAGAACATGTCATGGTTACAAAACTTTAGATGAAAACCCATAGACAGCAGTTTATGAAGAAATAAAATTTTGATAATATTTTTCTAGATTTACAAAAGCGTAATGCCAATGTCGTTGCAATATCTTTTTGTCACTAATCGAAACCTCTAGTATCCCAATAAACATGGTGTCTAGAGGTGTTGGGAAGGCTAAGGAGGTGGGTTTCAAGATGGGGGGAAGGGAGGAAAGGATTGAAGGCGAAGCTCTCCATTCCTACAAAAATTAAGGTTGGGTGTTTTAGACATTCTTGAGTAATGTTTGAATGAGAATAGTGGAGAAATATAAACGTATTGTAAGGAGAGGACTCTAGATAATGCAATGAACGGTTTAAAAAAATAATAATTTGGGATTTTTGGGAGTGGGGACACACTTAAGGCATGGTCATGTACGATTAGTCTGAGTGATTTACATCTACAAGATCCTCCTGATATCAAACATCAGCAAACAATTGAAAGTGACTTCATATTGGTGTTTTGAATCAGTTGGTAGTTGGTTGCTTAATTACATTTCTTTCAATGCAAAATGAACATTACATACTCTGTTAGGTTCTAAAAATAGTAATTGTCATCTTACTAAGCACATTGAAAGAAGACAATAACATACTTTGATGTGCAATGAACACATAAATTTTAGAAGCTGGTCATTATACAAGACATTTAAGTAAAGGGGTAAGTTACGTATGTAGGTAGTTCATTGCCAAAATTCAATGGAAAAAATGATATGTAGGGTTTGATATTTTTGTAGGATCTTGAATTTTTTTAACAAAAACAAGACTGCCTAATATTTACAAATGAAACAAATTTAACAAAAAAATACATACTTGGTCGGCTTTGTGCTTTGGGCTTGTCGGCGTTGGCTTCGCGCAAAGGAAGGTGAGAGGAGGAAAAGTGAGATCCTCCATGCCACCTCCAATATATAAGTTGGGGGTTCGCATGAAGGTGGTTCACGCCAACCGCCCCCCCTTCACGCAAACCCCTTTCCGTGTCATACATGGCAATTCCGTGCGCTACGTGGCACTTGAGGGCGAAGGGGGTGTTTGCGCAAACACCCTAATTTCTCACCTTTCCCAACCGCCCACTCGCGTTTTAGGACACGGTGTGGGACAATATTATGCTTTGACACTGAAGCGTTGAACCCACATCCGAGCAACAGATCATTAACTACTCAACTCCTCACGAAGTCTAAACTATGTCCATTTTACAGCGCACACACCAACGGAAAATGTAACCGTTGCATGTTAATTGCAAAGGTCATTAACAAAGGAAGTTGCGCACAACAAGGTAAATGGGAAAGTCGCAATCTATGTCACCAAATACATGCAGGGGGGGAACTTTATTGTATATTCATTTAATTTTTTTTTAAGTTTTGAAAATGATTTTTATAAAAAGTAATTTGGTTGAAATCGAAGTTAACCTAATTATTTGAAAACTTTTAGATGGAAATTAATCTAATCATTTAAAGAATTCTCTTAACCCAACAATTTATAGAATATAGTCCGTAATTAAATTACAAATTTAATTTAAAATCAAACTATCTAAACAAATCCCCTTTTGCTCACATAGTATTACAATTTCATTCTTATAAAATCCAAAGCAAAAACACACCATGAAAAAGGTGAGCCCAAGCCATCCATAATATACGGTCATAAAACAATTATCGGTCAATTTTCCCGTCTATCGATAAAAATTTCTTCTCTTGATCGATTGCTGGTCAATTTGTTTAGAAGTCAAAAGGTCCATCTTTGTCGATTGCAGAACTTAGCCATTTGTTGATCGTTCTTCTGCATTTATGTAGTCTCATGTTCTATGGTGGGTGCGAGGAAATTCTTTGTGAGGGTTTGTTGACAAGGATTTTCCGAGTTAGAGATTTGAGGTTCGAATATGTTAAGCCTGGAGCCCTACGAATGAGAGAAAAATGTGGAGGTGAAACTGTCAAAAACTCTGTTTATATAGTTTGCATTAAAGTGAAACCGTCACAAAGGCCGTCTTAACCGTCATTAAACCTGTTAAAGTTAATCACCTTTCAAAAATGTCCAAAAAGACATCAAATTTAACACAGTTGTAGAAACGTCCGTAGAGGCCTTTCCCATAGGGGGATTGCCTTCGGCATAATTACTAAAAATATTATATTTACCAAGTATAAATATCTTAAATATAATTATTTTTAAAATATCAATAGGTATTAATTTAAACATTCACACTGCGTAATGATTCCATCATGAGATGAATTAACAAGGCTTAATGCAAACCGAATTTTCTTGTATCAAGATTTTTCAAGCTAAACTATGATAGGGCATCAATAGGTAATCTAATGGTTGGATGTGTTATTAGGGATAGTTTTGGATCCTTGATATGTGTTGGTTTTTTCCATCTCCCATATGGTTCGTGCGTGCATGATGTGACGAAAGCCTTCACATTGGTTTATAGTCTTTGGCTTACTCATAGTTGCGTGATCAAAGGAATTTGTATTGAATGGGACTCCAAGGTCATCAACAATGTTGTTAAGACTAGGAAATCCAAGGCATGGTGAATTGATAATATCCTTGGACAAACCCATCATATTCTCTCCCACTTCACCAAGTGGAGCATTCAACATTGCTACTAGGAGGCTAATCGGGTGGTGGATTATATAGCTAACCATGGTGTCTCCCAAAACCTAGATGATATGGTTGATAACATGGTAGAACCTTTCCAAAAACTCTTGGAGTGATTACTTCATGATTTACCCTCCACCTTAGCGACGATCATTGAAAAAAATTCTCCATTACAATTTTGGTTAATCATTTTGTGATGATAGTGTGATAACATTATCTTTCCCACATGTGTCACTCGTTTGGCGATTAGGGATTTATGCCATCTCACATGTACCCATCCATTTAATCCTTGGTATTCGATTCTATTATAACTGATCTATTTTTTCATTCATCAAGAGCTTCTCTATTCTTTCTCTTCCATCACATCCTACCACCAACAATGGGTGAATTGATGCTTAGTGTTTTAACTTGGCAACAACTCTAAAAGGGAAAGGGCCTTCTTCTTCGTTCTTGTCTAATAAAAGGATGCACAATATCTTTGTGATACGGTATGGGTTGGTGATGAATTCCTTCAAAAATTTTCTAATTGTGGAGTACATGATGAGTTTTTCAATTGTTCATAGTTGAATTTAGAGATTTCCCCCATCTTCGTAGATAACATGATCTAGATATCACCCAATAAATAGATAACATTGGGGATATCAATGCATTTTATTTACCCTCTCGCACAAGATTGAGCTTAGGAAAAAAAGACAAGAATTTGACTTACATTCCCTAGGGATTCTCTTTATGGAATGCAATCCAATGAATGAGGTGGTGGCTCATGAATCCCCCATCAAAGCTGGAGACATGTTTCAACGTGTTGGAAAAAAATTGTAGAGAGTAGTAAACTAGTGCTAAAATAGGGCTTCCATAGGCTACATCCTTTCATAGAATGATTTGGACTTCCTACACTTTGCCATAATTTTAATGGCTCATAGGATTGTTACCTTAAAGAAAAGATCTACAAGGGATCATAAGTTCCTTTTTTTCATGGTTAGAATCACTCGAGAGAAATGTCTCCTTAGGTATTCATATGAACCCACTACACTCTACTCCCCTTTGGAATGTGGATGTCTTGTCAACCTGGAAGGGATGACATGGGGTTAGATGAAGCCAACCCCGTATAATTTGTGATGTATTTTTAGATCTAATTTTTGGTGTTCATATCTTTCATGATGTTGTTTCCCTTTAGGGGTAATGTTATTTCTATATGTCTTTGGTATGTAAAGGGATTCATCTACTTACCCTTCTACATTATAGCTATGTTTTAAATTAGGCCTATAGAAACATATGGTTCATAGTACCAATCTTGAAGGAAAATTGTAGATTGAGCAACAACGGCGAAACACGATTATCTTTATTAAACTCAATCAACCAAGAATACAATGGAGTGTTGCAATTCTTATAGGAATTATACAACATATGAATACAATAATAATTGTTACAACAAATTTCAAAATGCATCCGGGAAGCACATAATTGTTATAACAATCATAACAATTATACTGTGGAAATAAAAGACAAATATGGTTTAAAAACCATATAACAACATTATTTAATTAATAACATTAATTAAATAATTAATTATATGATGCATAATTAATATATTAGGTAAATAATAATTAACCTAACATTCCCCCCCTTAATTGTGCATAGTCTCAAGGGATGAGGAGAGGAACTCTCTGAACAACTCGAACTTGTCACGTGTAAGTGAATTTGTGAAGATATCTTCCCGTTGTTCAACTGTTGGAAAAAATTGAAGTTGGATGTTGTGCTTCAACACATGCTCATGTATGAAATGAACCTGTACCTCAATGTGCTTTGTTCTTTCATAAAACAATGGATTGTGAACAAGTTTGAGAACACCTTCATTATCTACATACATGGTGATCAGTTTGTCTTGTGGTATTCCAAGTCCTTCTAGTATGCGACGTATCCAAATCGCTTCATAGACAGCTTCTCCTACAGAACGATACTCAGATTCTGTGGAAGAATGAGAAACAAAGTGTTGTTTCTTGCTTCCCCATGATATTGGTCCAGATCCCATAAAAATACAAATCCTAAAGTGGATTTTCTGTCATCAATATTTCCTACATGATCTGAATCGAATATCCATTCAAGAAGAAGATGTTGGTCTTCTTATATTCTAGATCAAGATCCACTGATCCTTTGAGATATCTTAAGATGTGCCTTGCTTCTTTCCAATGACAAAATTTGGGTTCCCGCATGAACCTGGATAAATAGCTCATTGCAAAGCTGATATCTGGTCTAGTTTAGGTCAGGTAAATGAGACTCCCAATCAACTGCCGATAGAAAGTGGCATTTACCTTAGGAGATGGATCTGAACGAGATAACTATAATTTGTTCTCCATAGGTGTAGCAATTGGTGTGCAATCCATCATCCTGAATTTCTCGAGCATTGTCTTGGTATATTTCATCTGAGAAACAAAGATGTGATTTTATTTTTCCATACTTCCAATCCAATACAATAATGCATCAGCCCGAGATCGATCATGTCGAGCGATCAATTAAGATCTTTCTTCGCTACATTGATCATCCTCACTGAATTGCAGTGGTGATGACTAGATCGTCGACATAGACAATGAAAATCACAATCTCCCCTTATTTTTTGAGGTAAATATTGGGATCGTATGGATTTCTAACAAATCCATGTTGTATGAGATGCTCATCAATCTTGATGTACCATGTCCGGGGTGCACGTTTGAGGCCATACAGAGATTTCCTGAGTTTGAATACCTTTACTTCTTGACTAGGTACAACATATCCCTTAGGTTGAGTCATATAGACTTCTTCTTATAAATCTCCATTTAGGAAGGCACTTTTTATGTCCATCTGATGGACTTTCCAACCAATTTGTGTAACTAGAGAAAAGATCATCCTGATCAGTTTGATATTAGTTGTGGGAGAAAATGTATCCTCGTAGTCAATGCCTTCTTTTTGTGCATACCCCTATGTTACTAGTCTTGCTTTATACTCGTCCCTTTGTCCTATCTCGCTTTATACTTCATTTTGAATATCCATTTGCATCAATGGGTTTCTTCCCTGGTGGAAGATCGATAAGCTACCAAGTGTTATTTTTCATCACTGATTGATATTCAGAATCCATGGCATCTTTCCAAGATTTTGACTGCAGGGATTCCTGGACTATAGAGGAATCATCAGATTCAATTACTCTACTCATCAAAGCAAATTTAACTTCTTCTCTTGCTTTACTTTGAGTTTGTGGTCCAGGGTGGATGTATCCGATGGAGCATCCATTCTTGAATCTCATAATGTGCTAGTACACCACTTGGGCATACGTTGAACTATTCTCATGGGTCGTGGTTCTATCTGATCAACACCATCATCCCCATCTTCACTTTCATCATCTGTGGGAACATCAACTTCAATTTTTACAATTGGTGAAAAATCTACATCACTAGTGAGTTTGGAGGAGGAGACTCTGCTTCCTTCTTCTAAAAAAATCAACATCTCTGCTGGTGTAGACTTTTCTGGTCTTGGATCCATCAATCTTTACCTAAGAGTCTCTTCACTTGTACCCAATGAAGATGAGTTTTTGTGACTTCATGTCCAATTTATTTATGTTTTGTTTGGGTATGTGCATACTTTCTTTGCACCTGAATACTCTAAGGTGTGCAATAGATGGTTTCCACTTTGACCATGCTTCTTGTGGTGTTACTCCTTTAAGAGCAACTATGGGCACTCTATTCAACAAATACACTATTGCTATTTTTACTACTTTTGCCTAGAATGTCTTTGCAAGTCCAGAATCATCGATTATACATCGTACCATTTCCATGATAGTATAATTTCTTCTTTTAACAACACCATTCTATTATGGTGTGTGTGGAGGAGGCATTTGTCGACGAATCACATGAGTTTGTAGGTAGTCTTTGAACTCATTACTGGTGAATTCCCCCTCGATATGAGCAGAGAGTTTTGATGTGATGACTAGTTTCGTTCTCAACTACTAATTTGAACCTCTTGAAGATTTCAAAAGCTTCACTTTTCTTGTGAAGACAAAAAATCCACATTTTTTGTGAATATTCATCAACACAAAGCATGAAGTACTGGAACCTAGAATGAATTGGTTGCATTGGACCGCAAAGATCGGTATGAACCAAATCAATCTTACCATGAGCTCAATATGTACTCTTTTGGAATGAAGCTCTGTGTTGTTTTCCTGCTAGGTAGTGAGGACACTTGTATGTATCCTTCTGAAGAGATGGTAGCCCATGTACCATATTACACCGGTGAAGTGTCTCGAGATACTTGAAAATTACATGAATAAGTATCCAATGCCACAATTGTGCTAAGGTAGAGTTCTTAGCCACAAGTGCTTGATTGTCTCTGTGAACAAAATCAAGTTGGAACATGCATCCCACATTGGAGGCTTTTGCAACTATTTTCAAGCCTCTTGATTTGTCTCGAATCAAACATGTTTTCTTTCGGAATGACTATCAAAGTCAATTTTTAGGTTGTGATCAAGGAGTTGAATGACTGAAAGAAAATTATTTGTCAACCTAGGGACATATAAGACATCTGATAGTCTGTAGTTGCGTGAACCAAGGGGTAGAGAAATGTTCCCAATCCCTTAAACTGTATATGAAGAATCATCTCCCAACGAAACATGATTTTTCAATGGTGTGTCCCTCATTAAAGTAAACTAGTCTCTGTGGCTGGTCATGTGTCGAGTGGCCCTTGAATCAACATACCAAACATCACTAGATGACGTGGATGGTTCACTTGATCGAGCAGTGAACTAGTCTTCATTATCCGAATGTTCTTGTTGCTCAACAATATTTCCTTGCTGATGGGGTCTTCTTTTCTAGTTCCCCTTTTTCTGCCCTTGATTGTAGTTAGAATGTCCCTTGTAAGATTATTGTTGTGGAGGTCGAAGTTTCTTGACAAACCTTTCTTGTAAGTATTATACCAACAATCTTTTAAGTCATGTCCTCTTTTACAAATTGGACATTGCTTCTTCTATTGTTTATCCTCGTGATATTGATTCTGATGTTGGGAATTTTGATAGGAATTAGGTTTTCCTTACCTTTTCCTTTCCATTTTTATGTGAAGAAAGTGCCTACTCTTCTTCATCATCTTTATTGTGCATTGCTTCCTCTTGTTGCAATATGTTTACCAATTTGTCAAAACTAACTGTCTTATCTGAAAATTTTAGTGTTGTTACAAAATACGGTATGAAGAAGGGAGTGCTCTTAGAATAATGGGAACAAGATCATCATCTTTGACCATTTCTCCTAGGGCTAGAAGTGAAGCCCTCAATTCGTAACTCTTCTTAAGAAAGCTTCAATTTTCTCATTTTGTTTGAACTTTAGTGTGTGTAACTGACTCTGCAAATTCAGAATGACATTCTTATTTTTGGCCTCATACACCGTGCTCAACTTATCCCACACTTCTTTGGTTGTTGTGGCATCATGAATGTGGGGTTGCACATGTCATCGGACACTCTAAACAAGATGATGAGTTTGGCTTTCTAATCTGCTCTATCAAACTGCTATTGTTGTGTTGTATCAGTAGTTGATCTGGTCATAGTACCAGTCACAATAGGCCAAATCTCTTCAAACTCAAGCTGTGTCTTGATTTTTGTCTTCCATGCAAAGCATAGTTGTTTCCTCTGAGTAGTTGTGAATCTGAAAGAAATTTTTTGGGGGCATTGGTGCCCATTTTGTAGAAAAAACACTGATAGGGTTTGGCTCTTATCACTCCAGGTATAAGGTCTCCCAATCTATATACTGTCAGTCTGATATACCAAACCTTTCTATATATGCACCCTTCTTATATACTTGGCGGTACGTGGAAGAAGCTTTCCCTTTCTATATACAAGGCAATATGTGAAAGAGGCATTAACGTACGTGAAAGAATTCAATATGTCATACCAAGACAATACTGAAAGGGGTTTGTGTGATTATTGACACCGGCTCAAAGAAATATCCTCATACGCATGCATAAATTCGCTATATACTTGGATAATTTATTAGTCTAGATTTATGTCATGCAATCATTCACGGATGGATGGGATGGCTCATAGTGTGTGCCATTGTGACCTTATTACTCCCGTCGATTTAAAGGGTCGATGCCCAGATGACGTTGTTGCAGCTATATTAGGTATTAAGTGTAGTAGTAGTCGTGACAACTTTACTCGTAAGCGCTTCCTAGAGGCACTGTATATATCCTGAATGCTGTGAATGAGATCTAGGATCTCATGAGTGTTTCAAAACCAATTTTTATTGTTTTTGAGTACAATATTCTGCCAGTTTCTGAGTAGTTACAAATTTTACAGTTGACTATGGCAACCTACAAATTAGTGCAATATTCTGAAGTATACAAATTGCATTCAAAAATTTGGAAAAATTGAATGGTAGGCAATTTATTTTGTTTTGCGGGCCTTGGTGGCCTCTGGAGCCCAAAATGACCCACTACACCAAAAAATTGCAAAAATATAGCTGAAAATGCAATTTCTGGATAGGCCTCGTTTTTGCAAAAAAATGCTCGGAATGAAAAAACAGGCCTATTAGGAGAATTTTTTAACCCTAAATTAGGGTTTTTCTTGCTAAATATTTAGTGACCTGTTTAGTTATAACTAAATGGTTTAGTGAAGTTTTTTCACTAGATCTGCCTCCAACTGTGGTGGTTTTTCTAATTTTGCCTCCAAATTTTTAAAATTCAAAAAACTTGTGTTTTTGTGTGATTCGAACCATGCACCTCCCACTTCTAAGTCTATTCCTCTATCCACATAGGCACCTTGTGCACTTAGCATATGAAAAGAACAAACTTGTATTTAAAGAAGATGAATTTCAAACTCACCTTTTGAAAAAATGTGACAGTCAGAGCGGATGCTTGTATGGAACTTATGTGGCACGAGCTTGGAGGAGAAATAGCTTAGAGGAGATGCCTTCGTGGTAGATGAATCGGTTTAAGGCTTTCACATGCACCAAAACCGGATCAAATTCCTTTCTTACGCCACTTTATAGCTAACATACCCTATTGTATTTACAATTTTTTTAATTCTCTGCCGCTGCTTCAACATTTTTTGTAGTCGATATCATCATTTTCTACTTGTGCGGGGTTGTAGGGGTCGGCTTTGGTAATTCATGACTATTTTACTTTTTTTTTTTTTTGTAAATTGATTTTCTTTGATCACTTTGTGATTTTTGTGCAGGTCGTGGCTAGGAGGGAGAGCGTAGTGGAGCGGTTCATGGTGGATCTCCTTTAATCCTCTTTTTGCTAAGATTAATCCTCTCTTCTTGTATTGATAACCACCATATTTTGTTTGTTTGTGCGAGTTCTACTATATGTTCTTTGTAGGAACGTAGCTTTTATTCATTTTTGCTAACCGTTGTTTCTCCTTGTGCGGTAGTGGAAGTATCACGTGGCTTGGTTCGTGAGATGCAATGCAAGAATGCACTCCCTTTATACAATTATACACCGAGCCAATTATATGGTTATACACCTTTTGTGTTGAAGAGGGCCGGTTTGCAAAGCTTTGAAACAACCCGAATGCTCAATGCAACAACAATACATGGATATATGATAATACAGATAAATTATCTGTAACTAGAGAATTTTAAATACAAAACCCTTGATGGGATTTTTTTTTTTTAATTTTTAAGCCCCAAGAAATAATTTTTCTGAGTGCGGGGCACCAAGGAATTTTTTTTTGCTTTATGTTTAGCTGGAATTCACACAAGAGGTTGTGGGATTACAGGGAGATGTGGGAAAGTCTTTGGAAGTAGCACTGGCTCTTCGACGAAGCAAATTTCTTCTCCATGAATTATTTTTCTCTCTGCTGACCTTTGCAACCTTGCAATAAGCTTGATTCGCTCTAGTACCAAATGTAGATTGAGCAACAAGGGTGGAAGCCTGATTATCTTTATTAAACTCAATCAACCAAGAATACAATGGAGTGTTGCAATTCTTATAGGAATTGTACAACATATGAATACAATAATAATTGTTACAACAACTTCCAAAATGCATCCGGGAAGCACATAATTGTTATAACAATCATAACAATTATACTGTGGAAATAAAAGACAAATATGGTTTAAAAACCATATAACAACATTATTTAATTAATAACATTAATTAAATAATTAATTATATGATGCATAATTAATATATTAGGTAAATAATAATTAACCTAACAAAAATCACATCAAAATGTAAAAGATTCTTATGTATATATTTGTGGTATATACAATATAAATGGGAAAGGTTCTAATTGTGTACAAGGAAAAGCGAAAGAAAATGAAGAAATTTAGAAAATAACAAAATGCAAACCTTCCTTTGAGTCTTCTTGCAACCTCAAGATGAGATAGCTGAAGTGTTACTACACTTGTTGGATCTCTTGGGATAGTTTGATTATGGATGCTCCAATCTTGTCTCCAAATGGAAGAGGAATGCTACGAGAAAATGAGTGATCACGAGGAAAACCTTTCGGTATGCAAATTTGAATGGAAAATGAGCATATTTTTTCTTCAAATGCTTAAAGATTCCAAGGATGAATTACAAAGGATTGAGCCTCATATTTATAGTTAAAGGAGATGCCATGGATTGTGGATCAAGGTTTGAATGAGTTATAGGATCATGAATGCATTTTCTTAAATTAACAAGTTGATTTAGTATGTGCAATTGGATGGTTTGAATATTCATTTAAGGGAAATGAATATTTGGTTGGCTTTTGATTTTATTTGAGAAGGTGGTTGTACGTGAATATTATTTCTTCCACCTTTGTAGGGTTCTAGAACTTGAGTGGAGTGAGATATTTCAACTTGAGTGAGTTGGATGGTGAAGTGGAGATAAGTGGAGGGTGAGTGGATAATTAGCTATTTATTTATTTAAATAGCTAATTAAATTATCCAAGGGATATAAGTGTATGGTTTAAGCATGATAGACATAATCAAATTAATTCTAAAGGGACGTGGGTGAATTTTGGTGAGATGTGAAGTGATAATGGTCTATATTGCATTCTAGAACTAATTTTGACACACTATGCAAAGGATAGGGATGATTAGGAATGATTAGAAATATGTATGTATTTTCAGGGTGTCTACATTTGCCCCTCTTTAATGTGTTATTACTAAGTAATAACATTTTAAATAGAGTAGACACATGTAGATCAATGAGCGAGATGACAGGAAGTATGGTGGACCTACTTGATATGCCCTAATGAAGCATTTAGATGCCTCAATGAGTATAGATGATAAGGAATCCCCCTCAAGTGGATGGATGAAGCAACAAAGTGGTGGATAGCCATTTGATAAGAAGAAGGAAAAGGCAAAGGATTGATGGGTAGAAGAATCATTGTAGATATTTTTCTTATGGTTTGAACTTCCATTAAGATAGTGAAATTTAGAGAAACCTTATTTTTTTGTTGCACAATAGATTTATTATCATGATTATTGAAAAAGCATTATGTTTAACCCATTATGTGCGTAAAGAAACATACACACGAAAAAAAGATAAAAATTAAAACCAACCCAATATACACAATAGATGTATGCACTATGGCTATAAATGAGCCAATATGGGAACATAATATTGGTATTTAGTCCAAATAAAAACAAAAGGTCAATAAAAACTAAATATACAAAGTAAAATTATGCACCATGGCTATAAATGAACCAAGATGATAACAAAATACTTGTAATTGGTCAAGAAATAATAGTAATAATGCAACACAATTGTAAATAAAGATAATTAACTATGCCCCTAATGTGTTCCACAATGATAATTAAGTAGATTTAGATGCCCCCAAGTAAGGATATTAACATGCAAAGGGATTGGATTAGACTGAAAGAGTGGAGTTAAGCAACTCCTAATGACACTCTTTGTTGGATCCACATTGAAGATTGATCGAGATTAAAAATGGTCATTACCCCCAAGCAAGGATACTGACATGTAAGGGAGAGAATGAGAGCTGAGATTTCCCCAAGCGAGGATGCACACAAGGGATATGATTGATTTTACTTGCCCCCAAGCAAGGATACATGTAAGGGGTTGGATGATTTGTTGTGATAGTCATAAGATGATTGGAACGATCACTAGGATAAGAGTTAAAAGTTTGATTTTGTTGAGTTGTGTTGATTTGTTGGGATTTTTTTGATCTTTTTTGCAAATTTTTAGTATTTTGTGATTATTTGAATGTTTTTGGATTTGATTGTTCAATTTTTTTGGAATTTTAGTTTTTTTTTTTTTTGAATTTTGGGATGTTTTGATTTTTTTGGAATTCACAAATTTAAAAATGTTTTGGTGATTTTGTTGAATCGGTAAAGAGTGCAATGTAAAAACTCATGTTCAAACAATATTTAGGATTTCATTCCATTAGCATAATAGATTGTAGATGATAAAGTGATGAGATATCCAACTCCATTCTTGACTTCACACAACTAGTCGGATACGAGGGCTTAATAACAAGAGCAAGAAGGATGTATAGTGATATGAAAATGAAGATGATGGATGTAAAGACACAAGGTGTAACAATGGTCCATTTGGGAAAATGTAACTCATCTCCAGTCAATATTATTTTACTAATTCCAAGATGATTTCACTTTATAGATTTTGACTAGAATTAGATCCATTGATGGCCTACTTGATTGAAAAGATCCGGTAGGAATTGTTGTCTCTCTTAACATGAGAAAATTCTTGGGATGTATATGATTAATAAATTTTTACTCAAATTTTATGAAGGCTCTATTTTTTTTTGATATTTTTGAAATGAACCCTACATCTTTCCCCATGCCACTAGTAAGAGGCAAGGGATCAACATTGAAGAGAAATCGTAGGCGAGTAAGGATACCTTCCTCTTTTCCCAGTCTCACACTACTAGTAAGAAGTGTGGGCTCAACATCAAATCACGGGAAGGAAAAAAGGTGTAATGTCACATCCCTCCTATGTGGATTTAAAATTCAATACTTGTTTAATCATGATGATTAAAATGACATGCTTAAATTAGATAATTATTTTTATGATCATTTTCAAATTTGGAAATTAGCGAGATTGTTATCATTATGCTAAATTTTAATGATTTTGACTAACTACCTTCTTGGTGACATGAAGTGGATGTAGACACATGTACACCCTCGTTGAAATGGTGAGGGAGGATATCATCAGAGATAGATTTTAGAATGAGATATTGAATTTAAAATAATAAAGGTAATATGAGAACTGAAACACACCACACGGATGGGTAACATTTAGTTTATTTATTTAATGTGTGACTTCTTTATGTTTTTTTTCCGTCTATTTGATTGATATCAATATAAAATGAGCGGATTAGGCTGATGTGGCTAAATGCCACCGACATAACCTGACCATCAAACATCATTATTAATATGATGTTGCGAGTGAAGTTTCATTGAAATTTAATAGGTAGTTTATTATACTTATGGATATAAGTCGGAAAATGTAATAAGATAAATGGACCATGTTTGTGTGTTATATTCACTTGTGTGTGGATGATGGTTGATTGACATTATAAAATATCCATTATGAATCTTGTTGACTTTGTTGTTATTGTGGAATGGTCTACATATAAGTTGACCATGGCATGTTTGTTGAAATAATATAATATAATATTCATTATATTAAATCTAAATTTTGAAGGTGGTTGTCATGCATATAGACTTGTCAAATTTTCATGGAGATTTAGCTCGGTTGTTAGATAGTAAAGAGACAAATTAGTGTTTTTTTTTAATTTTAATTTTTTAAATAAAACATGCACCAATATTGAATCATTGGGCATGTTGAATTAAGTGGAAAAATACGTAGGGAAGTGGAGAATGAATGGGAAGTTGTTTTGGTTTTAATTGTGAGTAATGTGGACTTTATTGGCATATGTCTAGTTTTGGGACAAAGAAAAATGGGGAAAGAGGAATCAAATTGGGGTTTGCATGACAAAATGGATGAGAGATGGTTGGAATCAAGTCTATTTCATTTTGTTTTTCATTTTATTGTGGATATGGTGGAGTTTTTTCTTGGACTTGGAGGCTAGAGCATTGAAAATTTGGAAGGAAGATCAAGTTGGAGATTGGTAGAATAAAGTTGGATATCATTTTTACATGGGTTTTTCTTCTTATTATGTTTAATTTGGAAAGAAGTTAGAAATAAAAATATGTTGTTAAAAATATAAATTCTTTGTTAAAATTTCACTTGTTTATGGGTTTGCATTTTGAAAATGAATATATGGATTAACACCCGTTTTTGGGAGTTCTTATTTAGTATTTATTTTTACTTTGAAAATGTTTTGCAAAGAGTTTTATTTATACCCATTTATGGGTCTGCTTATTATGAAAATATATGGCTGTAAATTTTTTTTTCCTATGGGTGAATTTTTACCCATTTCTGGGCTTGCACATTTTGTGCATTATCTAGGTGTGAAACATATTTGTGGAGGTCAATTTTTATACCCATTTGGGTCTATAATTTTTTTGCGAAATGTATGACTTTGAAATGTTTAAAGGGAATACATTTTTCTCTGGGCTGATTTAGAAATCCATTTGGGTCTGCATATTTTGTTTGTATAGGCCGACTATGAAACTTTCAATGAAGTCATTTTACACCCATTTCTAGAAGCTGCTAATTGTGTAAAGTTGATTATAAAAACATTTTCCACAGTGGTTGATTTTACGCATTTCTTGGTCTTCATTTTTGTGTAAAGTATATATGTGAGACATTTCCCTTTGGGTTGATATTTGATACCCATTATGGGTCTGTACATTGTATAAAATACATAAGCATGTGTGATGTTTTTCATGAAGTTGTATCATTACCCATTTATGGGTCTTCATGTTTTGTATGTAGGGTTGATTTATGTTTACTAGGTGCATGTTTCATACCCATTTCTGGGTTTGCATGATTTGTTATATACATGTATGATTGTGATACATTTTTAGAGGTCATTTTACACTCAATTTACACCCACTTCGAGTCTACACACACACACACACACACACACACACGTGTGTGTGTGTGTGTGTGTGTGTGTGTGCTTACATACATACATACATACATGTGTGTGTTTCATACCCATGTGTGTGTGTGTGTGTGTGTGTGTGTGTGTGTGTGTGTGTGCATGCTTACATACATACATACATACATACATATAGACACACACACACACACATATCTACGTATATCTATATATAAAAATTCTTTATTGGGTCGATTTCACCTATTTAGGTCTATGCAAACTTGTTATTTTGATTAAAAATCAAACCCATATTGGGCTTACATATTGGAAAGAAACAAGAAAGACTGAACATCTAGTTGTTGGGCCAAATAAACCTATTTTGGGATGTGTCATATTATATTGTTTTAAAATCAGTAAAAATTGAATGACTATGTAAAATAGGTGGTTACGCCAATGTCTTGTTGTGTGAACACAAATTCTTGATTATAAAAAAACTTTACCCTGTGGTAATTGATTTGTGATACTCTATTTCTTATCGTTGTTTGTTTCTTGGGCACAAGGATGTAGTTTTTTATAATGTAAAAAATACGATATGATCATATTTAGAATGTGACTTATGTTATCATGCTCGTCAGCGCAAAGCCACAAGTGTGATAACATAAGTCTCCTCCTTAAATCACATTAAAGTGAAATATGAAACATCATATGATATTTTTTTGGAAAAATAGTAGATAAGTGATGGTTACTTGGTGTATCGGTAAATGTGCGAGATGAAATTTTTTTTTACTTAATGTTATATATATTACATGATTATCATACCCTAAACCTAAAAATTCATGCATGTCTGATAAAACATTATGGAATCTGTTAAAGAATACATACATACGCTCATGGGGGTTGTTTTTCTTTATGGTTATAAAAACTGGAAACATGGATTTAAAATTGGAATTGATGGTTTTTTTCCCTCTTTGATTATGAAATTGAAACAATGCTTTGAATTTGGAATGGATGCCTCTTGATGAGGATTGCTGATTATGGAAGTGGTGTATGAGATATTTATGTGTTGAAGGATGAATCTTTTTTTTTGGTGCAAACTATAAGTTATAGCTTGTATTAGCATAACTAGAAAACTTTGGCCAAAGTAATGTATCTAGCTATATGCATTTTCAATTCACTTATCCTTATTTTGTACTAGTCAGGAATCATATGATGGTATTGGTTTTATGATCTTATGATGGGATGTATTTTTAGAATTTGGGTATATTACACATGGTTCTTAGATTACTATTATTTGTTAATAGTTGAATATCTCTATCTTCCTTCCTCATGAAGGGTTGGGCCCCTCTCACTTGTGAGAGGTGTGTGGGGGAACCAAAAGGTTTTGTGGTTGGAGGAAAATCACTCCAATGATGCTCTCCCTCTAAACAATTACACAAATGAGATATACATGTACATAGGAACTTCTAGAAAGAATGAGTTGATAGTATATTACTTGTACTAAAACATATGGTCATATTATTGTACTTGGCTAGGGACAAAAGCTTGTTGTCTCATGTATTTGATATAGAATATGAAGTAAATATAATATTAATCATTGTATTATGAAATGATTTTTGATCATAATTTTGTATGGAAAATTATGGGAAGCAATGTATAAAGTTTAAATGACATTTAATTGATCAACTCTTGTTTGACATTTGGAAATATGGTAATGAAAGGATGTTTTGAACCTTGGATTATTTAGAGGTATTACTATAATATTTAATTATATGCATATTTATTTATAAGTTACCTAATAAGATTTAAACTTAAAAGAAATATTTCCATTTTTAGCTTGTTTTAACAAAGAATCATTACATTTTAGTAATCGAGTGACCTTTAACTAGGTTCTCTACACTTGGAATGAGTAAGTTCACTATGATAATAGTTTTCATAATGAAAATAAGTATAATGGATCATGTAAGAAGGAATGTTTATCCAGGATCCGTGATGTTACCGAAGACCAACAAGATAAATTAGATCAAATATTTGTTTCCATCATGAGACAAAGGATTGCATCACTTTGAATTAAAGAAAAAGGTTTAGGAAGAACCTAAGGAGGAAAGGTAAGGTGGTGAGGAACAAGAGGTTATTGAGAATGAAGAAGAAAAGGAAGAAGAAAGCCCGGGATCCAAGAAGTGTTGGATGGATGCAAAAATTTCAAGGGATATAAATAGGATTAGTCCTCCTAAATTTATGGAACCATCCTAAGAGATGTTGTTAAGTCATGACTTAGTGATATGGAGAAGTACTTCGAGATAAGGGCTTTCTCCATGGAAACAAAGGAATTATGGGGAGCTTATCAGTTATCTAGAGAAGCTTCATCATGGTGGGACAATAAGAAGATGTATCTCGACATTGATGTAATTACCATTTCGGGAATAGTTTAATGGGATTTTTCACCAATTGTGGTTACCAAAACTATTTTATGACCAAAAAGATGAAAGGGTTTCAAGGTTTGCATCAAAGAGAGATGTGAGTGACTGAATACTAAGACAAATTCACCGTCTTCTCATATATGTACCCTAATACTAGAAGGATGATAAATTTAAAATTTTTAAATTCTTTATGGGACTAAATCCCACCATTGGTGGAGAAGTAGATGTGCATGGACCTGCCACTATGGATGTAGTGTTTGAAAAGGAAATCAAAAGGGAACAAAATATACAAACAATAGTAGATTTCAAAGAAGAAAAGAAGAAAAATTAGTTCTTGTCTACACCCCCTTCAGACACCAAGAAGCCTTAGTGGAAAAAGGATAACAAGAAGGAAAACCACTTACCAAAATGTTCCAAGAAAATAAAACGAGTAACAATTCCAATAAAGGGAATGACAATTCTAGCTTCAAGGAAAATAAAATAGAGATAAAAGGGCCAATTAGAAAATTATTTACTTGTGGAGGTGACCACTACACTAATAATTGTCCAAGGAAAACTTAGAGAAATGTACAACAAAAAGAACCCTTTAACCAAAAGAGTATTTTTAGTGGAGGATACATGCAACAGTGAATAACCACCAAGAATAACATTAGGCTACGCTAATAGAAGCTTCGGGTATGTTATTTGATTTTATCATAACTATTTTGATAGATATTAATGCTACAAATATTTTGTTTCTCAAAGATTATTATCTTAACTACCTAGGAGAGAAGGATGTATGAAAAATCATGGATTGTTCAATATGGAAATAAAGCCGAGTTTAGGTTAAAACAAAGTTTCTTTGAGGTAGAACTAAAGCTACTATAATTCACAACTGAGGTAAATTTGTATGTAGTACCATTAGGATCATATAATGTTATCCTAGGTGTAATTTGGTTAGCTCAACATAGGGCCAAGGTTTATTTATTTACAAGGACAATAAAATGTGTGGATGATAATGGGAATTCTACAATGATACGAGGAATTAAAAGAGAGATTAGTTTGATATATATATCAACTATGTAGCTCAATAAGGCTAAGAAAAAGGAGTACATTCTTTATTCTATAAATATTTCAGACATGGTGGAGGAAAAAGAGCCCATGATGGATGAATATCCATTTTTGTGGGATTATCAAGATGTCTTTCCTAAAGAGTTACCTAGGATACCACCTAAAAGAGAATTTTATTTCTCTATCTACATAGTACTTGGATCAGAACCTATTTTAAAGGCACCATATATGATGACTACTACTAAGATAATGGAGCTCAAGGCTCAGTTGCATGAATTGATGGAAAATTGGTTAATACGTCCTAGTGTTTCTCTTTGGGGATTACTTTTACTTTTGTGAAAAAGAAGGATGGTACTCTAAGGTTGTGTGTGGATTATAGGTTTATAAAAAATGCTATAATCAAGAACAAGTATAAGCTTCCCCGTATTGATGATATTTTTGACCAAATGAGAGGGTCATGATATTTTCAAAGTTAGATCTTTGGGCAGGTTATCACTAGATTAGAATCAAAGAAGAAGATATTCAAAAAATGGATTTGAGAACTCAGTATAAACACTATGAGTTCATGATTTTTCCTTTTAGGTTAACCAATACACCTACCACTTTCATGAATTTAATGAACAATGTTTTCCGTGATTATCTTGACTAGTTTGTTCTTTTTTATATTGATGATATTTTTATACATTCTCGGAATGAGAAAGAACATCATCAACATTTGAGCTTGGTTTTGGAATGGATGTGACAAAACAATCTTTATGTGAAGTTACTGAAATGTTCTTTCTTTGTGAAGGATGCATAATATTTTGGGTGATATCATCTTAGCTGATGAAATAAAAATTGACCTAGAAAAGATTAAGGCCATTATGGAAAGGCCGACACCAAATAATGTCCAAAAATTGAGAAGATTCTTGGGATTGTTAGAGTATTACAAGAAATATGTACTATGATTCTCCAAGATTTCCAACCCTATCACTTATATGTAGAAGAAGAGTAATAAATTTGAGTGGACCAAAAAATGTGAGCAGGATTTCTAAGTGTTAAAGGATAGGTTGGCATGACACAAATTATTAGGATTATTTACCCCAATAGAAGTTTCATAGTTGTGAAAATACATCTAGGGATGGTTATGATGGACTACTCATGCAATATGGGCAAGTTATTGCATATGAATCCTACAAACTCAAAACACGAGAAGAACTATGCTCCACATGATTCAAAATTAACTTCCATATTTCATGCTTTGAAAGTATGGATGCATTTTCTCTTGGGTAAACCATTTGATATAAAGACTAATCATTTGGGGTTGATATCGTTAGCCGTTGTATGTATCTTACCACTGATCACTCTAAGATTAAATTTTAGGGAAGTAGTTGTCAATGGATCAATTTTATATACAAGTTAAGGAGGCACTAGAAGAAAATCCTCTAGATCATAGGTTTGATGGATACACTTTTGAGGAGGATGGATTGCTTCATTATTCAAGAAAAATTTATTTGCCAAAGGAAGGGGGATTGAGAGATAAATTTATTGAGGAGTTTCATAATGCTCCATATTCTGGACATCCAAGAGTGACTAAGATGCATGTTGATTTGAAAGTTCTCTACTTTTAGAATGGTTAGAAAAGGGATATAATAGAGTTCATATAAATTTTTTTAGAGTGTTAAGAGTCAAGGCCAAACATATATATTCGACAGATTGTTATATCCCCATGATATAACCAATGTGGAAGTGACAAGTGATTATTATGGAATTTGTGCATGAATTTCCTATATCTAGTAATAAACATGATATGATTTTAGTTGTGGTGGATAAGTTGACCAAGGTAGGCCACTTTATACTTGGAAATTTGAAGGATGATTCACATACTTTTGTAAAGATATTTATGCATAAAATATCCAGATCACATGGTATACTAGAGTGGATAATATTAGATAGGTCGATCCTCGCATGACATCTAGATTTTGGTAGATGCTTTATGCATCCTTAGGAATGAAGTTGAAATTCATCTAGCTTACCACCTGAGACCGATGGATGGATGATGAGAAGGATCAATTAGGTCATTGAGGAAATTTTGTGGATGTATTGCATGGATAAAAAATACAAGTGGGAATATTATCTTCCTTTGGTAGAATTTGCATATAATAATATATACCACTCTACTTTGAAAATGACACCATTTGAGGATCTTTATGGTAGAAGGTGTAGGACACCAATCAGTTGGGATAATGTAGAGGATATAGAGGTAGTAGGACCTAATATGTTATTAGAAATGGAAAATCAGGTTAAGCTAATCAGGTAGAGGCTCAAGGAAGCCATTGATAGACAAAAGAGTTATGCTGACAAGAAGAAAACTGAAAGGAAATTATCCATTGGGGACAAGGTTTTTCTTTAAGTTAAACCAAAGAAGAGTTCCATTAAATTTGGGAAATTTGCTAAGTTAGCACCCAGATATGTTGGACCTTTTAAAGTTCTAGAGGAAATAAACCCAGTGGCTTATAGGTTGGCCTTACCTCCAGCATTGTCTTGGTTACATAATGTATTTCATATATCATTGCTTAAGAAATATGTAGGAGATTTGACTCATGTGCTAGATTAGAAATATCTACATGTTCAAGACCCAGGAGTGGTGATCATAGAACCAATTAGAATATTGGACACACGAATGCTTAGCTTGTGTAAGTGTGAAGTAACACAATGCAAGGTCTAATGGGACCAATATAATGAAGAAAGTTCCACTTGGGAAAACTTGGAGGAAATTAGTATTTTTTCCACATTTATTTGAGTGAAAAACTAATAAAAGCTATAATTTTATGATTGTAATAAATGGCCATTTGAAATCCATATAGTACTTGTTGATTTGAGATAGAAATATTGATTCTAATTTGCTGTTTGCATACATTACAACAATATGTTTAGAATAAAAACAATTTAATTTTGTTAAGTTTAAACTTGAAACTAAACTTTCTATGTTAGTTGTGATAAATACGAAAGGAATTGAGTTTCTATTCAACTAAAGATTATTGTAAAACAAGTTTATTACTATTGTTATTTAGAAATTTCATGAAAATAAGTAGTTTCTACAAATTTTATTCTACATTTAAATAATTTTGAAATATGAAAAATCTAAAAATGAGAAAAGAATGCAAGTTTTTACAATTAGTTATAGTTGTATTATATTTGGATGTATTCATCGAGATGATGAATTTTTTGGGAAGGGAAGGATGTCACATCCCTCCTATGTGGATTTAAAATTCAATACTTGTTTAATCATGATGATTAAAATGAAATTCTTAAATTGGATAATTATTTGTTATGATCATTTTCAAATGTGGAAATTAAAATGCTTATTATCATTATGCTGAATTTTAATGATTTGGACTAATTAGCTTCTTGGTAACATGAAGTGGATATAGGAGAAGGTACACCCTTATTAAAATAATGAGGGATGAAATCATCAGAAGAGAGAGGTTACAAGATCAAGATATTAAAAATAAAACAATGAAGGTAATATGAGAATCGAAACACACCATGAGATTGGGTAGCATTTAGTTTAAATGTATGATGTGTGGCTTCTTTATGTTTTGATTTTTGATTTTATTCATTGATATCAATGGAAAATGAGTGGATTATACACCGATGTGGATAAATACCATTGATGTAATCAACCATCGTACATCACTATTAATTCAATTTGCGAGTGAAGGTTTATTCCTTTTCGTAAGAAGTTTATTAGATTAATGAATATAAGTCGAAACGTAACAAGAGAAACAAACCATGTTTATGTCTTATATTCACTTGTGTGTGGATGATGTGTCATACCTCGCTAGTTCACTTATAGGAAAGCATACTTTACTGGATAAGGGGTTATATATGTTTGGTTATATTTCAATTATGCTTGTTAAACTAATTAAGAGTGGTTTCATTAACAGTTAATGCTGATAACAATGGACTTATTATCTGAATGATGTGTTCTCATGCTTGTCTTTTCTATCTTCTTTGTGATGATATTATTATGGTTCTTCATTTTATGATTATCTCAGTAGGATACATGCTTTAACTTAGTTTGCGGTATCACAACATAAATTGACAATTAAATGTTAGTAAGTTAGAATGGAAAATGGTTCGGGGAAAGGTTGTACCCATTATCCTAATAATACTAACCTAATGAAACCTTTAATACCTTTGAGACCATATCCTGGTGCATACATTAAATGGTCAGTGACCATGAATGAGATTAATATTATCTCCCTTAATAGAATCGGTTGGTTGATTACCAACCCATATATTTTGTTTAATTAAGTTTGTTTTAAACCATTATATGGCCATTCGAACCATTAATGACTATTCAAGAAATTTGATTAAATTTGGGAGATTTATGTGGTAATTTGTACATACATACATACACACACACACACACACACACATACATACATACATACATACATATAGATATGTACATACATATTTATATGAATATAGACATATATAATTATTTGTAAGGTCTTCGACCTTATTATGTAGTAATTTTTATATTGCTAAACAAGAACGTGTGAGGTGGAAGCTCAGTCGAGATACCACCTGAGCTCATGAATGAGTATGTGGGTGAGATAATAGTGGCATTGATACCCTGTCACATTAAATTAAAAGGATTCAAGAGAATAAAAGTTCCAAAGTCCACTTTGTGAGGCTAAGGTTTGATTTATTCAAACAATATTTAACCATTCAATATACTCCTCCTTGTGATCGATGATGGAGAATTGTTTTTAAATTTTGATGGCGAGATGGTAGTGTAAGGTGGTGGAAAATGGGAGGAAAGCGGTAGTTGAGTACTAGTGTCATTAATTACAAATAAACACATATCCTACGGGATTTGGTAGAAGTGAGTGGCTTCTCGAGGAAGCCACCGCTAGAACTATGAGTTAATTAAGGTTCATTGTTTTGATTATTATTTTTTCTCACCATTGCGAGATCTGAATGAAGTTTATAATTTTAATTTTATTCGAGCTAGTTTCATCTCTGCATACAATCACTAACTGTTATGAGATTTTCATGGGATTATTTAAGACTTTAGTTGAGTTATTAATGGAGAATGAGCAATGAAGTAGGTGATTCTTGTTTAATTTTTGTAAAGAGTTTTTAGAAGTCTATTGGGCGAAGGATTTAGGCTTGACCGAACATGAAGAAATCATAGGAAACACTTTGCAAAATTATCACGAGCATGAAAACATTATTCTCCCCATCTTTATTATTTATGGCATCAAAACATTTTTATGATGTTTTCTCCATGTAAATAATGACTTGTATGATTTGTATGCGGAATTATTATGGGGTAAACTCGGGGAATACCCTATTAATTTTTTTGGTTAAAAAGTAGATGGATTCTCTGTTTGATATACCCATGTGCATGTGGTTGAAATAGGAAATATCATGGTTGTAGATGCAAAACTATTTCAGGTTTTAATGATTTTATAAGTTTTATTTCTACACTTTGTCTCTTTGATAAGAACAAGTGTCGAATGATAATGAGTCGATCGATGTTTGATTTCCTTATCATTATACAAACTCGGTTGGGTTTTTGATACATAGTTGCTAATATATGTATCACTTGGGTGGAATAAGGTCTCCATATTCATTGAAAAAACTAGGACTTTTAGTAAAGGTTGTAAATTCTTAGGGCGAGCGACCATTAGTATGATTGAATAATAATTCATCTTTCTTAATAAATGAAATAACCTTACGGGTATACGATTATTGGTTTTTTTTTATACTATTAGGGGCATTTGGGGTTTTACCTGTCAGCCTATGTCTTTATATACTTCTATTTGTTTTACTGTATATAAGTCTAATCTTTGGATGATAAAGGGTTGTATGTAGCTAGTAAGGATACATAAAGTAGCGGTCATATGATCTTTGCTTATCCTTAGACAGATGGTGACCTCTATGATTTTTTTTTTTTGTTGAGTTTAGTGGGAATGGTGGGGGTTCTAAGTCGAATCGATTTATATGGCGATTCCCTCAGTATATATTTTTAGTCATTGTGATTGTATGGTTATGAAATATTTATACATATGGTTGTGGTTTGATTCATTTAAGGAACATTTAGAAACTTTAAGGTAATTCATTTTGTTTGGGTAAAGGGCTTAGTGGTTCAATGAAGTCTTTGACATTTTGTATTTTGAGTGTTAATAATAATTTATATTATTATATAAAGGATAGAGAAAATTAACATTGTATATTATGTACTTGATGACTATATGGAATTTTGACTCGAGAATATTCTATAGTACGTGTGAACATAATATTTATATTTGAATGATTGGAAATTAGTTGTTAATATTTATCATTTGTACCCTCACTGGTTGTGATATGAAATTTACTTTCGGGTAAAAATGTTAAGGTATCAACTTATGATCATTTGTGAACCAATAAAATTATGAATAAGTTCGGTTTGTATTCTATATTGGTATTCATTTAGTCATGCATTTGTTGAGACATAATACCTTACTTCCTTCGTGTGAAAGAAACATTAAATAGGTATGAAATGATAACTCCTTGTTGTTTATCTTTCCATGATGATATCATTGATTATATCCTTGAATGAAGAAATATCATATTGATGTTTTAATGTTATAAATATTAAAGATAAGGTGAATGATCTTTTCATGTCAGTTCTTTGAAGCGATTGTTTTCTAACATTTTTCAGATGATGGAAAGTAAGTCTTTGTAGGTGGATGATTTTAAAGATTATGATGATTTTATTTGATTGATTATGTTATATTGTTGAGAATATTACATGGAATGTTGTATGAGCGGGCTTATGCTTCGTTGTTCTAATTTGATGAAAGGAATATTAGCCTTAAATACCTTTGTATTACTTTGGAAAAAGGAATGTTAAATTGGTTTTATTTATTGACTGTAAATCAATAAAGTGATTTCAAGTTGATCGAATAAATATTTTTGTTTAGTTTTTGAAAGGAAATATAAATATTGTATTCAACATTGTATATTTGTTGTAATACTGATCTCAGTTGATCATATGATTATCAATGTATTTTTGAAAGGAAGCATAGTATAAACTATTCGTGACTTAAACAATCTATTTGATAAGATATGATATAGATTGTGGAGCATTTAGGAATGGTATACTTATGTGATTTATCTTTAAAATAGTTAAGTTAAAGTTAATCTACATAAGGGTTATTGAGTGATAAACTGATTAAGTAAATGGTTGAAGTTTATTATTTTATAGTTGCATGCTTGGAACCCTTTCTAATAGGTTAAATAAATTAGGACAATTTATTATAAAGTCCTTTGCATGTAGTAGATACTATTATGGATGATTGTGATCTATTCATTGATGAGTTCAAGTGAATGTGTACTTAAGCAATAAAACGACATGGTTGTGATTTAATAAATTATGGACTACATTTAAAAGGTAGTATGTTTCCCTAATTATATTATGATGCTTAATGAATGTACACAAATGAACTTATGGAAATGATTATGAGTGACTATCAAAACTAAGTTATGGACCTTAGGATCAAATTCGTAAAAGAGAATGTATCATTGAGAAATGAAATTAAACCTGCCATAAAATTAATTCAATGTAATGTTTAAGTTGCGTTTACAAAACTCCTAATGCATGGGACTCAATAGGTCAAATTTGGATGGCTCTTTGTGGTGCATTGTTCATTAAATGATGCAAGTCATTCGATGAATACTTCCATAAAACTGTTATCCTAAGTTTTCCCTTGAGCTCTATTTATTACGCCTATCATAATAAATAAGGAATTAAGTTAAGCTAAGATGCACGATGGTTGATTATTATGTTTTGTCTAGTCATATTTGTACCAACTTATGTTAGATATGGGGTAGAAATTGATCGCATGATGATGTAATTCATTACACAAAAAATTTCTCTCCCATAGGAAACCTAAGTTGGCACATTCGTGCTTTGTCACACGGGATGAACAAGTTTTGTATCTTGTGTGTAACTTGAAATTAATTTAACTCAACTAACTGATTCAATTCTGATAACTAAACCAAGTGACATGGTGATGGGACATGTTTTGGAGATGAATGTGCCATCTAGAAATAGAGCATGTAATGCATGACTCATAAAATTTGGTTGAAGTAGTGTAAGTCATTACACTATCAAGTTCACCTAGTTCTAACTAAAGTGTGAGGTTATGGATGGGATTTGATTGAATTAATTCTAGGTAGACACTTAGAGCAACACTTGTAAAATCAAATCCGAGAAGGGAACTAATGGGTATACATTGTATACAGACTCGAAAGAGTAACTTATGGGGGATCATTGAATCTAGTTGACCCATAACTATGCACATGCTTTATTGATTTGTTATCTAAAGATTTGAAATTAAAATTTGTTGGATTTAAATGTTAGATTGTACATTTAAATCATTGAAGGCATATGTTAGTTTTCGGGAAGTTAAAATTTTTCCCCATATTTATGATGAATTGAAAAGTAGGTGTTACATGATGGTTGATTGAAATTATTAAATATCTCTAGTTTAACAAAAAAATATTATTAAATCTAATTTTGAAGTCACTAATATGATACAATACATATTCTAAACATTCTAAGTAATCTAATGATGTAACCTTGTAAGCAAATAGGAGAGATACAAGATGTATTTGATCTACACTTATCCTAGAATAGATTTGAAGTGGAACAACTTATAAATATCTTTGGGTAGAGTGTTGGAAATTCTCATTATTAATTATAAAACTTACGGATAAATTTGGTAACATGCGCTTAGGCTACGACGAGGGTTCAGAGACCACTTTTGAGGTACCGATTCTGCATAAATTCTCGAATATGATTTCTTCTGTGTCATTAGGGTTTCACACTTTGATTGCCAAGGTACCTATAACCTTAAAAAAACCCTATCCCTACATGCACAAACTCACAAACACATCAAATTGGAATGAAATATGCAATATGTGAAGTCGGACTAACCTAATGGTTATCCACGAGAGTGAACTTACGACCGAGCACTTTGCATTACATCTCAAACTATATGTAGTTCTTGGTTCTTGTGTGTGAAATAGTTTCTTTAGGTTTCCCTCATGCCAATGATGCCAAGATAGTAGGATATGGCTAGATAAAATGCAAATGTGTGATATGGAATTCAACACTTCCCCTTCCTATACAGTAGATGTAGTCCCTTTAATAATGGTGATAGTATGTAAATGATATTGCCCTTATAATTACCGCTAGAATAATAGAGTGTATGCTGTTTATATATAAGGATATCTTTTTGCATTTTGATTTGTGACATGAAATGATGACTATGACCTTGGGATAAGGGTAAGAAAACTAAATAGACTGACCAAAAATGTCAAAATTGTAAACAAGAATAAAGAGGACAGAAGCACCTAGAATGGACAGGAGCACCTGGACGCTAGTGTCCAAAATAGGTGCTGGTGTCCTAGGATAAATAACAAAAGATATGAAAATACGAGATAGATAGGGATCCTTGTGACCCGACTATAATTGGAGTACGAAATGATAGATGTGAGAGAGAAAGACAATAGAAACAATCAAAACAAGTGGATGGACTAGGGAGTGTGTCACCAGTGAATACTTTTCTTACTTAAGATCCATGCATATAACAACATACTTGGTGATCTAATAAAATATTAATATGTGCATGATTTTATGTCTACATTTCCCTTATTATGCTATTTGAATGAAATCAAGTAGTGTAAAGGAAGTAGTGAACATACCTATATAAAGTCCAAAGAATCCATGTTGTAGAGTGCATGCAAAGTGTAGTAAATTGTAGTGTCGTGAACCATGGATCAACATGTCGACCCATGTGGTGTAAATAGAGATAAAAAATAGTTTAAGGAGAAATTGGAGAAACATTGAGATGATTTGTAGATTTTGGATATTGTGATTTTTTCCAATGAATATTGAAGAGGAAGGGAGTGATCAATTCCTGACCTAATTTTGTTTGTGAATGGGAGGATTTGGGCATCCTGCCACCAGAAAAATAGTATTGGGGAGAGAGGTCTAATTTTACTCTCCATCCATGACTACATCCCCAAAATTTCCAACCATTACGAAGGATATAGACCAAATTTATTTCCAATTTACCTCCGTGTTGCACCATATTTGTTTTGTATTGAAGAACCCATATAAGAGTAGTATAAGAAAGGAAATGACTTAGTACTTCCCCCACTCCCACAAGTGTCATGATTTGTATAGTGTTATATGGATTCCATGTTAGGTCATCTGGAAGTGATAGAAATGTAAAGTGACTCCCAAGTTAGGTCATCTGGGAGTGATAATAATTGTGATGTAGCTCCCAAGTTAGGTCATCTAGGAGAGATAGTATACTATGGTGTACCGAATGATTGATTCAATTTGAATGATGAAATATTTCTTTGAAAATATGTACCTAGTAGATTACTCATGGAGAGATTTGTTATTTTTCCCCCATGGTTAGGTCATTTAGGGGAATGGATTTGAAACAATAGAAAATATTGAATGTAGTGTAGGATGATTTGTACCTTTTTTGAATAGAATCAATGAAAAATATGTGATAAGAGTATTGATTGATTATATTGTAACATGAGAGGGATCATAAGGTGATATTGATTGTATGCCACACTTTCGGTAAAAGGGTGAGGGGCGAAGAGATGAGCACTAATCGAAAGTAAAGATAAAGGTGAACAAGAGATAATATAGAAAATATTGTAATAATGTGTGTATATTGATGATAACCTATTCTATATTTGAATATAGCATTGTGCTATGTGTATAATATGGTGCTAAAAGAAATTTGACCTAAATAATGCAAACGTGGAATAAAAGCAGTAGGGAGGCTCAAGATATGAGAAAAACCATGTCTTTGTGTATTAGTTAGAAAAATGGTTATAAATAGTAGTTATAATATATAGAAAAGGGAAGATTGTAATATATAGTAATAGTGAAAAGTGAATAGTGAATTCATTTGTACCATAGGCAAGTGAAAATTATAGCTCTGGTTTTGTGAGGATGCCTCATGTTAGAGCAATGAGTTTGATAAGATTCGAGAGAGTAGCGGTGGCCGTAGCGGAATATATGACCGATGAGTTGGTATGTATGAGTAGTTTTTGGAAAATTGTGTGAATTTAATGCATGCTTTTTCCAATTTATGGAAAATTTACATTATTGCATTTTTGGCATTTTCGACCTAGGTAGGTGCAGCCACGGCGTTGTCATCTCTAGGGACACTAGTCGCATAGTTCAGTCTTTAGTGACTATTCGGGGCACCGATGTTGGAAATTATAGACACTAGGGGGGTGAATAAGTGTTTGTTCAATTTTTTTAACTAGTTTAGAATTCTTCAACCAACCACAATTAAACAATCTTAACCATGACGAAGCAAGAACATTCAAACATAAGAGAGAGAGAAGAAAACACACATGAACACACTATATAATGTAGGAAACCATTCATGAGAGAAAAACCCACTAAAACAAAAGATCTAACTTGGAAAAAAATGTCTTGTAAATGTTACAATTGGTTTCACTATTGAGCAACCACTCAACATGGAGCTATAACTCCAAAATTTAGTCAAGCTTCCAGTTGACCTTCTCGTAACCACAAATTTCTTGGAACCTACAACTCCCAAAACTTGAAAAAGCTTGACTTGGGATTTTGTAGGCTACCACTTACAAGGAAGCTTCAACTCCCTGGTTGCTAAGCCACCACTTAGTCTTCCTCCTAGTTTAGATAACTCTTAATTGGTTTTATCGCACAACAAAGTTGTGACTGACCCCTAAATGATATCATTCTTCTTCTCTCTTCTCCCTCATTCTCATAACATAATCAACTTCAAATCTCTATCATAAAAATCTTGTTTACACACTCATTCTTGGGTAAGTGCAGCAAGTTGGGGGCCCGAAAGGGGCCATGAATGGACGCCATATTGTAAATAACAAAACAATATCAACTTGTAGAGATTATTATAAATGCGTGCACCGAAAATTAGAAAAAAAAAAAAAAATGAATTGTAGCATCCATAATCTATTTTCTAAACTACTATATTTTTTAAAAGGACAAATTTAGCTATATTAAACACTCAAAATTCAATGAATTAGTATTTAAAAAAATCCTATAAGATTGTAGTCCATTTACCCATGATTTGGATGACCAAAACTTGATATTTTTTTCCTTTGGTGAAAAGTTAGATGCCGCTACCTATCTTGGGATAGATTTTAATTTGTATTTTTTATAGCATTATTTTTTTAATGATTTTTTCCGTGAAAGTGGGTTGAAAACATAAAGAAAATGGAGCACTTTCCATTTTCCCGTCATAAATTCATCAAAAAATATTGAAATCAAATACATTTTTTTGAACGTGTATATAATTTTTCCATTGTTGGGATGGTATAGGTTTTATCACATTCTAATAAGGAAACAAAAGTTGTAGTCTTAAATGTAGACATGAACATTCACACGGGAAAAAGTGTCGAAATACATACTATTAGTAAAAAAATATTAAATTATATTTATCATATTCTATTCAATTTAAAATCAATATTTCTACAAAGATAACAATCTCCCCTACGCGATGGTACCATTTTTGTGACATGTTTTTGATTTTTCAGCATGGTTCAAGTCCGCGGAAGAGAAAATTTGATGTTTTACTATTTTTGATGTAAAATTCAGGATTTGATGTCCACTTTTTGGTCTCACAACTTTCTCGATCTTACCCTCTTCTCAAGCTCCTCTCTTCAATTTGGTTACAAACACTATTGCACAAGGTTTCTCTCTCATACACACACTCTTAACATGATTTTCCCTTGAATCATCCTTTCAAGGACTCACTCTCTCAAGTGTTCAACCTACGAAGTAAATATACTGATCATCGAAGCATTTCATACATCTTGTATTTATCTCTTCTTTACGTATCCTTCTTCTCCTTCAAAATTCTTCCATCAACCAAGGTCTTGTTGACACTCTTGCATCTAATCTCACCTAGTATTCTTACATAGTTAGCTCCTATTCCAAAAATAATTTCATACAAAAATTGAGTTTTATTAACAATAGAGACCTCGTCACATAAATTATTCACTTCCACACAAATGTATCTTCACCTAAAACACTTTTCAATTCATACAAGGAGAGGAATAGGACTTCATGGAAAAATACCATTATGCAATGATAAAATCGACTTTGGTGGCAGGTTCAAGTTCTAAATTTTTATGTCCCTTGTCCTAATTCAATGATACAAATGATGAATGAGAAATACCTCTAAACTCCCGTCTCTCTACCTTGACTTCCAATAATTTTTTTCGACCAGTTCACTTAGACTTGTAATAGTTATACTTGATTTTGTCATTTTCTCCACTAAGTGAATTTTGTTTTGTGGCTAACTGAAGAGTGCACCAAATGTTTTCATCACGAAGAAACATTACAAACACCTCTAACATGCTCTACACTCACCTTAGAACCTTAATCCTTCACCATATAGTCTACATACTTCATTGGAGCACATATGAGAGCATTAGGAGAAAATACTAAAGAGCACAATCTTAAACTTTGAAGGAAAGAAGAATTAGGAATTCACAACAAGGGAGTATTAGGTCTACATGAGGTATATATCAACAAAAAAATCTTGAGGATCATAAAACTAGAGGTTAGAAAATTTTGTACATCTCTCCTTCACATCATTCAACACACACGGGCATGAAAGACTCTATGCTAGTCATGGAAGAGTTTTCATAGCCACTAAGAATGGGTCTTCGAGAACATTTCAGAGTTTTGACATGATGTTTGTCATGTGTAGAAACCATTCAACTTATAAGAGGAGGAAAAATATTATTAGTTACTTCATGGAGCATTCATTTGAACAAAATCTTAACAGTTTTGTAAGAAAGATTTGCATCTTCGCAATTTGAGTAAACATCACACTTTTTCAGTTGATTATAACCTCAAAGACACCTTTCAAGGATGGTTAAGGAGGTTGAAAAAGTTCCTAGGTCTATATCTTGGTTCAATTTATAGAAAATGGTGCTAACTTGCATGATTCCAAACGTATAATATGATAGGGGTTTGAACTTTAATAAACAATCTTGTTTCACATTGAGTCTAACATGTTGAAACCCTTTTTACTAATCAACCTCTGTATGGACAAGTCAAAGATGGCCTATACTTCATGATACACTATTCTTTGTATAGAAGTTATGAGGAAATGTCAAGTCTTCAATACTTTATAGTAGGCCTACTTGATTGTCTCAAAAATCAGATTTGGAACACTTGTGTAATAGCCCAAAGATGTTTTTTCTCTCCAATAAATGATCTTAATTTTTTTAATTAAAACCATTCCAATTGTACATAATCACCTAGCACTCAAGAATGTGTTATTGTGACAATATTTAATCAAACCTCACAACACTAATTTTAGGCTTGATTAGCCCTTAGCGATGGGAGAGAGAGATTGGTCAAGTTCACACCAAATATGAAAGGAGCATGCCTAAAAATATTTGATACCATCAAGTACACATCACATTCAAGCTTCCAAAGTAAAACATTCATCTTGACACCTTCTAAACTGAGATATATAGATGGAATCTTGTAAAATAGGGTCAAACCTTTAAGAAATAGTCAATCTTGAAGAGAAAAAATGCCATCAATTTGACCTAGAAGGAGTCTTCTACAACCCAGAGTGGTTGTCTTTATCGACACTAAAATTTTCCTCTGTAATTTCTATTTCATTAATGTATGTATTAGGAATAGGATGTTGTTAAGTATAATTAGTAGTAGCATCGATAGAAGATAACGGCGTCGTCGATGCGGTGCCGCCAATAATGTGGAGTACGGTATGATCAAAGTACTGATGGGAATGTTGTAAAAAGTAAATATTTGTCGTAAGTGGTCGGTAATGTTAAAATGTCAAAGTTTGGGTAATTAGAGAAGTAGGGTCTACATGATTAGGAATTAGAAATATTATATTGGTAATAAGGACAAGGAGTGAGGTCATAAATATTTTGTGTATTTTATTTGTAAAAAGTCTAAAAATGTGGAACCCATGTAAAATGATAAGGTTTATCTTATCTTAAGAGATAAGCTTACATGTATGAGATAAGAGTTAAGGTATGGAATATGATTAAGTCGAGTGGATTTCTTATCCTATCTTAGAGATAGGATGGATAAGCCTGGAAGTTCTATAAATAGAGGCCACCCCCTCATTTAGCATAGAAGGAAGTAGTGAGAAATATTGTAGGAAGTGTGCGAAGGAAGCCATCGAGTCTAAAGGTGTGTTGAAGAAGTCATTAAGAGGTGTAATTGTAAAGCTTCTCCCATAGTATTGGTGGAAGGCAAGTGAAGTCAATAACACTTGAAGTACCTCATGGGTGAGATTGTAACAATTTCATGTTAATATTATAATTTAATTTGATATTTCAGATTTGTCATCATTAGTCTTATCATAGTCGATGGTATTCTTGTGTTATGTTGTTGTTTTGTTTCAGATTACATCCACCAAACTAAAGGTTTGTGCATTAGTAAATAATCATAGCACAAGGAGTTCTCGGTGAAGAATTATCATAGTGCCGGATTGGTGATGACAAGATCCGTCTTGGACAATTGATTTGAATAAAAATAACCTCACTTCATGCCCTTTGCTTCAAGATGAGGGTTTGAAGCAGAGATAGAAAAACAAAGAGATTTCTTATCCTTTATTGGCCTCAAATGTTTTGCAAAATTTATGTCTTTGAGTGTTCTTCAAAAAATACTCTAATGATTTATTTGAATAAGGCTTTTAAATTTTGTTTGAGTTCTAAGAATCTAGGTTACTATTTTAGCCCATTTCTCTTAATCTAGTTTTAGTAAAACTTTAATATATTCAACAAAACTCATTATTTGCTCCTAAAATTCAGACTGCACCTTCAAAAGCACCTCCTCTATGAGTTCTAATGACCACTTTGTCATAGTAAACTCTTTAAATATCTTCCCCATCTCATTTGGGCAGCATTTGGTCTCTAGTTCTGAGAAAGTGTGTTATACATACCTATATAAGTTCTCAATTCACCTCTTTAGAAACATGTTAAGCTCTATATACATCATTTACCATAATATTGTGATTATGACATGTTCAATTTTCATCATCATACCTTGGCTCATCATTCTCACTTGCCTACTAGGCTTATCTTCATTGAAAAGATTTAGAATGACCATATTCATGCCCTATAAGATTGATTCTTGACTTTATACTCCTCATATGCATGATATTACAACCCATACTACTCTAACCATGCTTTCCTTGATTTTCCTTGATCCATTTATCATGTTTCCATGCCAACTTGCTTGACCTAGGACTAGGATTAAGCCTAGAGATACTCGACTCTTCATGAATTGACCATGTTTACTTGTTACAGAATCTTTGACACCTCACACACATCTTATGGGTGGGTTTGACCTTATGAAGTATTCATATAACCTTGGGAGGACTCAGAGGACTCAATCACCCAACTTGCTTTCTTGACCATGCACTTAGACCATGCCTAAATACATGAAAATATGACTTGACACTTCATGAAGACACCTTGACAACTTGGACATCCTATGAAATCACTTTGAACACTCAACATCAATGAAAAACATTACTATGTCATCCAAAAATATCTCCCTTTGTCATTGATGGTAACTACCACCAACAAGACCAACACCTACAAGACCTCTTTCTCATGTTTCTTGGTTCACTCTCCCCCTTTGACATCTATGACAAAGGTAACTTGACTACTTGACATGAAAGAAATGAAAACAAAATATAAAAATGGGTGTATGTAGACTTACTTGTTAACAAGCTCCCCTAGGGTTGTATTCTCCCTTCTTGACTCTAACCAGTAGTAGATGAGATTCATGGATCTATCTTGAACATTCAAATGGATCCTCCTAACCTGATATTATCTTTAGTTTGTCTTCATTTTTTCCATACATCATATTATAGTCCTATTCCACCAAGAATCATGCCAAACATTTCATGCTCTTCCTCCTTTCTATATTACCTTATTGATTAGCACCGCACATACCTTGAGAGCATCCATTCTTGATTAAACCAAGCTACCCGTGGACTTAGAAAAAATACTTTGAAGGAAAATAACATTTTAGAAAATCCAAAATCACATAGGCCCTTAACATATCACTATATCCATTTTTTCCTCAATTTGATACATAGATCCTGTAGCATATTTTGATGCATTTTGAAAAAACATTTGATAGCCTCTAAAAGAAAAATAATCACATGTTATATTCCTCCAATGCTCCTTGGGTATATGCCACCTCTATCTACTTGAGAACACAATATTTGAGGTTTGAAATGTGAAAATCACATTAATAGATGAATATAAAAATATGCCTAGGTCTTGAAGCAACTATACAATGTTTTAAAAACATTTAGCAACAATTTCCAAAAATAGAGTTCAAATTCCATCAACTTGCACTTACCCGGATGCTCTGCTTTGGAACATGCTAGATCATGACTACATGGACATATTATTTATCTCTAATGTTGTGAGAATGGAATTACATAATCAAAGATTTGAGAATAAGATTCACTAATGCATCTACAAATTTGCGAGGAGAGTGTCACTCTTTTGTTTGGCATAAACATATGGCCTTTTAGACTTCACTCATACCTCCTTCTACTATCTTAAACGTTTCAAAAATATTCTTTGGACATTTTACACTTCATTAAACAACCTGAAATCTCGGTGACATGCTACAAAAGCTTTGGAACGCAACTAATCTCTTGATTGTATTGTTACGATGCGTTTCTCCTATTTTCATTCTTAGGCGTAGCAAGGAAATTCATATCATGTCTAAATTCTTGTGAATCATATCAGATTACTCAATTCACTCATAAGGATTTAGTAACCTACTAGACCAACCATATATACCTTATTTTTGCAAGTATCCTTCATGTCATAGTCTAAGGTATAGTGATATCACCATCTCGTTTGACATGCATTTTTCTTCATGTGTGTTCTCTAACCAAAAGAAGCATGGGAGTATTTTAAATTACACATCAAGGACCTTTTATTTTCTTGAAATGAGCTTCACCCAAGTCTCAGATCATCATCTTCACATACCTTCTTTGTAGGCCTCTCAACTTGCAACTAGCCCTTGGAAATGACAAATCTTAAGATATTTGACAAATTATGCAACATTAGACTTTTCTGGTAAGTTTTCTAGGCACCCTTTTCTCTCTTTTATAGGATTTCAAAGTTTCAAGATCCAATTCATTTTTGTGAGGTTTTATCTTCTTTTTACCATTTCAAATAATGTCTCCCAATTATCCCTACACAAAGAAAAAAACTTTGCATTTGGGAGAAATGTATGGAATTTTGTGAAAAACTAAGTAGATTTATGGATACCCTTTTTGACATTTTACCTTCATACCAATTTTCATTTTTCAATTCATTCTCCATCATTTTTAATTCAAGTTTCTTTTTTTTGCAGGGTTTTCAAGCTTTTGTTAGGGTTTCATGGTGTGAAACTAGGGTTTTGTAATTTTGATAATTTTTCCACCTTCTCGGACACCTCAACTCCTCTAACTTTGAATTTTTATGTGATTCTTAATGCATAAATTTTCTTGAGACATCACTCACATTCTACTTCAAGTTTTAGCCCTCTTTATGGGTTTTTACTCTCTAACCCAACAACTTTGAGGCTTTGTTTTGTTTTTGTTTATTGAATTTCAATGAGATTGATACATGTTCTTGCAAAGACTTAATAATTTTCTAGGATTCCAAGAACCTCTTCTTGACCTTAAATTATTATGAGATCGTTGAATTTTATCAAAATTCGCCATCCGATTCTTCATTCAATACGTTACTTCGCATTTTATTGACTTTGAACGCTCACATATAGATGTGAAGGTTTGTGATTGAGCATGGTAACTTTCAATTTATGAACCAGACACACTTATCATCCTTCATTGAGTTTAGGTGATCTTGTATAAGATATTATGACCATAGCACAACTTTTATTCTTATTCAATTTGTAGTCATCCTAGAGAATGCCATCTCTTCTCGCTTGTAATGATAATAGTTTTCGCATACATCATACTTAGATTTCCTCAATATTTCATGCATTTTTTTATCCTTTATTTATTGTTTCTTCATTCCATCCTTGTGAGACACATCCATTCAAGAACTTTGAAACATGTTACAAGGACTAGGAGTATTGACACTTGAATTGATTTCCTCTAGAATGCTAGTTCTTCATGCTTCACCTGATTGTAGTATCATTGATAATTTCTTACATCTTTGAATCAACATGGAAGATATTTGATAGAATTTTATGGTAATGACCTTCTTAAGAAAATTTGAGATCAATTTCTATTAATTGAGAGAAGAACAATACCTTAGCATTATTGCATCTTATTCATACCATGTGGAATAAGTGTACTAACTTATAACATCTTACCTTCATTTGGTAACATAAAGTTTGACAATCTATCACAGTATTTGGATAATCATGACAAAAATTACATACAATGTTCATAGCTTGGAAAATTGAAGGATGGGATCAAAATTTTTCTTAATCTCTTCATTATTTGAAGGATGGGATCAACATGATACAATAGTATGACAATGTTTTCCCTAAACTCAGATTGATATCTTATAAACACTTTCATGAGTAGATATGGTACATTCACTAACATAGACGCACCCTTAGAGAAAATATACTTTCTTGCAAAAGATTTAACATGTCAGGATACTCTAAATGATACCACACTTGAAGACTAAGTTAGAAAATACATAGACCACCAATACACACTATTCACATTTTAAATTTTCTTGAGGACCTCTATGCACATACCTCAAGATGAATCTTTGGCAACACACTCTAAAGACGACAATATATACCTTGGGTTGATAGAAACTCATTTTTCATTAATATCAACTGAGACCTTCAAAATATCTTATATGGACTGACTATGCAAAATAGTTTTATGAAGAACATACCTCTTGAAAAATATACCCATGCATCATCTTGAAACTTGGATCAAAAGCTACTGATGACAACTATCTTCCAAGAACATACCTTGTTTCTTATAGCTGATACATGCCTTTTAGAAGCCTAGAGAAGGCACATCACTTTGTGATATCACCTCAAAATAGTAGATAGTCATCAAAACAACATGACAACTCAATTATTTCCCTTCTTGTCCTTAAGATCTTGTCAACCTTCTTGGATGCATTCCTTTGTGTGAAAACATCATCTCCTAAGTCCTCACTTTCGATTGAATTCCTAAAAGACACAAAGCGATGAATTTCATTTACTTGTTTTATCTTGACTATGATTAGAGGTCCTTCATGCTGGACCATGATTTCCTTTATACCAAAACTTGTAGGACTTAATCTCATTTATAATTTCCAAACTTGGGATCCATGAGAGGTGGTTAGTCCATATCATGAAACTCACGGGGAGTGCTAGATGCACATGCCGAAATTCCCCCTAATACTACTTGGGTAAGTTTCAAACTTGAGACATTTCACTCGATACCATTTGTTGGACCAAGATTATTGTTAGACCAAAACCTATAGGCCTTAATCTCCATTTCAATCATCAGATTTAGGATCCACGAGAGGAAGTTAGTTCATGTCACGAAACTCATAGGAGGCCGAACACACATGTCAACACTTCATGTGAGGCACTTGGTTTTTTCTCACCTTCTTGACTTGATTGTCAAATTTCGATGCTTTACTTGAACTTGCATCATCTACCCATATTATACTCTTGTCATTATTTTCCTTTTTAGGAGTAGAGTTGGTTTCCTTGACTCTGTATATGTACTTCACTTGCTTCTTTCCAGTGTCTTTATCAAACATGGTTGAGTGGGTCTCATTCTTAGAATTTTCCTTCATCTTGAATGTTTTTTTCCTTTCCTATTGAATGCATGAAGCTTGTTGCTATATCTAGGAGGTTCATAACAATGTTTTGCAAAATTTCCTTGTCATGACAATTAAAGCACACCACATAATTCTTTCCTCTAAGACCTTCATTTCTCTAATTTTGACTATATGATTCATAGAGACAATACTTGATAGTATGAACTCTCTCTTGATAAATGAAGCATACTATATTATTTTCTTTATCTCTTATATTATCCCTCATTGGGTGGTCATCTATGACATGATTCCTACATTCCTTAGCTCTATGTCCATAATTATGACAAGAAAAATAATATCCATTGAAAGTCCTTTCATACCTAGATGCATTTGGTTACCTAACTAATTTAGACCTTCTTGTATTTTTTTCCTTTGTCATCTTCATGCTTGTTTGCATGTTTGAACCAACCTTGTCATCCTCTCTCTTTTCCATAGGTTCTCCTTTGAATCCTAGACCTTTTTTTATCACCTGTTGCACTCTGAATTTCCAGAATTTCATCAAGAATTTCAGTACTCTTATCCATATTTTCATACATCTTCAATCTATTGTTTGCATCCTCTAATTCAACCTTCAAGGTTATTATTTATTCTTCATGTTTAAGGAAAGAAACTTCTTTGTATTTCAGATATTTTGAAACATTATCAACAAATGACTCCATATATTTGAGTGTTTGGCCATGGTCAAATTTCATAAAATTGATTTCCTTCTTCAATCCATCAATCAGTGACTTAGAAATCTCATACTTCCTTTTCAGAACTGATTCATCTATTGCTTCCATGCTTATGCTCCAAATATCTCTTCCTATTCATTATAATTGATACAAGAGGACTAGGATCTGATACCAATTTTTGGAAATTCAAGACAACGAGATGGGTGGTGAATCAATGTTTATACAAAATATTGAACCCATTTACAATTCTTCAACCAACCAAAATTAGACAATCTTAACCATGATGAATCTTGAACATTCAAACATGAGGGGGAGAGATAAGAAAATGAAAATGAACACACTATGTAATGTGGGAAACCATTCATGGGAGAAAAACCCACTGAAACCAAAGAAATAACTTGGACAAAAATGTCCTGTAAATGTTACAATTAGTTTCACTATTGAGAAACCACTCAACATGGAGCTACAACTCCAAAATTTAGTCAAGTTGCCACTTGAACTTATGAAAACCACCACTTTCTTGGAAATTTATAACTCCCAAAGCTATAACCAAGATTCAACTTGGGATTCTGTAAGCTGCCACTTACAAGGAAGCTTGATTCCCCGATTGCTAAACCACCACTTACTCATCCTCTGGTTTTGACAACTTTTAACTAGCTATCTCACACATCAGGTTGTGATCACTAAATCAACTCATTCTTATTCTCTCTTCACCCTCATTCTTCTCACCTAATCAGCTACAAATATATGTCATAAAAAGCATCTTTACACACTCATTCTTTTTGATCTCCTCTCTTGACCTACTACAAAACACTAATGTATAAGGATTCTATGATAAACACAATCTTTACATGATTTTCCCTTGAATCATCCTTTCATGGACTCAATCTCAAGTGTTCAACCTAAAAAAATATACAATCATAAAATTATTTCATAAATCCTATATTTTTCTCTTATTTACATATCCTTCTTCTCCTTTAAAACTTTTCCATTCAACCAAGGTCTTGTTCACACTCTTGCATCCACTCTCACCTAGTATTCTTGCATAGTTAGCTCCTATTACAAAAAAATTACATACATAAAATTGAGAATTTATTAAAAATAAAAACTCCCTCACGTGACTTATGCAACTCCACATAAATGTCTCTTCACCTAACACATTTTTCAATTAGTACAAGGAGAGGAATAAGACTTCATGGAAAATGACCATTATGTAATGATTAAATCTAAATTTGGTGGCAGGTTTAAGTTCTAAAATTTCAGGTCTAGTTTCCTAATTCTCGATGAAAATACATACTAAGAAATATCTCTCAACCCCTATCTATTTTCCTTCACTTGTCAATAATATTTTTCAGCGATTCACTCGGACTTATATGATTATCTTGAATTTGTCAATTTATCCTTTGAGTGAATTTTGTCTTGTAGCTAATTGAAGAGTGTACCAAAGGTTTTCATCATAAGTATAATTTAAAAACACCTCTAACATGCTCTACACTCACTTTATAACATGCATCCTTCTCCATATAGTATTCAAACTTCATTAGAGCACATATGAGAGCATTAGAAGAAAATACTAGAGAAAAATATTAAAATTTGAAGGAAATAAGACTTAGGAATTCACACCAAGGAGTATCAGGTTTTAGGAGGTTTATATTAACAAAAAAATCTTGAGGATCATCAAACTAGAGCTTAGAACATTTTTACATCTCTCCTTTACAAAATTCAACACACACAGTCATGAAAGATTGTATACCAACCATGGAAGAGTTTGCATAGCCACTAAGAACGTGTCTTCAAGAAATTATCAGAGATTGGAAATGATTTTTTTGATCTATACAAACACTTCAACTAATAAGAGGAGGAAAAATATTCTAATTTAATTCATGGAGCATACATTTGAACAAGGTGTTCATAGCTTTGTAAGACAAATTTAAATCTTTGTAGTTTGAGTCAACATCACACTTTATCAGTTGATTATGACCTCAAAGACATATTTCAAGGATGTTAAGGATGTTACACAACTTCTTAGGTTTATAGCTTGCTTCACTCCATAGAAAATGGTTCAAACTTGCATGATTCTCAAGGTACACTATGACATGGTTTTGAACTTCAATGCATAGTCTTGTTCCACATTGAGTCTAACATGTTGAAACCCTTTTTCCTTAATCAAAATCTGAATGGAAAAGTCAAATATGGCATATAATTCTTGATACACTATTATTTTCATAGAATTTTTGAGGAAATTTCAAGTCTTCAAGCCTATACAGTAGGCCTACTTGATTGTCTCAAGAAACCAGATTTGAAACACTTGTGTAATAGCCCAAAAATAATATTTATCTCTAATACATGATCTTAAATAGGTTTAATTGAACCCATTCCAATTTTACATACTCATCTAGCACTCAAGAATTTTTGTTTCAATAAGAGTTACATAAACCTCACAAGACTAATTTTAGGCACGATTAGCCCTTAGCGATGGGAGAGAGATTAGTGAAGTTCAAACCAAATATGAAAGGAGAATGCCTAAAAATATTTAATACCATCAAGTACACATCACATTAAAACTTCCACAGTAAAAAAATCATCTTGAAACCTTCCGAATCGAGCTATATAGCTGAAATCTTGCAAAACAGTCAGGTCAAACCTGTATGAACAGTCAATCGAAGAGAAAAAATGTCATTACTTTGACCTAGAAGGAGTATTATACAACCCTAAGTGGTTGTAACATTTTTCATAATTGATTTGAATAAAAATAAACTCATTTCATGCCCATAACTTTAGGATGAGGGTTTGAACAAAGATATAAAAATGAAGAGAACTTTCTTATCCTCAACCATTTGACCTCAACCTTTTTGAAAAAGTTCTTTATCTAAGTTCTCTTAAATCATATTTTGATTTATCTTAAGAAGGCTTGTAATATTTTTTGAGTTCTAAGAACCTAGGTCTGTATTTTAGCCCATTTCTCTTATCCTTGTTTTAGTAAAACTTGAATATCTTCAATAAAATTCATTCTTTGGTCCTTAAAATTTTACCACACCTTCAAAAATCCCTCCTCCATGAGTTATAATGGCCATTTTTTCATAGTCAACTCTCCAAAGCTTTGCCCCATCACATTTGGGAATCCTTTGATATCTAATTATGAGCAAGTTTGTTATACAAACATGTATAAGTGCTCAATTCACCTCCTTAGACACTTGTGAAGCCCTATACACATCATTTACCATCATATTATGCTCATTACATGCTTGGTTTGTATCATCATACCTTATCTCATCATCCTCACTTTCCTACTAGGCTTGTCTTCACTAAAAAGCTTTAGAATGACCATCTTCATGCCCTATAAGCTTGATTATTGACTTGATACTCCTCATATGCATGTTATTCTAGCTCATACTACTCCAACCATGCTTTCCCTACTTTTCCTTGATCCATTTATCATGTTTTCATGCCAACCTACTTGACCTAGGACTAGGATTAAGCCTAGAGATAACAGAATCTTTGTAAATTAACCATATTGACTTGTTACAAACTCATTGACACCTCACACACATCTCATGGACCATGTTTGACCTTATGAAGTCTTCATAAATCCTTGGGAGGACTCAATCACCTAGTTTTATTTCTTGACCATCCATGTAGACCATGTGTGAATACATGACATTATGACTTGACACTTCATGAAGACACATGGATAACTTGTACATCCTATGACATCACTAAACAATTGACATGAATGACAACACATTACTATGACATCCAACACTTTTGACTTGCTCCTAGGCACCGGCTTCCCAAAGCAGGGTTTTTGGCATTCTTCTCTAAAATGCGTAAATTTTGAATAGTTTAGTGCTATGATGAGCTAGTTTATAGTATATATGAGATTGTAATGGGAGAATTTTGTTGTTTTGTTGTGTTACGAGAGGGATATACATTTGATATATTTCCATGGGGGTCATCATTTAAGAACTTTGCTTACTTTGGGGTTATTTGATGCTAAGTAAGATATCCTAGACCTTGTCAACCCATGACACATAGCTAGATTGGGGGAGATTCCCCATAATATGTATATGTTGACTACACTATGTGAGAAATGGTGTTCTAATATGTGTACCTTTTGGTTTCCTACCGGGGATATGAAAGTGAACTTGGACGATGTATGTTAGATATTATAAGCTGGCTGATTGTAGGAGAGAGAGAGAGTACACGTGATGACCATAGTGGATTCGTAGAGGTAGATGAGGGTAGAAGGGTGGTATTTTAATAGAACAAGAGTACAGAAAGATACACATATCAATCTAGATGTGATATTTAGATCGATGTCCTGTGGTCGTGGAAGTTCATCATATTGATTCTAGCATCATCGGTGGTAGTAAAGGGTGGTGGAGTGGGTATATTGTATAATATGCATGATATTTATCACTGTATAGAGGAGTACGAGACGAGATATGCCTAGGCGTGATGTATGTTGGCCCACATGTACATAGATTTGTATAAATTTACATAGGAGGATCATGGGGGTTGACTAGGAGCCACCACTTTATTACATGTATGGTCATATGAGCATATTGCGATATTGTGGCCACTCAGTGGGCCATGTGATTGTGGGGAGAGGTTTGATATTTTTGTAATGAGGTGGGTACGTACCCGCAATATGAGGAATGTCACGACTACCTATAGGTTGGTGCTCGATCAGATGGGTCCAGGGGCCATCATATGGAGGATATATAGAAACTATGGTGGTTAGTTGGAGGATGGATTACATTTGCAGTGCATTCGGTGCACCATGTGGTTAGAGGATTGATTCCTAGAAGTGGCCGTGTTGTTCCAGGGGGAGAGAGCATCGAGACAGGTTTGGTATGACTCATTATGTGCCCCTAGAGACATATGTATGGGTGAGAGATACTAGAGCATCGAGGAGGAGAGTAGTGAGGCCGGAGTCCTACATGAGCACAATAAGTCCATCTTGATATAGATGAGGCGAGATGCGGCCATAAAGATGATACATGTTGATGATGTGGTGTGCACCCAGGCCTACAATGAGTGGTTGGAAACACATCAATGAGTGTTGTTATTTCTAGTGGTGGTGGGTACGGAGGGTGGACCAATAATTGGAGGATTAGAGGTGTAGATGCCTCGCCCAATGGAGATGGCCTAACGGTGACACTAGAGGAGGGTACATATTGTTTGTTACTATTTGTTAGTGATTACATAGTTATTGGAAAATGTATGTAGTAACTAATGTGGCGTTTCATATGTGTTGTGCACTTACATTGGTATATGATATGTTGTTTGTCATTTATAATTTTTATTTACTAGATGTTGTATGATTGTCTTGGTTTTGAATATTAGAAACATATGATGATGTGAAAAGAATAGGTAAGGAGTGAGTTGAAGATGAATTGTATGTGAATGAGTAGTATAGTGGTATTGCGATAAGAATGCATGTATATGATGTAATGTGATGTAGATAGTTGTATGATGAGAAGATGTAAGATCATGTTGATAATAATGCACGATGAATGATGTAAAATGGGGAGGAAGAAGAATGTTTCCCCAATGTGATCATGAGGTTAATTTCTATGATAGATCCCTCAATAGTCATGTAAGAACTTTAAGAACATGAGTGTATCCTCAAGTAACAAGGTTATCATATGGAGATCACCTATGAAAGATGGAGATGCTTGCGGGGATGGTGGATGCATGTGAAGCAATAGCGAGAATGAGTGTAAGAGCTGAATTGAATTCCAGATGAAATTGTTATGATCATGGGAGGTGTAGTGGTAGGAAACATAGATGCCGACGACTTCACAAGATAATGGGATGTAGTGACACCATGAGGCAGATGAGATGATGTGGCAATGGATGAGTTAGATGGAGGACGTGGATGGATAATGATCTTAGGTGGATGAATGACAACCTTATAAGTGGGTGGAGTTGACAAGTGAATAGGAGAAGAAAATTTATGTGGAATGGGAGAAAGAATCCTACTTAGAGAGAGAGAGAGAGAGAGAGAGAGAGAGAGAGAGAGAGAGAGAGAGAGAGAGAGAGAGAGAGAGAGAGAGAGAGAGAGAGAGAGAGAGAGAGAGAGAGAGAGAGAGAGAGAGAGAGAGAGAGAGAGAGAGAGAGAGAGAGAGAGAGAGAGAGAGAGAGAGAGAGAGAGAGAGAGAGAGAGAGAGAGAGAGAGAGAGAGAGAGAGAGAGAGAGAGAGAGAGAGAGAGAGAGAGAGAGAGAGAGAGAGAGAGAGAGAGAGAGAGAGAGAGAGAGAGAGAGAGAGAGAGAGAGAGAGAGAGAGAGAGAGAGAGAGAGAGAGAGAGAGAGAGAGAGAGAGAGAGAGAGAGAGAGAGAGAGAGAGAGAGAGAGAGAGAGAGAGAGAGAGAGAGAGAGAGAGAGAGAGAGAGAGAGAGAGAGAGAGAGAGAGAGAGAGAGAGAGAGAGAGAGAGAGAGAGAGAGAGAGAGATGAAATGAAACCTTTGTCTTCTAATTGTTGTGATTTATCATGTAGAGAAAAAAATTCATTTTCATGGTGGCCATTTATGTGGTAGAAAGTTTAATAAGGGAAATCATGCTGGAGATGAAAACGATGTGGACGATGATGTTGATTAGAAGGCAAGTGGATTAGGTACTTTTCAAACAAAGTATACAAGAAATCATGAGGCTTATCAAAATATGGAAAGTGGAATTGTTCATGAGGAGTATGTGGAGAATTCTTAGGTGTAGACCAATGCGGTGGAGGTGAAGGAAGATGCTGATGTGGAGGAGAAATGGGGACCGTGTCTTAAGCTTAAACAGATGGAAGAGGAGAAGAAGTAGTAGAAGAAGAAATAATAGAAGTAGAAGAATGATTAGGTACTTTTCAAACAAAGTATATTATGAAAATATGGAAAGTGGAATTGTTCATGAGGAGTATGTGGAGAAGACTTAGGTGTAGACCAATGCGGTGGAGGTGAAGGAAGATGCTGATGTGGAGGAGAAATGGGGACCGTGTCATAAGCTTAACAAATGGAAGAGGAGAAGAAGCAATAGAAGTAGAAGAATAAGTAGAAGGGGGTGATATAACATGTGCAACAATTAATTCTTGTTCTAGCTCTATAACTTTATAGCAAAAAGTGTACAAGACTCACATGTATCATATAATAAGTTTTCTTTCAATTTAGGAACTAAGCCACATAAAAGATAAGTTACTTGTCTAAATCAATGGGCTCAAATAATAATTGATGCATACAAGAATTAAAGCGTAAAATGTAATATATAATGGGTTATTTCTTTCCTTAATGCAAAGTAGGTAAATGATCATATGTAACTCTAGGTCCATTGTTAACCATAAAAAACTTAAGAAAAGCATCCTCCATATAATAGTAAGTGCTAATAGAGCCATAAGGAAAATGAGTGTACCATTGAAGAGCACGCTCAACAAGACTATGAAGGAATGCTTTGAGAAACAAACGATTAATAGAATAAGTAGACATGGCTGATCAAAAATTCTTAAGATGTAGATAGGGATTTCCAGTGCCATCAAAGCATGAGAAGTTAGGCATGATGAAGTCTTTTGGGAAAGTGGAATTGTGAATATTTTTAGGAATAGGATTGCCATGCAAATAATTATTATCAATGGAAGCATAGTAGGCTTTACTTTCAAGAGTAAGAGTATGAAATTGAGCTTGCAAATTACTAAAAAGATGCATGAGAGATCGAATATCATATGATGGGATGGTAGAAGAAGCGAGAAGAAAATTGAGAGGTTAAAGTTTTCCATTGTGAGTCATCATGGGAGTGTGAGAAGAATGAGTGGATGTCAAAAGAGGAGAAGAACATGAAGGATTTATGGGAACACTAGATGTAGTGCATAATAAATAATAGGTGTACTAGTATGAATAATAGAACCATCATGAATAACATATGTAGGAGAAGAAGAAATATGTGGAAAAGGAGGATAAGAACATGGAATATAAATGGAAATTCTAGAAGTAGAAATAGAAGATATGATAAGATGTGTAATAGCGGTAGGAGTAGAATTATCATGTGCAACGACTTTAGAAAGAGAGGCGAAAGAGGACTAATAAATTCACATTCAATAGTCATAAGAGAAGGAACATCATTAGTAATGTGAGTTCACTATTAGAAGGATAACCTACATCACTATCGGACATATTTTCAAAAGCCGGTAATTCATCTAAAGAGTCATCAACATATAGAGAAGTAGTAGGAGAACTATCATTATATTTAGTGTTTCATTCATTGGAATCATTTTCAAAAGTATGATATACAACTTTACATTCATCTTGACTACTAGTAGAAATAACATCATGCACATGTAATGTGATAGAAGTAACATTATTTGTATCTACATTGTCACAAGAAAGACCAAACATATAATCTATAAGAGTATTATCATGTGCTATAATAGGAGTAGAAGAAGGTGGAGAAAAATGGGTGACTATGGAAGAACAAGGAAAACATGAAGTGAAGTTTTGGTCTAGCGAGACTATGTAAATGCTAGAGTTATGAAAATTAGTGGGAATGGTGTTTTCAAAAGCAAGAAGCTATTGGAGAATTTCATAATCACATTGAGCATGGCGATAAAGACTATAAAGTTTAGCTTGTATAACATCATCAAGGATACACACTAATATGTTCCATAGCTTGTTTGGGAAAAGAGGATCTATTTTTAGCCATGAGGGTTTTGGGGATCCTAGGGCAAGGAGTGCAACAAGAGAGGGGTTCACCAAATGATTTAACAAAAATAAGATTATTAAATCTAATTTCAGAGTCACTAATATGATAAAATACAGGGTATAGTCCCTTCAAAACTATTTTCCCTTAATAAAAAAACATATGATAAAATACAATCGAATACAAATGCTAAACACTCTAGTGATGTAAGCTTGTAATAAAATAGGAGATATACGAGAATTATCTGATTTACACTTATAATAGAACATATATAAAGTGTAACAATTTATGAATAGGCTGGGAAGAGAGTATGAAATGATCAATATTAATTATGGAACTTATAGACGAGAGATAGACATGGGTTCTGGACTAGGTGAGGTGCATGGGTACCAAAGACCATTTCAGTGTCGGTGATTGCACAAATGCTCAAAATATGATTTATTTTGTGTCCTTAGGGTTTCACAATTATTTTTTGTTAATCACCTACTATTCACTCTTTGATCACCAAGGGTACCTGTAACATGCAAAGCAAACCCTAACTACTGCAAAAATTCATAAATACATCAAATTAGAATGAAATATGTAATATGTGAAGTCAAACTCACCCTAGTGGTCACCTCGAGAGTGAACTTACGATTGAGAATTGCACTATATATTAGAATCCATGTAGTTCTTGGTGCTTGTGTGTTCAATAATGTCCTTAGGTTTCCCTTGCATTAATGACTCCAAGATAGCGGGATATGGATGGATAAAATGCAAATGTGTGAGATGGAATTCAACACTTCCCCTTCCTATGTAGTGTATGTAAAATATGCAGCCCAAAAATGTAGTCCCTTTGATGATAGTGATAGTATGTAGATGAAATTTCCCCTAGAAGTTCCCTCCGAGAATAATAGAGTGTATGTTGTGTATATATATGGATCTCTTGTTTGAATTTTTACACTAGTGACACAACATGCCGACTATGACCTCGGGATAAGGGAAATAAAAATAAAAATTCCAACCACAAATGTAAAAAAATTAAACAATAAAAAGATGATAGAAGAGCCTAGAATGGACGGGAGCATCTAGGTGCTTGTGTCGAGAATATACTGCTCTGGTGTCTTGGGATAAATGATGATAGATATGAGAAGACATACATACATGAATCTCGTGACTGACCAAAAGCAGGGGTATAGAAATGACATATGTGAGAGAGAAAGACACTATAATTAATTAAAGCAAGTTGATATACTAGGGAGTGTGTCACCAGTGAATACTTCTCTTACTTAAGATCCATGCATATAATAACATACTTCATAGTATAGTAAAATAGTAATATGTGTGTAATTTTGTGTATACAATCTGTTATGAATCTCTTTGACATTTTTTATTATGGAATGGTATATGTATAAGTTTACCATGGCATGGTTGTTGAAATATTATAATATAATATTCATTATATTAAATATAAATTATTGACTTTGGTTGTCATGTGGATATATACTTGGAAAATTTACACGGGGCTTTAACTCGGTAGTTAGATAGTAAGGATGAGATAAGAGTTGTATTTGAATTTTAATTTTTAAAGTGTAACATTCACCAATATTGAATCATTTGACATGTTGAATTAAGTGGACAAATACATATGGAAGTGGAGAATGAGTGGATTTTTTTTTCATTTTAATTATAAGTAATGTGGACTTTATTGGCATACGTGAGGTTTTGGGACAAAACAATGGGGAAAGAGGAATTGAATTATGGTTCACATGAGAAAATAGAGGAGGGATTATTAGAAGTAGGTATATTTCATTTTGTTTTTGGTTTATTATAGACATGGTGGAGTTTTTTCTTGGACTTGGAGGAAGGACCATTGGAAATTTGGAAGGAAGAACAATTTGTAAATTGGTAGAATAAAGTTAGATAGCATTTTTAATTGGCATGGGATTTTATTCTTATTTTGTTTCCTTTGAAAATAATTGAGAAAGTAATTAAAAAAAAATGAAAATGCTTTGTTTAAATTTCAGCCATTTATGGGGATGTGTTTTGAAAATGAATATATAGATTAACACCCATTTTAGGATGCTTATTGTGTAAAGGTTTGACTATAAAAACATTTTCCACAATGGTTGATTTCACCCATTTAAGGTCTTCAATTTTTGTGTATAATATATGTATAAGAAGTTTCCTTTGGGGTTATATTTGATACCCATTACGGGTTTGTATATTGTATAAACTATATATGCATGTGTGACATTTTTCATGAAGTATCATTACCAATTTCTGGGTCTTTATGTTTTGTACATGTAGGGTTGTGTTATGTTTATTAAGAGGGAATTTCAAACCCATTTATGGGTCTGCATGATTTCTTATACATGTATGACGTGTGATATGTTTTTAGAGGTCATTTTATACTCGATTTACACATGTTTCTAGGTCTATATATTTGTATATTTATATATTGAAACATTATTTATTGGGTCAGTTTCACCTATTTAGGTCTATGCAAACTTGTTATTTTGTTTAGAAATCAAACCCATATTGGGCTTACATATTGGAAAGAAACAAGAAAGACTAAACATCTAATTCTGAGGCCAAATAAACCTATTTCAGGATGTGTAATATTATGTTATTTTGAAATCAATCAAATGGAATAAAATAGGTGTCTACGCTAATGTCTTGTTGTGTGAACAATTTTTTTGATTATAATGTAACTTTACCTTGCGGTAATTGATTTGTGATATTATGTTTATTATCATTGTTTGTTGTTTGGGCATGAGGATGTAGTTGTTATTATGTCCCAAATATGATATGATCGTATTTAGAATGTGACTTACGTTATCATACTCATGGAAAATCAAAAAACATGATAACATAACTATCATCCTTCGTAAATCACATTAAAGGCATTAGAACTTTAGTGAAATATGAAACAACATATGAAGGATTTTTGGAAAAATAGTAGATAAGTGATAGTTTTTTTGTACATTGGTAAATGTGTAGAGGGAATTTTGTTTTACTTAGTGAATACATGTCACTTCAAAAATATGGATGGTTTAATATAAATTGAATTAAAGCTTAATTTCGGAGTAACTACTATAATATATGATATTTAGTTGATTAAGTACAGAAGATGCAAACAAATAAGCATTCAACAATGTAAAACCCTAAGCAAGTGGGAGAGGAAGATGAATTAGTTAATTATGCACAAATTAGAGGTGATTTAAAATGAGTATTCGCTGGATCGAGATAGAAACAATGTTGAACAAGCTCGGTGAGGGTTCTAGAGCTCATAATTGCGCCGTAAGAAAGAAGTGCCCATAGGAGATAGGAGCACCCCAGGTGCTAGTGACTGATCTGGGTGCTAGTACTATGAAAATGTTAGGGATCTTATATTTTTTTGGCTAGAGGAGCTTTAATGTTGATATATTTTTGTCACTCTGGTTTTGTTATTAGATATTTGATTATACATGCAACCTATAAAAACAATGTCTACATGCATATGTCCACAAACCAAATCAAATCTAATAAAAATATACAAAATGTGGAGTTAGACTGACCACGATAGTCATCCAAAGAGTGAACTTACAACTAAGTGTTGCACTACATCTCAAAATCCATGTAGCTCTTTGCGCTTGTGTGTGAAATGGCACCCTAGGTTTCCCTTGTGTAAGTTACACGATGATAAAAGGCTAAATGTATATTATATCGAGTATACAAGATGTGTGTGATGGAATAGAATGAACTCCCCTCCTATGTTTTGTATGTAGAAGAGTGAAACCCTTGTCCCTTGAAAGAATGTGCTAGATGTATACCTTATAATTCTCTTGTGCCTTTGATGCAAGCTTGGGTGATGATATATAATGCTTATAGTTTTGGTATCTTATTTGAGAGAAATAACTAAGTATATATATGATTCCCTTGTTTGAATTTTGTAATTGGCAACTAGAATCTTGAACCAGTGTTAAAATATGCCCAAGAGTTGAAAAGGACCGAAAAGGGTAAGAAGAAGAAAAAGAGGGGTAGGAGTGCCTAGGAGGGATAGGAGCTCCTGTGCACTTCCATCCTAACTAGGTGCTAGTGTCCAATGTCATCGAAATATAAATCATTTAGGTGCCGACAAAGATGTAAGGTGTGTAAGGTCAATAAAGTGCAAGCGATAAATTAATCAAAGAACCAAAAGAAATTGTTAGCCAATATTTTTCTTCCTTAGGAGTCATGTATAATTTAGTATGATTCAAGACCTATAAATGTACCCAAGTGCATATATTTTGTGTCTCTGATGGAATCCACATGAGCGTACATACATATGCTCATGGGGGTTAGTTTTCTTTATGATTATAAAATATGGAAACATGGATTTAAAATTAGAATAATTGGTTGTTTTCCTCTTTGATTATGAAATCAAAATATTGCTTTAAATGTTGGAATGGATTTCCTCTTGATGAGGATTTTTGATTATGGAAGTGGTGTACAAGATAGTTGTGTTGTGAAGGATGAAAAGTCTTATTTGTTTTTGTAAATTATAAGATATATCTTGCATTCACATAGCTTGAAAAATTTGGCCAAAATAATGTATCTATTTGTATGTATTGTTATTTCGCTTATCATTATTTTGTAGTAGTCGGGAATAATATGATGATATTGGTTTTCATGATCTTATGATGGGTTGTATTTTTAGAATTTGGGTATATTACATATGGTTCTCATATTACTATTCTTTGTTGATAGTTGAATGTCTCTATCTTCCTTCCTCATGAAGGGTTGGGCCCCTTTCGCTTGCGAGAGGTGTGCGAGGAACCAAAAGGTTCTATGGTTTGGAAAAAGTGCTCCAATTGTTCTCTCCCTCTAAATAGTTATAAAAAAGAGATATACATGTACACAAAAACTTATAGAAAAATTAGTTGATACCATATTACTTGTACTAAAACATATGGTCATATTGTTGTACTTGGCTAGGGACATGCTTGTTGTCTCATGTATTTGATATAGAATATGAAGTAAATATGATATTAATCATTTTATTATGAAATGATTGTTGATCATACTTTTGTATGGAAAATTATGGGAAACAATGTATAAAGTTTAAATGACATTTAATTGATCAACTCTTGTTTGAAATTTGGAAATATGGTAATGAAATGATGTTTTGAACCTCAGATTATTTAGAGGTATTTCTTTAATATTTAATTATATGCATAGTTATTTATAAGCTACCTATTAATATTTAAAATGTTAAAAATAGACTTTTAGCTTGTGTTAATGAGCGATTGTTACATCTAACAAGTGATTTATTTTGTATTTTTGATTTTTCCCCTTGTTTGTTGATATTTTGCTTGTTGGGAAGGAACCTTTTCTGTAATATCAGTGCATACGACTAGTAGAAAGTAAGGAATTAACACTATAGAATGAGATGGGCGAAAAATGACCCGAGTAAAGAAATTGAGTGTTTTTTTGTTAGAAAGAAAACTTGTGTGGAAGGAGGATTTTCTATGAGTAAGCTTCTAGAAAAAACAATAGGTAAACATATAAAAAATGGTATAAACCATAATAGGGATGAGGTAAAAAATGCACAATAGGAACAAGATTAATTTGTATCTTATATGTGAAGAGTGTGAAGATATGATGATGTTATAATTGAGGTATTTGCCAATGGAGGAAAAGTTTAGAAATATCTGTTTAGATGAGTTGATGATATATGTGACCTCTTGTGGTATGGAGAGTACGTGGATAAGATGCTTTTTATTCTACTTTTTTTTTCATATAGTGATTTGATGAAGTGAGGGATATGGGGATTTTTTCATTTCTTTTTACAATTTTTTTTTTTTTTTTGTTTGCTGATTAGGGTTGGTGATGGACTCATCGTGTTGGATGAAGTCCATGATTATGTGAATCAAATGGTCTTGATTTATAAGACTTGGGTGTATGATTTTGAATTCAATGGTGTGGATTGAAATATTTTTAATGAATCGATGATTTAATTGGTCCTAATTTACGAGACTTGGGTGGATGAGGTCCAAGTCAATGGAGTAGATAGAAATATTTTCAATGAATCTATGATTTGATGAGTCTTGATTTACGAGACTTGGGTGGGAGAGGTATAAGTCAAATAAGTAAATAGAAATATTTGTGATAAAGATAGGATTCAAAGTGAGTCTTGATTTATGAGATTTAGGTGGTCAAGGTCTAAGTAAAATGAGTAGATAGAAAGATTTTAAATAAATCTATGATTTGATGACTCTTGATTTATGAGATTGGGGTGGATGAGGTCAAAGTCAACGAGTAGATAGAAATATTTCGATAAATATATAATTTGTTGAGTCATGTTTTATGAGAATTGGGAGGATGAGGTCTATGTCAACAAAGTGGATAGGAAGATTTGAAATGAATAAGGATTAATTATTCATTGTGTTTGGCTTCAAAAGGTCACAACTAATAAATGACAAGATTGAATTATTTGATGATAGATTTGTGACTAAATCTTGAAATGGATGTGTATAGATACCCTTAAGAATGAACACATCATGGAATACATGAGTATGAATATCTTGACATGTAGGTGATATTGTGGTTAAATACATGAGAGGGATTTGTGTAGATGTCTTCTCTAATGGTTTGATAATGTCATAGGAATTAGATGAAGATTTTACATTTGATGACTATTGTGGAACAACAATAGACGTAAGAGTGGACACTTGAGGTATTGTGGACATGGAAGACTACTTAGTTGCATGTGTCCAAACCAATGTTTGTAACATTGTTATATCATTGGTAGTCACATTGTGAGGCATAGGATCTAGTGATGAAATGATAGGATCAATCTCAAAATTATTCAATGATTGGCCCTTATCATTATATTTTGCATTTGTACCATGAGTTGAAAAGGAGTCTTGAATCACTTACAATTCTTCAGCTAGCATAGTTATAATAGAAGTGCCTTCAAATTCATTTTCTCCATTTCCAAATAAATATTGGATGTAATGATAGAGTTTTGAACAATTTTCCATAGGATGGCCATTGATGCACAGTGATATTCACAATATTTTGATTCATTATACCATGTACGTTTTGGTTTCCATATTTGAAGGGTATTGGTAGTGGATAAGTGACCATGTTAGCTTCTTCTAATTGATGAAGGAAACTTGAAAGGATTTTTCCAAGAGGCATACATTTTCTACATTTGATTTCACATGGAGTAACTTATTAACTAGGCAATATGATTGTTTTCTTAGTTGCTTCGCTTTATTGATGATTTGAAGGATACATGATGAGGCCTTTTACATTAAGGGATTTCTCAAGTTGTGTTCCTATTTCGATTACGTCTTTAAAATTGTTTAGAAAATACATTTTCATTTGGAACGAAAGTTTCAAATTAATATTTGTTATGAAAATTCCTATAAACCTTTTTTTTAGGTATGAAGTTCTAATGAAACCAATTTTCAATCCCTCACCATCGTTTAAGGAAGGAGGATAAAGTTTCATTTTGCCTTTGATTTTCATTCCTAAGGTCCATCATAGTGATTTTTTTACACCTCACAAAGTTTTTTCGAGAAAAGCTTCATCCATGGCATTGCGTGTGGTCGTCATTGTTTAGTGAAACCATTGTTTGATTTGATCAAAGGTTAAAATTGTGTTTCATATTGAGTAGATGGTTAGTATGATTTTTGAATCAATTTGGGATAGATTTTAAATTCTATTATTAATTATTAGGAGAGATATTTTCTTAACTTCAGATAAAGTGAATACCCAAATGATAAGACTTTTGGTGTGTTTGGGATTTGATTAATATGTGAAAAAAGTGAATGTTTGAAGTATAAAATTTTGAATTGATTGATACATGAATAAGGTGAATTTTCAATGTATGAAAGTTGTGTTTAATGAATAAACAAACAAAGTGAATGCTCAACATATGATTTTTTTATTGAATTGGACGTCTTTATGGTTTTATTACGAATAAATTGAATATTCAACATATCAAGGACTTTATTGGAATTGATTTTGCTTAAAATTGATAACGTGAATAGAAAAATATAAGACTTAGTGATTGAGAAATATTGTGCTTAAAATTTGACAAAGTGAATGTAAAAATAGAAGACATAAAAGTTGATAATGATTTGATCAAATATTGAAAAAGTGAATGTCTAAAAATGAGATTTAGAGAAAAAGAATGATTTTTCTTATACCTTGACAAAGTGAATGTTTGAATATAAGATATAGTGATGAAATGAATTGCTTATATTTTGACAAAGTGAATGTCAAAATAGAAGACTTAGATATGAAAGAGGTTACTTAAATTTTAACAAAGTGAATTTTAAAATATAAGACTTAGGGATGAAAGGGATTACTTAAATTTTAACAAAGTATATGTTAAAATATAAGAGTTGAAGAATGAAAGGGAATGCCTAAATTTTAACTTGAGGTTAATGTTAAAATATAAGACTTAGAGAATGAATAGGAATTATTAAATTTTAAGAAAGTGAATGTTAAAAATATAATACTTAAGGATGAAAGGGATTAATTAAACTTTAACAAAGTGAATTCTAAAATATAATTTTTAAAGATGAAAAGGGAGTGCTTAAATTTTAAAAACATGAATGTTAAAATAGAATAATTATAAAAGAAGAAGGGTTTGCAAATTTTATCAGCTTGGATAAAGTAGGTATCCAAAGCAAAGAATTTGTGATTGAATTATGATTGTGCTTGACCTTGATAAAGTGAATACTAAAGGATAAAACTTAGGTTGAAATAGATTGCTTAAATTAGGATATGGGTATACAAAATTAAATACTTAGACTTTGATTTGAATCAAATGATATGCTTAAGCTTGGAAAGTTAATCCAAAGAATAAGTATTAGAATTGATATGGATGAGAATGATTTTCTTATTCTTGGAAATGGAATCCAAAAAGTAAGGCTTAGGCGTGATAGATATTGGATGATGAGATTAAACTTTGGACAGTGAATCAAAGAGAGGATTATACGTGATTAAATTCAATTTAGAGTGGGTATCTAAAAAGAATGAGTTTGAAAAGTTTGAGAAGATATTTTATTTTTATGAAAATGGAATAAGATGTGGTTTGATATAAAGAATTGAAAGACAAAAAAAGCTGACTCGAGAAAATTTGGAGGAGAATAATGGTGGCAAGAAGAATTGTAAAGTAACTTGGCTCGATTAGTCAATATTCCTAGATATGGATCTCTCTCTAAATACCAAGTTTTTATTCAAACAAGTGTGGTACACTAGAAAATTTCTAGTCATTAAGTTTACTTTACCCACCTTGATTAATAAAGATGGATTTTACTCTACTTGATCAATCAAACCAGGTCATTCTTATGGATAACATTGGATCTAATACTCACAAGGTGTACTAGTCAAATAGGCAGGGCTTCCCATTTTGTTATCCAATTCCCTCAAGGTGACAACTACTTTGGGGTTCCTTTCGTACTCCTCACAATGATTTTTGGCCCTTAGCCATGTACTTTCCATAGTTAAAGTAGACGAGAACAAACCATTATATGAACTTGTAAATAAAGTTTTGAAATGTAATTAAATTAAATTTATTTGGTTATCATGATCAAGAAAACCTACAATTAGTATTTTTATTAAATTTTCAAAGAAATATTCATAAAACGTGATCCTGTAATTTACAAATTAATTTAATATAAATAGAATTAAATCTTATTACAGAGTAACTACGTAATGGATGATATAAAAAGATAAAATATAGTAAATGGAAAATCTAAAAGAATGCAATAATATTAAAACCCTAAGGAATAGAGAGAGAGAGAGGGATAATAACTTAGCATAGTTCGCATAATTTGGAAGTGATATGAGTAGATGAATAGATGGAACATACTAGCAGTAGCATCATTAGGGATCGATGGAGGTTTTGAGGCAAAAACATTTGTATGGTAGAAGTTCCCAAGCATTAGTGACTATGTATGGGTGCTAGCATTTGTGTGAATGGTACAAATTGGGTCTCTTTTTTGAGGGAGGAGGTTTGCTGTTGGTTGTTGAGTATCACTCTGGTTTGACTCCTTGATCTTTGAATGTACTTGTAACATGCAAAACAAATGTCTACCTGCACATGTCCACAAACCACATCAAATCTAATAAAAAATATGTAGAATGTGGAGTCTAAATGATCTCGAAAGTCATGCAAAGAGTGAACTTACAACCAAGTGCTGAAATACATCTCATAATCCATGTAGTTCTCCATGCTTGTATGTGTAATGATGCCCTAGGATTCCCTTGTGTAAGTTGCACCAATGACAACGGGATAGATATAGAATTTAGTATATCTATATAATGTGTGGGATGGAATAGAATAAAATTCCCCTTCTAATGCAATGCGGTGTATGCGAGAAAAATGCAGCCCTTTTCCCTTGAGTGAATGTGCTATATGGATGCTTTATAGTGTTATTTTTCCTTTGGATGCAAGATTGGATGATGATAGATAATTCTAGTTCTTGGCCCCTTATTTTGAAAGCATAACTATGTATTTATATGATTCCTTTGTTTCAATTTAGTAATTGACAAATAGAAGGCCGAGCAAAGTAGTAAAAAGTAATGAATAAGAGAAAGGGGCTGAAGGGGATAAGATAAAGGTAAAGAGGGACATAAGCACCTAGGAGGAAAGAAGCACTGGTACTATTGTCAAAACTAGGCGCTAGTGTCCGAGGCCATAGAAAAATTAAAAAGGTCAAATTCTAACAAGAGTGATAGATGTATAAAGCCAATGAAAGTACAAAAGACAAAGAAAAAGGCCAAAGGGAGTTGTCAATTACTAGTTTACTTGCTAAAGAATAATATAAATGCTAGCATGCTTTTAGGACCTAGAAATGTACCCAATTTCATAGATTTTGTTTCTACATTTTTCCCCCACTTTATGTTGTTGAGTGAATACTTGATAACATAAAGTAGATAGAAGATGTGTACCTTGTATCCTTGTAGAGAGGAGTGTAGCCAATGACATGCCGAGTGGACAGGTGATGCGTGAAGTGATCGTAATGTGAGACATGGAGACTAAGAAGGGGAGGTAGAACTTAGGGGTGAAGCCTATGTGTAATGTTTTTGGATCCTTTGTTTGATGATGTGATATTCTCCTTGTTGCATATTAAGGAAAAACCTACAAAAGAAGAGAGAAATAGTATTCTAATTTATGTATATGAAGAATATGAGAAAACTATGTATAAGTATGAAAAAGTGTGTAAAATTAGTAATAAATTTAAGTGTGCACCTAATGTATAAGAGTGTAAAAGGATAGAAAGATGTCCTAAAATGTTGTGAAGGGATTTTTTTTGGGAAATATCACGTCAAGGGTGAGTTATTTTGGTGATCTTACACCAAGTAAAAGTATTTTGGGTGATCTCACACCACGGGGAGAAGAGCATTGGGGAGATAGGTCTAGCTTCTCTCCTTCCATGACCATTTCCCAAAGTTCCACTACAAATATCACGTTCAATTTGTTCCAATTACAACCTGAAATGTAGCGATAGATGAGATATATAACTGGAGGTGAGTTCCTTTTATTGGAGAAATGATTTGAAAAATAATGTGAACTATGTTGAAGGCTGATAAAATGACTTTATTTTCCTTGGGATAGTAGAACCCAAGGCGACACAAACACCCACCACTATTTTCTATGGTGGGCACTAGTGTCTATTCGAGATTCGATCCAAGTATGATTTTGGATCAGTTTTGTGAGTGTAAATTGTGCTAATGTTGTAATATATTGTGTTATTTTAGAGATCTGTGCTTCTCTAAGGGTGATTTTTCACCTAATATATGCCCCCTCATTTAGGGTGCATGCAAAAATGTAGGAACATGCAGTCAAAGGAGAGGACTTGAAACTAATTTGAAATGGATACCTATAGAAGGTATGGGATGTGAATGGTAGGAATAAAGGAACATGCGAAAATATGGGCTGGTAACAAGTGTTAGTAGTAAATATAGCTAGCATGCAAGAAAAGAGAATGTAATAAGAAACTAACAAGACAAGATGTATCAAGAATAATGGGTTTTATACATGGGACATTGATCACAATGTCATAAGACAATCGAGCCAAAGAAGCCAAAAACATACAATGATCAAGCAAGACATAGGGTATATCGTACAAACAATGACAAACAATAGTAAGGATTAGTAAGATTTTTTTAGATAACCATGCTTGTAAATGGTCCTGTAAGGAAAATGCTACATATGAAGCACTTTGTTAGTATGTTAGAGATAAATAATATGTCAAAGTGTGTATATATTAGTGAAAGTAAAGTGACTGTAAGGAGAAGTAGTAAACTATGAAATCTTTGGAACATGTAACATGTGATAATAGTAAAGGTAGATGCCCCAAGGAGCCTCGATGGGACTAGTAAAAGATACATTGTTGAGCATCATTGGATCATGTGGAAAGATATAAGAGATCTACATTTATCTCAAGAGACCAAGTGAACGTGTAGGTCGTATAGAAAAATATAATGCCATACTAAGTATCGACTAGCATGATAAGGAAATTACACCATGTAAGTAGTATAACAAAGAAAAATTAAATGCAACCAAGATATACAAATGCGGTGCATGAGTGTGATGATATGATATGAAAAATGTGAAGATAGGAGGAGTTGCATTGTCCTTTAGTGTATGTGTGGTAGATGAGGTTCATTTGTATGAACCCTCAACAATCAAGAATGAACCATATAACAAGAGTGTGTCATCGGGTAATGAAGTAAGTTGTGGGAACCAACGATGTGGTGATCCTCAGAGAGATAGGCATGAAACATGGAGTGAAAGAGAGTAGTAGGTGATAGGAAAGATGTATCATGGAGCATAAAGCATGAAGTGTAACCAGAGCAGATGAGGTGAGGTTCATAGAGTAAGTATGACCTCAAAAATCAAGTGTGAACTGTAGCATGAGAGTGCATCATTGGGTAATGAAGAAAGGTGTATGAACTAAGGATGGGGTGATGCTTAGAGGGATAGGTATGAAGCACTGAGTGAAAGAGAGTAGTAGGTGCTAAGATAGATGCATCATGGAGCATAGAGTGTGAAGTGTAACCGAGAGTAGATGATGTGAGGTTCATATAGTAATTATGCCCTCAACAAGAAAGTGTGAACTATAGTACGAGAGTGCATCATCAGGTAATGATGATACAATGTGTGTATAAAAGTTGTTGGAGTGCTAAGAAAGATTTATCATGAAGCGTGGAGTTTGAAGTGGGGTAGTAAGTATAAGAGATGACTGATAGTAATGAAAGGGGGAGAAAGTGTGGTGCCCCCAAGTGTGTGAGTAATGGAGATATATGTGATAGGGTGAGAAGGGACATGCCATGGGTTATAAGAAAGCATATGGTTGTCACAATGGTAGGTAGAAGCAAGAGTAGGACCAGGGTTTGATTTTGAGTTGACAAGAGGACATTTTTTTAGGATGTTGCTTAGTTAGAATGGGTAACATTGTAGAGGATTTGATAAGAGGACATGATGGAGGAAAAATTCGAGAGGTGGTTTATTAGTTGGAATGGGTAATGATGTAGAAGAATTGATAGGAGGAGGGGATGGAAGATGTATTTTGAGAGGTGGTTGCTTAGTTGGAATGGGTTGGGTAGGAAGATCATGACTTACTGAAGAAGGAACATTTATGATTATGGAATGATGCTCATTATACATGGAGGGATTGAATTTGGGAGCCTATTGGGATTTAGCAATTAGAGATGAGAATGTAACTGTAGTGGAATGTTGTGTAGAAAATGAAATAAAAACTTGATGCTCAAGGTGTTTAATTCGTTGTTCTAAAGCATAGTAATAATTTTCATAGTGTCCATTAAGTATGTGATAATTGTAAAATGGGAGACCTATGTATTTGGAAAGCTGATAAGGAGGGTAGAAATGAGTAGTTGGCAAGTTGATCAATTTGTGATTGAGGAGCTCAAGAATAATATAATGTTTTTTAGCATTTATATAAAAATTGAGAGGTGTTGGTAGTGGTAATACTTGAGGTTCACTTATATCGGAACATGTAGAAGACATGGGATTGGGATGAGGTATAGACAAAGAACTAGCATGGGAATGAGAAGAATCCTTAAGATGTTGGATTTCAGATTTGAGGGATGTAATCTTGGATTACATATCTTAAAATAAAAATTTCAAGCTTAAATTGACTTGTAGATGGATTGGTTGGATGTGGTATTACGACTAATAGGGTCATCAGAGAGACAGTCAAAGATGGAAATTATTTGTGAAGGTGGCATATTGCGAGGAAGTTACATAGTGTCTTGGGATTTTGGAGAACATATTTGAAATGTGGGTGAATCTGAAGTAATTCATATAAGGATATTTAAGGAATTTTAGGATACATGAAAGAAGATCCGATAGAATATGGAAAATAAGGATCCAAGTGTTTGATCATGAGTGGGGTTCACTAAATTATTTAATATAAATTGAATTAAATATTATTATAGAGTAACATATTTAATGAATGATATAAAAATGATAAAATATAGTAAATGGACAACCTAAAAGCATGCAATAATATTAAAACCCAGAGAGAGAGAGAGAGAGATAATGACTTAGTTGATTTTACAAAATTTGGAACTGATCTAGGAAGATCAATAGATGGAATAGATTGAAAACAACATTGTCAAGGATCGATGAAGATTTTGAGGCATGAAACTGTGTAGGGAAAAAGTGCCCACATGAAGGAAGGAGCGCCTGAGCACTAGTGACTATGTCTAGGTGCTAGCATATGTGTGAATGGTCTAGATCTAGTATCTTTTGTGTGGGAAGAAGTTCTTTGTTAGTTTTGTTTGTCGATCTATTTTCACTCCTTGATCACCGGATGTACCTATAACCTACAAAACAAATGTCTACTTGCACATGTCCATAAACCACACTAAATCCAAACAGGATGCGAGAATGTGGAGTTGGCCCGACCCTAGTGGTCACCTAAAGACTAAAATTACTATCGAACACTACACTACATCTTAGAATCAATGTAGTTCTTCATTCTTGTGTGTGTAATAATTCCATAGGATGCCCTTTGTGCAAGTTTCACCAATGATAGTGAGATAAATATATAATGTAGTACATATATAGAATGTGTGGGATGGAATAGAATAAACTTCCCCTTGCTATGTAGTGTATCGGGAAAATTTTAAGGGTCCCTTTGAAAAAAGCCTTAGAAAATATTTGGCGAATCTGGGAAAATTAGCTTTTGCACGAATGGTGAATATCAAGACATCACAAAATCACTATTAAATGCTACTAGACGGTAGTTTTATATGCTACTGGTCGGTAGTATATTTTTATGCTACTAGTCGATAGCATATTTTTATGCTACCAGCTGAAAAAATATAATATGTTGTCGGCCGATAGCATAAAAAATGCTACCGGTCGATAACATTTTATGCTACTGTTGACATCATGACTATATGTTGTCGGCGGTAAGAACATAGAAATGTTGTCACTAGTAGCATTTTTATACTAGTGGTCGACAACATACTATATATCTTTGTCACCAACAAGATAAAAATATGCTATCAAATGACTATATTCAGGAGAATTTTATGAATTTATATTTGATGGGAATGGTGAATTGACCCCTATAATTAACTTGTATGTAGAAAATTTTGGTGAAATGGTCCTATCTTGTACCCTAAATCCTCACCAATTTAAAATTTCAAAAATTAGAATATTCGTGAATTAATGAATATTTGCCACTAAATTTTTCCTTGTAATGTATGCGAGAAAAATGCATCCCATGTCCCTTGAGTGAATGTGCTTGATGGATGCTTTATAATTCTATTGTGATTTTGAATACAAGCTTACGATAGATAATGCTATTTATTGGCCCCTTATTTTGAAAACATAACTATGTGTTTATATGATTCCCTTGTTTGAATTTCGTATTTGACAACCTGGAAGGCCGACCAAAGTAGTAAAAGTAATATAGAAGTGAAAAGGGCCTAAGGGGAAAAGAAAAAGGTAAAGAGGGATACGAGCGCTTAGGAGGATGCGACTCTAGTTTCAAACTTGGGTGCTAGTATCGAGGCTATAGGAAAAAAACCGGTCAAATGTCACAAAGAGTGCAAGATATATGAGCCTATAAGGCCAATGAAAGTAAAAAGACAAAGAAAAAGGCTAAAGGGAGTTGTCAATTACAATTTTTCTTGTTTAGGAATCATGTAAATGGTAGCATGTTTTTAGGACCTAGAAAGGTACCCAAGTACATAGATTTTGTGTCTACACAAATTAGTAGTTTTCCTAAACAAAATCACGATATACAACAAAAAGGAAAACTTCCCCATTTCTAATTTTCAAGATCGGGGTAAGTGCATGGAAATGAGGGGCCAAAAGGGGGTCTTAAGTGGACACTTTTTTCTAAAAAATAAAAAAATCAACTTGTACAAGTTATTTGAGATAGTTACACTCAAAATTTGAAGATGTTATAAGAACATGAATTGTAGCCTTCGAGTCTAGTTTGTAAACCTCTAAATTTAAAAAAAAAAGTTAAGTGTAAGTGGGTTAAATAACTAAAATGTCAATAGGTGCTCCTATTTTTGTAAAAACATAGTATATAGTTGGTCACCCCCATTTTTGAGCACTATTTAATATTTTTGAAAACCCTTTGGTAGAAAGATAGATAGGAACATCTAGTTTGAGATAGATAGGAGCATCTAGTTTTGGATAGATATTTTTAGTGAGAATTTATTTTTTATGATTTTTCAAGTACAAATATTTTGAAAAATAAAAATAACGGATAGGTAACTCTCGCCCCCAACTACCTCAAAAATATCAAAAATTAGATTTTTTTAATATGTATAAAATTATACCTAGTTTGGGACTGTATAATTTCTTTTCAATTTCAAGAAGTGAAAAAATATACATGAAAAAAGATAATCATTTACAATCACTAATAATAGAGGTATAAAAGACATAGTTTGACATAAATATAAATGGAAACATTAGAATAGTCAAAAAATGTAAAAAGTATATATTTAGAAAGAGGATAGTTTTTTTGACATTGTAGGCAAAGTTTTAAGAAAGATAGCAATTGTTTTTGTAGGATTTATCATGGTGAAAGGTGAGTTTTACATATTTTATCAAAAACACAGGTTTTGTCTTTATTACTGAGTCCAGGCGTAGGTTTAGGAAACAAAAGAAATTCCAAGCTTGCAAAATATTGGTTTGGGTGCATAATTAAGGGAATGCATACGAGCTAAAACGTGTATGTGCTATAATGCGTGACGCTTTATAACACCTACATGTTCCTTAGAGTATAGGTATTATATGTGTTTATGGTAGGATTATACTTACAAAAATAAATGAAAGATAGACATCATTTTGAAGGATTTATCATTGTGAAAGATGATTTTTGCATATTTTTCAAAAACACGTAGGTTTTTGTGTTGTTACTGGTCTAAGGCACAGGTTTGGGAAACCAAAGAAATTACAAGCCTACAAAATCTTGGTTTATGTGAATAATTAAGGAACATGTACATGCTAAAACGTGCACGTGCTATAACACATACACATTCCTTAGAGTATATGTATTATATGTGTTTGTGGTAGGCTTATACTTACAAAAATAAATGAATTTAAATTTATTTTAGTAAATATAAGAAATGAGGGTCACTCTGCACCTTATGGAACTAGTCTCACAACTCCATAAGTCACGGTTTAGGAGATAGTTTTTATAAGCTAATAACAGTGGTACATAGGTAAGTTTCGTGGATTTCAACATTCAACCTAAATATTTTAGTGTATAAATTCTAAAATCGATGTCTATTTTGGGAAAGAATATAATCATTTTTAGATTTTCTAGCCTTTTGGATTGTTTACTCGATATTTGTAGGAGTGTTAGATGTGTCCAAATTAGATTTTACAAACCTCACAACTCTTAAAGGAAACAACAACTTCTCAAATATATGCACTCATAAAATTCCTTATAATGCATAAAAATAAAATCACATGTAATTTTTTTATTAATTTAAATATCCTTGATGATATCTATAAATACTTATCCCATTATTAGGGATGTTACGAAATGAAGAAAAATCTTAAAGCTATTACAATGGTGTTTCTTCATGACTGTCAATGAAAATGTATAGCACTTAGCATAAGGCATACAAAAGATTCATGTGGAAGAGAAGAGTGCATTCAAAGGCATGGGAGGATCAGAAAGGAATCGCATGAGGAGGAAAGAGATAGATTCACGACTTAGCCGTTTTCACGATGATGATCTATTTTTGGAAGATGGAATGTGGAGCACACAAACGGGACGAAGACTTGCATGACAAGAACGTGCTATTTTTGGAAGAGTGGCTATGAAGAAATTTACATGGATGTAAGCTAAGAATAGGATCACTACTTCGGTTAAACTATTAGAGGTCTGTTAGCATTCTTGCATGTAATCCTATTATTGTAAAGGCACATGGCTACTTTCAAAGCATGTGACCTATTTTGGGATTAGATAAGCGGTGAAGGAAAAGTACCCACCCTTATAAATATGTAGTGGAATGTGTAATATAGGGGAGATGGTATGTAATAATGGGATTACTATGAGATTATGATGCCAAATCTTACATGCATGAGGATATAAGGTTATTATTGTAAGAAGATTCTATGTATTACTATGTTTTTATATAATGGAGTGTATTGGCTAAATCAAAGTGTTAATTCTAAGTATAATTAGATTTTTCATACTTGATTTCATCATGGTTATTAATTAAATCATGTTATTATTTATTTCTAGATATGAACATGCACTTTGTAGAATGATGTATTAATGATGGATATGAATGCATTAAGTCTTCATCATGCTAACATCCTACAACAAAAACCCTAAAGAGGGGCCTGATACCTTTGTGTGCTTTGGGTGAGTGCTCATTCTAGGCTGAGTGATGTGCCAAAGTGTGTTTGGGTTTTTCGGTAAATTTTAGGTTGTATCATTGCATCTGTTTCTAAGACCTCTTTTCAATTGTTTTCAAGATGGTTCATGATGAAGACATACCGGTTGACCCAAGAAAGTGTTGAGGAGTGGATACATGACCTAGAAGAAGAATACACATGGAAGTTCAACACCGGATCTGAGTTTGATGCATGTACGTGGGTGGAGCGTAACTGCATTTACTATTTGTATGAGAGCTTCTTAACTATCTTTTTGGTAGAACTATATGAGTGGTGGTTGTTTATGCGTCTAAAAAAATTGGAGGCATCACACACTTGTCTAGACGCAGGAAGAATTTCAAACCCTTGATGATGCTGATCTAATTTGGAATTACCTGTGGATACCTGGTTCCATGGTGTTTTGAATAGCTATATCTTGGAGTACTCAATTTCCACTTATTCGTGCCGAGAGGTAGCTGAATTCTAATTTTTACGAATCGTCGACACTAAAATTTTCCTTCGTAATTTCTATTTCATTAATGTATGTATTAGGAATAGGATGTTGTTAAGTATAATTAGTAGTAGCGTCGATAGAAGATAACGTGTGCCGTCGATGCAGTGTCGCCAATAATGTGGAGTACGGTAATATCAAAAGTACAATAGGAATGTTGTAAAAAGTAAATATTTGTCGTAAGTGGTCGGTAATGTTAAAATATCAAAGTTTGGGTAATTAGAGAAGTAGGGGTCTGTCATCACCAATCCGGCACTATGATAGTTCTTCAGGGAACTCCTCGTGCTATGATTATTTACTAATGCAAATGACCTTTAGTTTGGTGGATGAAATCGGAAACAAAACAACAACATAACACAAGAATACCATCGACTATGATAAGACAAAATGATGACAAATCTGAAATATCAAAATAAATTATAATATTAACATGAAACTATTACAATCTCACCCATGAGGTACTTCAAGTGTTATTGACTTAATTTGCCTTTCACTAAGACTATGGGAGAAACTTTACAATTTCACCTCTTAATGGCTTCTTCAACACACCTTTAAACTGATGGCTTCCTTCACACACTTCCTACAATATTTCTCACTACTTCCTTCTATGCTAAATGAGGGGGTGGCCTCTCTATTTATAGAACTTCGAGCTTATCCATCCTATCTCTAAGATAGGATAAGAAATCCACTCTGACGAATCATATTCCATACCTTAACTCTTATCTGTACATGTAAGCTTATCTCTTAAGATAAGATAAACCTTATCATTTTACATGGGTTCCACATTTTTAGACTTTTTACAAATAAAATACACAAAATATTTATGACCTCACTCCTTGTCTCTATTACCAATATAATATTTCTAATTCCTAATCATGTAGACCCTACTTCTCTAATTACCCAAACTTTGACATTTTAACATTACCGGACCACTTACGACAAATATTTACTTTTTACAACATTCCTATTGTACTTTGACTGTTACCGTACTCCACATTATTAGCGACACTGTACTGACGGTGCCGTTATCTTCTATCAGATGCTACTACTAATTATACTTAACAACATCCTATTCTTAATACATACATTAATGAAATAGAAATTATGGAGGAAAATTTTAGTGTCGACATCTTCCCCCTTCCTAGCTTCTACTCCGTCCTCTGAGTAGACTATTACAGTGCTTCAAAATCTTCAACTTGTCGTGGTTGACCCATTTCGTAATGGGAGTGCCATCAAATTCCTCCAATCGGTACATACCATTTTCATGCACAAATTTGTTATTTTTGTAGGGCCCCATCCATTTTGGAAGAAATTTTCTCTGTCTTCTTTTTTGTATACGGAATCATATACTAGGACCAAGTCATTCACATGAAATGGAGACCATCGGATCATTTGATCAAAGTATTCCTTCTTCTTCATTTTCTTCTTATGGCTTGTATCCTTTGCTATTTCCCTCATTTCCTCTAGCAAATGAAGATGTACCAACCTTTCTTTTCTTGAATCACTTTCATCCATCCTTTCATTTTTCATAATTCTTACGGTGGGAATATCAAACTCAATAGGAAGAACTAGATCAATGCCATAGGCCAATGAAATGGGGAGTATCCTGTTGCTTTGACTTTGATGTTGCCCTATATGCCCACAATCTTTGCATGAATCCTTTTATCCCACTTATGTACTGTAAGGCTGCATCCGAGGCATCAGTGTACACAATGAATGGCTTGCTCAATCTGGATTCTTCAAAGCGGTGAAGATACCGGGGCTTCCTTGATTGTCCAAAAGCTTCATGCGCCTTATTTCCCGGTTCATAAGTAACATCCTTCTTCAAGAATGGGTTAGTGGTGTGCAATCTTTGAGAAATTCTTGATGAACCTTCTATAGTAACCCACATGGCCTAAAAGCGATCTCAACTTACTTCTATTAAGAGGAAATGGTAAATCTTTGATTTTGAAACTTTATCAGGATCAGTACCAATACCATCTCTGGATCAACATGACCTAACAAAATGCCTTTAGAACATCCAAAGACACACTTTGTAGGGTTTAGTGAGGCTTGTGCTTCATATAACCTTTGAAATCTTTGTCTCCATTTAGTGCGAGTGGTCCAACTTGCTCCCATAGATGCAAAAATAATCTAAAAATACTCGATGAAGGTCCCAATGTAGGGTTCGAACACCCTATTCATCAAATATTTGGAATGTTGCCGAGCATTACACAACCCAAAAGACATAACTCTATAATCAAACGTTCCCCAAGGAGTGGTGAACGTGGTCTTCAGCTGATCTTTCTCTGCTATACGAACTTGGTTGTAGCCGCTATATCCATCAGCAAAACTATAGCACTCCTGGCCAGCTACTTCGTCTAAGATCTGATCTGAAAATGGAAGAGGGTAATGATCCTTCTTTGTTGCCTTATTGAGCTTCCTGTAATCAACACAAATGCGTAGCTTCCCATTCTTTTTTATTGAGATCACAATGGGAGAAACCCATTATGAATTCTCCACAACAAATATGAATCCTGCATCAAGCAACTTATCTATTTCTTCTTTTACAGTCTTGGAAAAATTAGGATTCATTCTATATGGCATTTGCTTTATGGGCTTAGCACCATCTACCAACTCAATACAATGTTCTACCCAACTTACTTGACGGATTTTCTTGTAATCAAAAGTGAATAGGTGTATGTACCTTTGAAAGAGCTGGAGGTAGGATTCCTTCTCACTCTCCATCACAGCATCACCAATCTTTATTTGTTGGAGACGATCATCAACTTCTTCTTCAGATAATTTTATGGGGTCATGAGTTGGTGTGATTGGAAGGATATCCATGACTGAAACATCCACCTCACTTTCTTCATCTTCAGTGTCCACTTCACTGGTACTAGAGTAATCAGAGGATGTCCAATCATCAGTTTCATCACTTGAATCCACAGGTTCTGCCTTATGATGTCGAGGGATCACATTTATCTTCACCCTCTCTCTACCACATCCAAGTGTCATGAAACCTTCATTCCAGTAGTTTCTTGCATGAACTCTCCTTAGCCATGGTCTTCTAAGCAACATTGGGGTACGCTTGCGGTACCATTTTCATCACTGAAAGTCTACCACACATACAACACCCATACAGATATTGCCACATTTGAAACTACACCTACGGTTTAGTTTTCCCTTATTTAATGACCTTAACATAAGTGTTGAAGGGCGATCAATTTTAAACCCAACATATTCATTACGAGACTCGGTCATTACATTAGCGCAGCACCTCCATCAACTAAGACATCATGAATTGAAATACCATTACATAATACCTCAGCTTGTGGAGCATAGGGATCTGCCTCTGCCTCCAAAACAGGGACCTCAACCTCCTTCCTTCTTCGAGCATTGAGTCCACCTTGCAACTCCCGCCTCTTCTCAGAAGACATAGCCAAGAGTTGACCATATGTAATATTTGCAGGCCTTTTGGACAGATCTTCCAAGATATTTTATGGTCCTTTCCCCTGTGAAATCAGAAAATCCTGCACACCCAACTTTCTTCTCCTATGTTTCTTACTAGTTTCTTCTTTCATCTTCTTAGGATCATTTCCATCTTGATTATCTTTTTCTTTCTTTCTTTTTGTTACAAACACATCTACTTCATTATTTCTGCTCTTATCTACTACATCAAGAGAATTCACAGGTGTTTTTCCTTTATCATTATCTCCTTTACCGGATGTAGAAGCTCTATCTGGACAATTATTCTTATAATGACCCTTTTATAACAACCATAACAAACAACTTCAGAAATATTTCTTTTAGACCTCTATCTCCTCCGAGAACTAAATTCCTTTCCTTGAAGAATATTAATTAGTTAACTAACCCATCTTTTTGAGCGAGATCTTCATACTCGGTAGATGTACTAGGAGAAATATTTGTGCTCACGGGAGTGGTTGTGGATTCTAGACCAAAGGTGCTTTGGTGTAGGCTCAACTTTAGCAACAATTTCTTTGGGCTCCTCTTCCATGCTTTCTTCTTTCCTTCTTGCAATCTCCTTTGCTTGTTCAATGGTAGGCTGGGCGGTCATACTTCACTCGTTGTCGATCTCTTGCTTCATCCCAAGAATGAAGTGCTTACGAGAGGAGATTATCCACGCCATTCATCAACCCATCCGCTAGTCCTTCCTTCGGATTTGGGCATCGAGCTTCCTCCTTAGCTCTAGAACACGAGCATGATAATCCCTTATCTTCTCCTTCTCTCCTTGGGATAGTTTTGTGATCTCGATCATGAGGTCTACATATCTCGTTGTTCACCAAATTCTTCAAAAAAATTTCAGTTAATAAATCCCATGAGTTTTTCACATTATCACCTAATGTTTCAAACCACCTAAGTGCGGAGCGATCCAAAAAGGTAGGAAAAATTCAGTCCATTGTTCCCTTCTTATAAGGCCATTGTAAATACAAGATCACTTAAACTCTTGAATGAAAGAAGAAGCATCTTCATTAGATTGAGCTGAAAAAATAGGAATCTTTCCCATTTTCAAAAGTAACCACCGTGAAATACCAACTCACAAGTACAATCAACAAGACTTATGTGTACAAATAATTAGAATCACTATACTAGAAAGTGACTTTACACCTTTCTACGGTAAAATAGAAATGACCACGGTAAACTATGGTAGAACTTGACTACTGCGGTAAAAGCCGACTTTCTTGTGGTAAACTCTATTCACGGTAAAAAGTGAAGTTTCTTTGCGGTAAATACTATTCACGGTAAAAGTGAAGTTCTTTGCGGTAAATACTATTCACGGTAAAAGTGACTTTCTTTGCGGTAAATACTATTCTAGCAAAAATGACTTTACCATGGTAACTACTATTCATGGCAAAAATAACTTTACCATGGTAACTACTATACGCAGTAAAAACAAGGTTACCCTCTAATTGATTTTTGACTAAGTGGGAATATCTCTCCAGAAAATCCACCAACGAGGAATGGTCCCAGAAACGGAACCAAAATGTCATCACCAATCCGGCACTATGATAATTCTTCACCGAGAACTCCTCATGCTATGATTATTTACTAATGCACAACCTTTAGTTTGGTGGATGTAATCTGGAAACAAAACAACAACATAACACAAGAATACCATCGACTATGATAAGATAGAATGATGACAAATCTGAAATATCAAAATAAATTATAATATTAACATGAAACTGTTACAATCTCACCCATGAGGTACTTCAAGTGTTATTGACTTCACTTGCCTTTCACCAAGACTATGGGAGAAACTTTACAATTACACCTCTTAATGGCTTCTTCAACACACCTTTAAGCGATGGCTTCCTTCGCACACTTCCTACAATATTTCTCACTATTTCCTTCTATGCTAAATGAGGGGGGTGGCCTTTCTATTTATAGAACTTCCAGGCTTATCCATCATATCTCTAAGATAGGATAAGAAATCCACTACGACGAATCATATTCCATACCTTAACTCTTATCTCTGTACATGTAAGCTTATCTTTTAAGATAAGATAAACCTTATCATTTTACATGGGTTCCACATTTTTAGACTTTTTACAAATAAAATACACAAAATATTTATGACCTCACTCCTTGTCCTTATTACCAATATATTATTTCTAATTCCTAATCATGTAGACCCTACTTCTCCAATTACCCAAACTTTGACATTTTAACATTACCGGACCACTTACGACAAATATTTACTTTTTACAACATTCCCATTGTACTTTGTTATTACCGTACTCCACATTATTGGCGACACCGTCTTGTGGCGCCGTTATCTTCTATCGACGCTACTACTAATTATACTTAACAACATCTTATTCCTAATACATACATTAATGAAATAGAAATTATGGAGGAAAATTTTAGTGTCAATGCGAGTCTACATGATTAGGAATTAGAAATATTATATTGGTAATAAGGACAAGGAGTGAGGTCATAAATATTTTGTGTATTTTATTTGTAAAAACTCTAAAAATGTGGAACCCATGTAAAATGATAAGGTTTATCTTATCTTAAGAGATAAGCTTACATGTACGAGATAAGAGTTAAGCTATGGAATATGATTCGTCGAGTGGATTTTTTATCCTAACTTAGAGATAAGATGGATAAGCACTGGAAGTTCTATAAATAGAGAGGCTACCCCCTCATTTAGCATGAAAGAAGTAGTGAGAAATATTGTAGGAAGTGTGCAAAGGAAGCCATCGATTAAAGGTGTGTTGAAGAAGCCATCGAGAGGTGTAATTGTAAGTTTCTCCCATAGTCTTGTTGAAGTACCTCATGGGTGAGATTGTAACAATTTCATGTTAATATTATAATTTACTTTGATATTTCAGATTTGTCATCATTCTGTCTTATTATAGTCGATGGTATTCTTGTGTTCGATTGTTGTTTTGTTTCCAGGATTACATCCACCAAACTAAAGGTGTGCATTAGTAAATAATCATAGCATACGAGGAGTTCTTGGTGAAGAATTATCATAGTGCCGGATTGGTGATGACATTTTGATTCCGTTCGGGACCATTCCTCGTTGGTGGATTTTACGGAGAGATATTCCCACTTAGTCAAAAATCAATTAGAGGGTAACCTTGTTTTTCTTTGTGCATAGTAGTTACCATGGTAAAGTTATTTTTTCTATGAATAGTAGTTACCATGGTAAAGTCATTTTCTTTGGAATGGTATTTACTGTGATAAAGTCACTTTTTACCGTGAATAGTATTTACCGCATGATAACTTCACTTTTACCGTGAATAGTATTTTTTGCAGTAACTTCACTTTTTACCGTGAATAGTGTTTACCACAAGTAAAGTCGGTTTTTACATGATAAGTCAAGTTCTACCATAGTTTACCGTGGTCATTTCTATTTTCTTGTAGAAAGGTGTAAAGTCACTTTCTAGTATAGTGATTCAATTATTTGTACACATAAGTCTTGTTGATTGTACTTGTGAGTTGGTATTTCATGGTGGTTACTTTTGAAAATGGGAAAGATTCCTATTTTTTCAGCTCAATCTAATGAAGATGCTTCTTCTTTCATTCAAGAGTTTAAGTGATCTTGTATTTGTAATGGCCTTATAAAAAGGAACAATGGATTGAATTTTTCCTACCTTTTTGGATGGTTCCGCATTTAGGTGGTTTGAAACATTAGGTGATAATGTGAAAAACTCATGGGATTTATTAATTGAAAGTTTTCTTGAAGAATTTGGTGAACAACAAAGATATATGCAGACCTCATGATCGAGATCACAAACTATCCCAAGGAGAGAAGGAGAAGATAAGGGATTATCATGCTCGTGTTCTAGAGCTAAGGAGGAAGCTCGATGCCCAAATCCAGAAGGAAGGACTAGCGGATGGGTTGATGAATGACATGGATAATCTCCTCTGTAAGCACTTCATTCTTGGGATGAAGCCAGAGATTAGACAATGAGTGAAGTATGACCGCCCAACTACCATTGAACAAGCAAAGGAGATTGCAAGAAGGCAAGAAGAAAAGCATGGAAGAGGAGCCCAAAGAAATTGTTGCTAAAGTAGAGCCTACACCAGCACCTTTGGTCAGAATCCACAACCACTCCCGGTGAGCACAAATATTTCTCCTAGTACATCTACCGAGTATGAAGATCTGCTCAAAAAGATGGGTCGATTAACTAATTAATATTCTTGAGGAAAGGATTTAGTTCTCGGGAGGAGATAGAGGTCTAAAAAGAAATATTTATGAAGTTGTTTGTTATGGTTGTTATAAAAAGGGTCATTATAAGTATAATTCTCGAGATAGAGCTTCTACATCTAGTAAAGGAGATAATGATAAAGGAAAAGTACTGTGAATTCTCTTGATGTAGTAGATAAAAGCAGAAATAATGAAGTAGATGTGTTTGTAAAAAAGAAAGAAAGAAAAAGATAATCAAGATGGAAATGATCCTAAGAAGATGAAAGAAGAAACTAGTAAGAAACATAGGAGAAGAAAGTTGGGTGTGCGGGATTTTCGATTTCATAGGGGCAAGGACCATACTCTATCTTGGAAGATTTGTCCAAAAGGCACTGCAAATATTACATATGGTCAACTCTTGGCTATGTCTTTTGAGAAGAGGTGGGAGTTGCGAGGTGGACTCAATGCTCGAAGAAGGAAGGAGGTTGAGGTCCCTGTTTTGGAGGCGAGGCAGATCCTATGCTCCAAAAGTTGAGGTATTATGTAATGGTATTTCAATTCATGATGTCTTAGTTGATGGAGGTGTTGCAGTTAATGTAATGATCGAGTCTATAATGAATATGTTGGGTTTAAAAATTGATCGCCCTTCAACACTTATGTTAAGGTCATTAAATAAGGAAAAACTAAACCGAAGGTGTAGTTTCAAATGTGGCAATATCTGTTATGGGTGTTGTATGTGTGGTAGACTTTCGAGGTGATGAAAAATGGTATATTGCATTACCCAATCTTCTTTGGGAAGACCATGGCTAAGGAGAGTTCATGCAAGAAACTCTTTGGAATGAAGGTTTCATGACACTTGGATGTGGTAGAGAGAGGGTGAAGATAAATGTGATCCTCGACATCATAAAATAGAAACTGTGGATTCAAGTGATGAAAGCGATGATTGGACATCCTCTCGATTACTCTAGTACCGAGTGAAGTGGACTTTGAAGATGAAGAAAGTGAGGTGGATGTTTGATCATGGATATCCTGCCCGATCACACCAATTCATGACCCCATAAAATTATACGAAGAAGAAGTTGATGATCGTCTCCAAAAATAAAGATTAGTGATCTTTGTGATGGAGAGTGAGAAGGAATCCTACCTCCGGCTCTTTGAAGGTACATACACCTATTTACTTTTGATTACAAGGAACTCCATCAAGTAAGTTGGGTAGAACATTCTATTGAGTTAGTAGATGGTCTTAAGCCCATAAAGCAAATGCCATATAGAATGAATCCTAATTTTTCCAAGGCGTAAAAGAAGAAATAGATAAGTTGCTTGATGCGGGATTCATATTTGCTGTGGAGAATTCAGAATGGGTTTCTCCCATTGTGATCTCAATAAAAAAGAATGGGAAGCTACGCATTTGTGTTGATTACAAGAAGCTCAATAAGGCAACAAAGAAGGATCATTACCCTCTTCCATTTTCAGATCAGATCTTAGGCGAAGTAGGCTGGCGAGAGTGCTTATAGTTTTCTTTGATGGATATAGCGGCTACAACCAAGTTCGTATAGTAGAGAAAGATCAGCTGAAGACCACGTTCACCACTCCTTGGGGAACGTTTTCTTATAGAGTTATGTCTTTTGGGTTGTGTAATGCTCGGCAACATTCCAGCGTTTGATGAATAGGGTGTTCGAACCCTACATTGGGACCTTCATCAGAGTATTTTTGGATGATTTTTGCATCTATGGGAGCAAGTTGGACCACCTGCACCAAATGGAGACAACATTTCAAAGGTTATATGAAGCACAAGCCTCACTAAACCCTACAAAGTGTGTCTTTGGATGTTCTAAAGGTGTTTTGTTAGGGCATGTTGTATCCAGAGATGGTATTGTATGCGATCGATAAAGTTTCAAAAATCAAAGATTTACCATTTCCTCTTAATAGAAGTAAGTTGAGATCATTTTTAGGCCATGTGGGTTACTATAGAAGGTTCATCAAGAATTTCTCAAAGATTACACATGACCACTAACCTGATTCTTGAAGAACGATGTTACTTATGAACCAGGAAATAAGGCGCATGAAGCTTTTGGACAATTGAAGGAAGCCCCGGTGTCTTCACCTGTTTTGAAGAATCCAGATTGGAGTAAGCCATTCATTGTGTACACTGATGCCTCAGATGTAGCATTGTGGGCATATAGGGTAACATCAAAGTCAGCAGACAGGATACTCCCATTTCGGTTGGCCTATGGCATTGATCAAGTTCTTCTATTGAGTTTGATATTCCCATTGTGAGAGTTATGAAAAATGAAAGGATGAATGAAAGTGATTTAGTAAAAGAAAGGTTGGTACATCTTCATTTCTTTGGAGGAAATGAGAGAAATAGCAAAGGATACAAGCCATAAGAAGAAAATGAAGCGAGAAGGAATACTTTGATTAAAAGATCCGAGTGGTCTCCATTTCATGTGAATGAATTGGTCTAGTATATGATTCTAGATACAAAAAAAAAGAAGACAGAGAAAATTTCTTCCAAAATGGATGGGGCCCTACAAAATACATTTGTGCATGAAAATGGTACGTCTGAATTGGAGGAATTGGATGGCACTCCCATTACGAAATGGGTCAACCATGACAAACTAAAGATTTTCCAAGCACCGAGAATAGTCTACTCGAGGACGGAGTAGAAGCTAGGAAGGGGAAGATGGCGACACTAAAATTTTCATCCTTAATTTCTATTTCATTAATGTATGTATTAGGAATAGGATGTTGTTAAGTATAATTAGTAGTAGCGTCTAATAGAAGATATCGGCACCGTCAAGACGGTGTCACCAATAATGTGGAGTACGATACATGATCAAAGTACAATAGGAATGTTGTAAAAAGTAAATATTTGTAAGTAAGTGGTCGGTAATGTTAAAATGTCAAAGTTTGGGTAATTAGAGAAGTAGGGTCTACATGATTAGGAATTAGAAATATTATATTGGTAATAAGGACAAGGAGTGAGGTCATAAATATTTTGTGTATTTTATTTGTAAAAAATCTAAAAATGTGGAACCCATGTAAAATGATAAGGTTTATCTTATCTTAAGAGATAAGCTTACATGTACGAGATAAGAGTTAAGGTATGGAATATGATTCGTCAGAGTCGATTTCTTATCCTAACTTAGAGATAAAATGGATAAGCCTGGAAGTTCTATAAATAGAGAGGCTACCCCCCTCATTTAGCATAGAAAGAAGTAGTGAGAAATAGTGTAGGAAGTGTGCAAAGGAAGCCATCAGTTAAAGGTGTGTTGAAGAAGCCATCGAGAGGTGTAATTGTAAAGTTTCTCCCATAGTCTTGTTGAAGTACCTCATGGGTGAGATTGTAACAATTTCATGTTAATATTATAATTTATTTTGATATTTCAGATTTGTCATCATTCTGTCTTATCATAGTCGATGGTATTCTTGTGTTTGGTTGTTTTGTTTCAGTTACATCCACCAAAATAAAAGGTGTGCATTAGTAAATAATCATAGCACAAGGAGTTCTCGGTGAAGAATTATCATAGTGCCGGATTGGTGATGACAGAACACTGAACTTGGAGATAAAGCGATGGCTAACTAAACCCCCTTTGTGGGGGGGAGGGTAAGAGCAGGTTTGGTTAAAGAGGACAAACCTAGTAGCAGAGAAAGGAAAGCGAGAGGAAAGGTGGCTTAAGTATAATGAGGTGCATGAGAGGGAGATAAAGAAGCAATGGGATGTTGTAGAGTGAATGACGTTGTAGAGAGATAGTTCGTAAAGGGTTTGAAGTTCACACAGAAGATGTGGAACCTAAGCATCGAAACTCCTCCATTTGGGAAAGTATGACAGGGAACCCTCCTCGGCCTCACGTAGAAGTGTGCCGGCGAGAGATGGCACATGCCATGGGCGTGCATTTAAATCCACGTGGAAACCTTGCCCTTATGATTGGTTTTCTAGTATCTAGTATAATGAGATAGTTAGCAAGATAATTTAGGCACTAGGAGAGTAGGAGTAAGTCATATAAGAAACACATCTATGACATCACAAATGTCTTCATTATTGTTTATAGGTACCTTTTCGGGCGTATCTTTTGCATAGAATTCGGGTGTGTAAAATTTTAGACTCTTTTAGGGAGTAGTAACAATTCACGAGACCGTAGAGTGCGATTCAATAATACTATTGGGACACGAGGAGTACATCTTACGGTCCGACCACATGCTACGAGGTTTAGGATCGGGAGGTATAGGTTACTCTAGTTACGGTGAATACGGTGGTTGTGGAGGCGGAGGAAACTTTGGAGGTTACGGATCGGGTGGGCAAGGTCTACACCAACCCTAGAATATTTACATGGAGATATCTCTTCATCTTCTAGAGTATAGGGGCATAAAGATACCACTAAACATGTGCACATGTGGGAAATACTATGGTGTGTAAAATGAATCATGAATTCGAGTGCATGTCAAATCAATTCGCTACTATGTTACAAGGACATGCACAAAGTTTGTACATAATTTTTGACCTTGATTAGACTTGCGTAGACTATGTAGCTTTAAAAGATGCTTTCCTCAAAGAATTTCATATCCCTGAGTTTGAACAGAAGAGTATAAGTGCACTCAAGGATATAAAGAAAGGCACTACTGAAAGTGTTAGAGAGTATGATACTCGCTTCAAAATGTTGTTATCTAAAATTTCTTATGATATTCATGCAAGATAACATGCATAATGGTTTGTTGGGGGCCTAATAACACCTTTTAGAAGGGTGCTATCACATAAGACATACACCGATCTGTGTGAAGCACTTGAAATAACTTTACGCGTTGAAGTAGTTGGAAATATAAAAGCTGGGGTGACCCCATTTTTAGAAGCATAGATCATAGCTATGAAAGAAGTTGGAGAAACTATTGGCACATTCAGCACATGAGACACGCACGGGGATTTGGTGCATAGATTGTGAATTGGAAGGTCACATAAAGGATAGTTTTACCTGTGATCGGTGTGCTCATTATTGTAAGGCGAGATATGTCATTTAAACCATGATGCTAGCTATTGCCCATTACTACAACGTGTGATAAGGAAGAATGTTTCATGCTACTATAAAATCTACAGATCCACGACTCATGACATGGAAGGCTGTCGGTTGATTGGTCAGATCCATGATGTTATAGACATTGGTGTATGATAAATAGGAGTTTTAGATAACTCTAAAGGCAATAACAAGCATTAGGATTGGGATCACAATCAGGCACGCTATGATTAGAGTGAAGGGAATTTTGAAGGTGGTTGTGGCAGAGGTCGAGGATACCATGGTGGGTTTGGAGGATGAGGCCATGGTGGCTGATGAGGTGAGTTCCCTTGTGGAACATGTTATTACACTTTCTTTCTATGGAAAGCATCATAGTTATGAGGAATTCCTAGACTTGTATGAGCATCTTAGTAAGCAACATAAACAAGAAAAAAAGGCACAGGGATGGTTAGAATACAACGCGTTGTGGAAAATCAATGGATGACCAATTTGGAAGTAGAATCTGAGGCATTACAAGTAAGGATCACTACCCATGCTGAAGTGACGCATGCCAAAGAGGAATTGCAGCAGAAGCCTACCATCACTAAGGAGGAGGTTCTAAATGCATGGTACCCAGATCTTGCCCATCAGAAGGAGGTTTATCAGGAAACCATGGAGGTATCATAAATCTTTAGGGTGAAATATAATATTTAAAGGATCAATCACGGAAGATGGAGCAAAATAAATCATTAGAGACCCTCCAAACTAATATGGATGACTTGAGAGAAGTGTGCAAAATGTTTCTCAGGAGAATACCATTCGCTTATTAGGGAAATGGTTAAAGGGAAACACCTCGCGTGCAAGTATTGGGACTGGACATTAGATCCTACATGCAAATATTCCCCCTCATAGCATTGATTATGAAAAGGAAATCACTCTAAATGTTGTTTTGGATGAGTGGCTATTGAGTAATATATTTATTGATATAGGCACAAAAGTCAATGTTCTTACTTTAGATGCATGAGTATAAATGAGGAGACCTCCATTGCAACCATCCTCTAATGTATTATTCATGGCTACTCAGACTAAGGCCACTCCCATCAAAGTTTTAAAAGATGCATCCATTACCATACAAGGAACCAAGTTCACTGGATATTTTGAGGTCTTAGTACTCGAAGAGGCAAATATCTTCCTAGCTCTACTACGGCGTCCATGGTGCTATGAGAATAATGTTGATCTTGGTTAAACAAGGGTTATATCAACTTTTAAAACAAGGAGGAAAGGGTTATCATCCCATTAACAAATGGAAAATATGCTCCCTATGTTGAGCCCTTGAGTGAGGAAGACTTGAATAGGATTTATGTATGTGCCATCCGGGATCCAGAGGTGCTTGAGCCATGTAAATAAGAAATCCTTAAGTAGGAGGATGCATAGTCTATCAGTGACAATACAAGTGTTGCTTGTGATAATTGGGCTCATAACACTTATGAGTTAGTAGGGCATGAAGTAAAGAGCATATTTCCTAGGGACAACAAACCATGTTATATCAAGAGAATAGGTAACAAATCGGTACCTTGTTACACTAGAGAAGGAGACCTTATGGTGTTCTGCGTGCCATGGAAGAACAATGGATAGACCAGCTAGAGAGAAGGAATATGCTAGCATATACCCTACATGGGACAACAACGCGTTGGTGGGTGGTCCACAAGGATAATCTTGTAGGATGGAATGAAATTAGGATTTCTCTTACCACTAGGTTCTTCAGGAGAAATACACCTACTCAAATATGCACTTATCATGGTAATCAACTTGTTCAGCACCATGTTCAGAAGTGTGAGAAAATCTAGATAGAGGGGCAAAAGCTTTACCACCTTTGTTCTGGGTGCACAATTTTTATTCCACTCTTCATGGCTACGCACGTGCTTGGTATGTATATGCATAACTCCATAGAGACTAGAAATTGACAAGATTTAATTACAGGAGTGACCTAGACATTTGACTTATTCTCTACTAAACCTCCAGTGGAAGCATCATTAAAGGTCATAAAGTGCTTAACTATGGGGGATAGTGCCAAGGTGGAAGAAATCATTCAACATTTATTTGATGAAGGAGATTTAGGAGTGTGTTTTGTTGAAGAAACAGAGACACATGCACGTTACTTTAGCGCGATTACCTTGAGAAAGAAAAAGGAAAATTACTCTACTTAGTGGATGATGAAGGAGTAGAAAATTAGGATGTGAACCATTCATTAGGTAGGCGTGAGGTATTAGATAATGCAGAAAAGACCACGCACACCTATCATGAACCTATGAAGACAAAGAAAGTTAATATTAGATCATATGCTAAGCATAAAGAGGCCATAATTGGAGACTATTGGTCAAAATCTGAAGTGGCAAAAATCATAGAGTTACTACGGGATTATCAAGACTTATTCCCTCAAGGGTACCATGAACTTAAAGGCATGCATGAATCATTAGGGGAGATAAAGATAACACTTAAAGACGGTGCATGCCTAGTTAGAAAGAGACCCTATAGGATGAACCCCAACTTGTGTGAGAAGGTCTAAGAAGAGATTGAAAAAATGTTGATTTTTGGAATCATCAAGCCCTTAGATGAGTTAGAATGGGTTAGTCAATGGTAATCAATATCAAGAAGGATGGTGATTAGGATCTATGTGGACTATGAGGAGATGAATGTTGCATGTGTGATAGATCCCTTTCCTACGCCATTCGAGGAAATAATAGAAGGTGTTGCAAGGCATGGAATATTTTTGTTTATAGATGGGTTCTATGGGTATCATTAGGTTAGGATTTCCCGGAGAATGAGGAAAATACTATTTTACTATTGAATGGGAATCTTCACCTATCTTGTGATGCATTTTTGTCTAAAAACACGCCTACTATATTTTCACACATGATTATTCAGTGTTTAAAGTGTTTATTCACAAATTCTTACATGTTTATTTAGATGATTGGATGGTGTATGGACTAGTCAAATACCATTGTGACAATCCATGCTTAATGTTTGAACAATGTATATTGTTGAGTATCTCTTTGAACATCAAGAAATGCATATTTTCTACACCATTTGGAATACTTTTAGGACACATAATCTACAAGGAAGGTTTGTTGGTTGATCCAACTAAGGTTATAGTCATTATCGGCCTAAAAGATCCTACCAATCAAATTGAGGTGTGTGGGTTCTTGGGTCATACGGGGTATTATAGGAAATTCATAAAGGGGTATACCAAGGTCACTACACCTTTGGAGGAGTTACTGAAAGGAAAAGGTATGTTATACTAGGGAGAAGCTGCAACAATGCACATTTGAGAAATTAATTGAGAAACTTACTACCGTTCCTATTTTGTGTTTCCTTCATGGAACCAGCCATTTCATGTACATGTGGATGCCTCGATATGACCATTGGCATGGTGTTGGCTCAACCGAGGATAGTATAAAGTTGACTCTTGCATAAAATAATTACACAACTACAAGAGTGCAAAGCTTTTAAATGATTTATGTGCTACATAAATTCGGGCAATACATTAGCTACACCATTTGTCTTTTATACAGATCACATGACATTGAAGTATTTGGTAAACAAGCCCATTTTATAGGGGCACATATGCAGATGGGTACTCTTATTTCAAGAATTTGATTTCACAAAGTTGTGGTAAAACTAGGGAAAAGTAATTCTAGACCAGACAATTTATCCAAAATACAGGTAGGAGAAGAAGCACAAATGATTGAAGATACCATGCCGATGCACATTTATATAGGTTACAATGAGTGCCATCGGAATTAGAGGACATTTTTTTCTTTCTACGAATAGGTATGACACCAGAAGGAATGAAATCCTTAGAGAAGAAACAACTTGCTATACGCATGACACCCTATATGTTGATTAGCGGTGACTGTACAAATTAGGACGGGATGAAGTACTGTGCCATTGTGTACTGGAACATGAACACACAAACATCATGGAGGAAGCTCATGGTGGTATTGCAGGTGGCCACTATGTAGGTGATGCCACTGCGCATAAGATTCTACTTGTTGGATTATGGTGGGAGACCCTGTATAAATATTGTAAAGCATATTACAAGGCTTATGATCACTATTAGCACCTTGGGAAACTAGGTCAATGAGATGAAATGCCTCTAAGACCTATTACTAGTGTAGAACTATTTGAGAAATGGGATATAGATTTTGTGGTTCCTATTTCACCAGCCACGCGTAAAACTGGATCACGCTATATCATTACTTACACAGACTATTTGAAAAGGTGGGCGAAGTATAGCTACTACAAAGGATTGTACAATGGCTACAACAACCGAGGTTTCTATGGGAAAATATTATTGCAAGGTATTTATGTCCTTTAAGTTTGACTAGTGATAGGGGCACACATTTTACGAATGATACAATCAAAATTTTATTGGAAGAATTCATGATTGCACATAATAAGACTACACTATATCATCCTTAGGAAAATGGGACTATTGAGGATTCAAACAAGATTTTGGGCTAGACATTGACCAAAATTTGTGATGTTCGAAGAAATTTTGGGATGATAAAGTATCTACAAAGATGCTTTGGGCATATCACACAACATATAAAAGGTTGAACAAAGCCACACCATTTCAATTAGTGTTTGACACGGAAACAATTCTTCATATGGAATTCATGTTACCGTTTTGTGTATTACATGTGCTAAAGGTCTAGCTGGTGAGAAAGCATTATAATAATGGATTGAAAAGTTAATCAAGATGGATGAGAAATGAGAAATAACATGTTGGAGTCAAAAACAAGAAAAGGACAAGTAGAAAGCATGGCATGACAGGCATATTAGGGATAAAAAACTTGAGATAGGACAAATGGTGCTTCTCTATGATTCTAAGTTTTCGTGCCATACAAGAAAACTCAAAGTACATTGGTTCGGTCCGTATGTTGTCACTCACATACTTGAAACATGCACTTATCAATTAGAGATGATTGATGGAATATGGTTAATCGAGTACTCAATGGGAGTAAGTGAAGCCCTACTATAAATAAGTCTTCTTAGTGTTTGTAATAAGGCGGTGTCACCATTTATATTAGGAATTAAATTTTACATTTCCTTAATGTATTTCCTTCTTCATCGCTATGATTTTCAATTTAGTTGGTGTTTTTGTGTAATAAGTATGTTTATGCACCAAAATCTAATTACTATTTGAAGAATTTTTATGTGCAAAGGACTGCACATACCATTAGTGTGGGGTAGTTATTGATATCTAGGTATAGGACTATTGAAAATAAGTACACATGAAAGGAACAAACTGCTATGGGTGCTATTCAAAGTTGGATAATTGTAAAAAAAGAGATTGCTTCTAGAAATGAGGACCATATGTGGAAATGAATGAAGAAATAAGTATAATGTGAGGTAAGAGGCCATGGGAACTACCAAGGGAAGTCGCAGTGGCAAGGTACTTAGGAACATGAAGTCGCACTGAAGAGAAGTATGTGGCTAGAAAGTAGGAAGGTGCACTAGAAGGTTATAGCTTGGGCACGAAGATGTACCGTGTGGAAAGAACGAAAAATGGTTGATTAATGAGAGGATTGTTGGTGGGTGAAGGAGCAATAAATGCACTAACTTTATGAAATATATATAAAAATGGGATGCAAGTTCATTTTCACCCTTATAATTGTGATAATTTGAAAAGAGAAAAGTGTAAAGCGATTTGAGCAATCGTGTTGAGGTGCGAAGAGTGTGAAACTAGACGTGGAGAAAAGATTTGTGCACAGGAGAAGCTTGCGTCCCCATAGGTGAAGGGTTTGAGCAAAGCAGACGTGTTACGAAGGAGCTAGGGCATGTGATTTCCACTAGGGCATGGATATTTGAACTAGGGTTTTAACTTGCTCATTACAGAGGGAAAAAGGAGAAATTTTCAAATGGTGCGAAGAAAAGCTATAATAAGAGTAAAAGGGAAGAAGAAGGTCGAAGTGGAAGAAGAAATTGCTCCCAAGAGTAATTTCTCATAAATACAATATCTAGAGGGCATGATTTTGGGACAAGAATGGGATTCCCACATCCATAAATGTAAGATCAGTGATTACAACCATCACACATTAGATAATAAGAAGGAATTAGATGTGTTTTTTGAGCACAAAAAAAAGCGCACATCAGAAGACATGCTAGTGTACGATGACACTAGAGAGAAGTTGTTAAAGCATATTGGAGTCTACTAGTTGTACAAGCTTCCATAATTTGGAAAGTATGAACCATTGTATCGATGGTTGATGAGCAGAGTCCATGAGGACTTCTTATACTTTTCCAGATGGAGGGTTAGAATCACATCTGCCTTGATTTCAATAGTGACAGGACTAAGGGCCTCAGGAGCAGATCTAAAGAGAAAATTAATAGATAACTAAGTGATCCTAGAGACAAGGAAGGAGCTAGGATATACCAAGGGTCCATGTGGCATGGACATTGATAAATTAAAGAAGTACCAGTGGTACAGGTAGCTTCCCATCTTGTAACAAAGTTGAATGACCAAGAAAGGTGGTCGCAGGTGAATACAATGTGGTTGCACATTGCAAGAAAGATGTCTCAAGGAGTGGTCTAAAACATCACGGATCACATAGCAAAGACAATCATTGAAGAAGCACGTACATGTGACAAAATTAGTTTTGGTGCTATTTTATTGTCTTTGGTGTTTATGGAGATTGGAGTGCCCGATGGGAAAAAGGAAAAGATTTGGGAGTACCCCACGGAACATAAATATTTAGCAGAAAGATTTGGTAAGTACTTATGCAAAGGGACCATGAGTGTTCCATTTAAATAGAGGGCGGAGATGTGGTATGACAGGCTCCGCACGATGTTTGAAGAGGAGTGGTGCATACCTAAGGAGTTACCTTCGGTGGTGGGTAGGTAAAATTTGTATAGTTTGCGTTTACCATAATTTTTACATCACACGATTTGCAATGAAGGATGGAGCTTGGATCCCTTGGTGCAAACTACCATATGCCTTCACAACACGCTACTTCCAGGCATCAGTTCACCAGTTCAAAGATGCGTGCCGCCTAAGCTTCATCGCAGACAAGGTAGATTGTGATTATCACACTCTGAGAAAATCATATGTATATCCAGGATGAACTACCTACATTGAGAGGCTTATCTCAGATATAATAAGCATGAAGCCAATAATCTTGGAAGTTGGATACATTGGAGTAGAGATTGTGTATATTCAACTTAAGCCCTTGAGTTGAAGAACAAAAATTATGTGGAAAATGAGTTCTCGCTTCCAAGGTCGCCTAAGGGTAAGCAAAGAGTAGAGAATGTGCCAACTCTAGAGCCTGCAGAGACCATAAAGGTGAATGAAGAGGAAGATGAAAAAGAATATAGTGGTGTCTTAGAGTATAGAGGATGAAGGAAGCCTACAGACAAGGTAGAAAGCGGGCGCATGACTACACCACCTCGGGTGCGGGAAGAAGATATCGAGGACCTAGATGCAGTATAATGAGAGCACCATTTCAAAAGGGTATTCACAAGAACAGAACACAAGGTGCTACTCCATAGTGCGTAGATCACCATGACTCTCCCACAAAAGAAGATATATGAGAAGAGGATAATGTTAGGAAATAAGTGTTCATAGTGTGAACATATGGTTTGAATAATTGTATTATTTAATATTTAAATAAATCATAAGTGTGCACAAATAGTTGTCATGCACAACTCATAGATAGGGGTGTGGGAGTAAGACTAGGGAATAGAGGAGAGATTTGGGGATAAAAATATAAGACTTGTCTCCATGATTATAGGAGAAAGCAATTGTATAAAATGCCCTTCCTATTCAATAGAAATTACTCAATTATTTTCTATATTTTATTTGTCTCTAGATTTTTCCTATTTTCATGTGCTAATCTCAAATTGTTGTTGCTAAATTTTATCATCAAATATAGAGTTTTGTTATCATACGGTATCGAGAAGGAAAGGAAAATCTATGAGAGTCATTGCGAGGACAAAACCACGGCCTCTAGGATGCGAGATATGAGGGGTTTAAAGCTTTCATGGCCATTTTCTAGAATTTGATCTTAAAAAAAAACAACTGGTAAATTTTTTCTCAAAAACCCAAATTCCAAATCTTTTGAATTTTTTTGGGTTTAAAGATACGTATTTTATTGCTCTACTGTTAAAATTTCAGAATAACCCAGTTTTTGGTTTAAGAGAAAACGTGAAATAGATTCTGGCGTTTGAAGAAATTATGGAATTTGTATATGATTAATTTTTTTGTCAAAGTTTGTTTCTGCATCTATTTGGAATGGCGATTAGATATGGTGTGAGTTTGATCTAATCATACATTGGTTTGTGCTTTAAGATATTATCATTCATCTCAAGCCATTTGTTTAGTTGTGGTCCTATTGTCTATGTCCTACCTCTTAGGAATCATTTGTGTGTATTTCCATTAAAATTGTCAACTTTGTTGTGTCATAGTCAGTCATCCGAAAGTGTCGAATCATTGTAGATTTGTAAGTCATTGTAAAATTATATTATAAAAAAATTATTTCCCCACTTGTCAAAAATCAGACGCATTTTTTCTTGTACGCGACGTCCATAGTGAGGGGGTGCATTATCGGTTGAAACCGACACCCAATAGAATTATAAAATGAGACTCAAAAGAAAAATTCAAGCTGAGTTAGAAACATCATGATGGAGGATGGATGCATAAGAGGATGGAGGAAAATTGGCATCTGTTGTTAGTCACCAACAAAGATATTGCTTCATGGTATTGGTGACCTTTTATTTTTGTTGTGTGGTGTGTTTACTTTATGTTGTAATAATGAACAGAAGTAACATTCCTATTTAAAGCTCCTACATGAGCATAATTTCTATTTTGTAATCCCTCTAAGTTAGAAAAATTTATGTGAACAAAATAATGTATGCTACTATGTAGTGGTTGGTTCCACTAGAAAACCATTTTCTGAGTTGGAGGTTCTCTTTGAAAACCTTGTATTATTTGAGTTGTTGGTACTCATTGAAAACCTTCATTTCTATGTAGACCATGAGAAGGTACAAGAGATAGCTTTCCCCATGTTCACACTAAAGGGGTGAATGTTAGGAAATAAGTGTTCATAGTGTGAACATATGGTTCGAATAATTGTATTATTTAATATTTAAATAAATTATAAATTTTTACAAATAGTTGTCATGCACAACTCATAGATAAGGATGTGGGAGTAAGACTAGGAAATAAAGGAGAGATTTTGGGATAAAAAGATAAGACTTGTCTCCATGATTATAGGAGCAAGCAATTGTATAAAATTCCCTTCTTATTGATAGAGATTACTTAATTATTTTCTATATTTTATTTGTCTCTAGATTTTCCTATTTTCATGTGCTAATATCAAATTGTTGTTTCTAAATTTTATCATCAAATCTGGATTTTTGTTATCGAGAGAATAAAGTTGAAGTTGACCGAGGAGGTAGAAGAGTTTGAGGAGAGTGCACCCAAATCTCCTACATAGCTAGAGGACATAGAAGAGCCAAAGGACGAAGAAATGAAGGATGGAGAAGGAGTAAAAAGGTAGATAGAACAATGCAAGAGACTACTCAGAGCATATCAAGAAAAAGCTCCAAATCTTGGCACTCAAGTTCCTAAGGGGCCAAGATCAAAGAGGAAAAGTGGAGAATATACTACACTGGTCATGGGCTACTCTAAGGACACAAGTAAAATTGTTTCTGCGCCCGTTTCCAAAACATGGTGGGCCTTAAGGAATTGTATGGATGGGAGTTGATGGATGAGGACATGGCCACCGTGCACACAAGGAAACAACTATCTTGGTCAATGTAGACACATATGGACGAACCAGACTTCGACGTCTATGAAGAGTCTGTGTATCCAAAAGATTGAAAAAGACACCTCAAGCTAGACACATAACAATAAAGCCTATTGTTATGTCGGATGAATAGGTAAGTAATGCCTTGGTAAAGGTATCAACAAAGGTGGCACAAAGGAATGTGGATAAGGATACAACTATTAGGGCACCGAGGGAAGATATTAAAGCCATGGATGCAGAGATCACATGCTTGAAATAAGAAAATGATTTAGAGAAGAAAAAGAATGGGGTTTTTATTTACATGGCAGAGGAGATTGGGGATCAGGTCCTCCAAGCAAGAACGCACTTAGAGCCCAAGGTACCCAAAAAATTCCCTTTGGCTATGCACTATGTGTGAACTTTGGTTGATATGGTGCTTTAAGAAGGACCAGTTAGGGTGTCAATGCCAAAATACCTTGAACAAGAGGTAGAGAGGATAAAGAATACAATGATTAGAAAAATTTCATCATACGAGGCAATGCTTCAAACCTTCCAGGAGGAGCTGAAGAAAGTGGATCAAGCATTGAACATATGCACAACTCTGGAAGCAGTCATCAGAATAAGAACAATGGTAGAGGAAAATGAAGTCCTAAAAGCTATAAAGGATGAAACATTGGGATGCGTAGAGAGATTGACAGTGGTGAAGAAAAAGTGCGAGGCCCTAGCAGTGGCCCAAGAGCCCCACAAAAATAAATTGGATGAACTAGGGAAGCTTATAGCTCAGAAGATGGATCTGCTAGAAGGGATAATTTCTACAATGGATAACATTATGTTAGTATTAAAAAATGAGAAGGGAGACATTGCGCAGGATGAGCTGGAATATATTGTAGTGAATATCCCAGAAAAAGGCATAGGTGTGTTGAGTGAATGGCAGACCCTAGAGTCGAAATAAAAGAAGAATATCAGAACTCATTCTTCTAGTTGAAGTAGAGGATACTGCTGAGTAAATCATTCTTTTGTATAGAAAATTCTTTACTATCTTCCATTTATATTCTTTCTCATTCTTTGAGCATTCAAAAGGTAACCATTGTGGGGTGAAAATGTAGTTAGTGTGGGGTAATGTTGAACAAACAATGTATAACACTTAGTAGAAGGCATACAAAAGATTTGTGTAGAAGAGCAGAGTGCGTTCAAAGGCATGGGAGGATCGGAAAGGAATCACACGAGGAGGATAGAGATAGATTCAGGACTTAGCCGTTTTCACGATGATGATCTATTTTTGGAAGATGGCATGCGGAGCACACAAATGGGATGAAGGCTAGCACGAAATGCATGGGCTATTTTTCGAAGAGAAGCTATGGAGCGCTTTGCATGGATGCGAGCGAAGAATAGGATTTCTACTTCCAATTAAACTATGAGAGGTCTATTGTTAGCATTCTTGCATGTAAGCCTATTATTGTAAAGGCACATGGCTATTTTCAGCATGTGACCTATTTTGGGATTAGATAAGCGGTGAAGGGAAAGTCCCCACCCTTATAAATATGTAGTGGAATGTGTAATATAGGGAGATGGTATGTAAGAATGGGATTACTTGTGAGGTTATGATGTCATATCATTACATGCATGAGCATATAATGCTATTATTGTAAGAAGATTTTATGTATTCCTATGTTTTTATATAATGAAGTGTATTGGCTGAATCAGTGTTAATTCTGAGTATAATTGGATCTTGCATGTTTGATTTCATCATGGTTATTAATTAAATCTATTATTGTTTATATCTATACATGAACATGCACTTTGTAGAATGATGGATATGAATTCATTAAGTCTTCATCATTCTAACATCTTACAACAACAATCCTAAAGAGGGCCTAGTACCTTTGCACACTTTGGGTGAGCGCTCAGTCTAGGATGAGTGATGTGTTAGTGCACACTGGGCTTTTACAGTAAATTCTAGGTGTATCATGACTCTTGACCGATTTCACTTGTTCCGTGTGAATTAAATCATTTCTCTACTCCTTTTCACTATATCCCCTCAAATGATATACTTGACTCACTACATGCACACATTGTGCTCTTTCACTTTTGTAATTAATACACATTATATAATTCAAAAATTACACAAAGCATTCATAAAATCCTGCGTAATTGTCACCATCACCCAAGTTTTGTGTTGCACTTTCATTTCTCCATTATCCTTCTCACCATCTTTGTGTGTGCCCATGTACTTTACTAATATTGTAAAAATTATGTAACAAATTCAATTCCCCCATTATACTTTTACATCAAAAATTACATCTTCAATTTCAATTGAATTGATTGATTGATTTATGCATATGTTTTTAATTAGTGCTATATGAAGTAACAAATAAAATCATACGAGTTCAATAAGTTTCACATGGCCCAATTTAATCAAAATCTCTTCTATTATTGTAAAAATCAACTAACCATGTAATGAATGATATAATTAGGGGAACAATTGAGTCCAAATTCATTATTGTAGTGATGTAAAATATCTAGCAAGAATTTGAAAATATGAAGCATGATAACTAAGCCCCTAATTGAAAATCAGGATTCCCGGTCATAGTGCATCCTTCCTCTGGAAAAACTACCTTCATATTAACCTTAATCACGGCTCGAGAGAAAAATTATAACAAGGTTTTCAAGTTTACTTTAGTGCATGGGATGATTAACCAAGGTACTAATTAATTCAAGTAAGATTTAGTGAAAGAAAACTTCCTCTAAAGGCCTATTACGAGACATCATTGGGATCATGATGTGCAATGATTAATAGAACAAGGTGTCGATTTGTAAAAAAATCAATCACTTAGACAATGGGTCCAATCATGAGAATCACGAGGTTTGTGAAGGATCTGAAACATCAAGGACCTCATTGAAATTAAAGTCATCAAGGGAATACTAATCATGAGCATGATAATAAAGGAAAACCATGAGTGGTGATATCAATTATCTCAAGCACACAAAATGGTGCATATCTCTTGAGAGTGTTTATAAACACTTGATTAATGCTTGTGCAATGTGCTCACATCTTGTAATTCAGGGAGTGGATTTCACATTACTTCAATACATTTAGAGGTCAAGAACATGGAGACATCATAATATCAATGGAACAAAACATTATAACATCAATGGAACATATTTAAAGACTTGATTATAGGGTAAGTTGATCCGAAAATAATCAGATTATTACTACCTGATCTCGGACCCTTATAGGCTTTAATTATTTGTTGATAATTTACTCCTTTTAAGTAATCAATTTAAAATAATGTAAGACAATAATGACAATTGCACACAGATTGATTACGGAGTTCGGTAATTGCCTATGTCTCCGGGTTCGTGGTCGAACCATTCCACTAGTCAAAACTTGTAAGTTACAATAGTAATTTCACAAGAAAACCTAATGGAATTTTACTTGCCTATCAGTACACCAGTTCTTTGGACGACAAGGGTGAAAAATAGCACCCGACTTCCACCTTCTTGGTGTACAATCTCCTTCGGCTGTGATCGGCCTTCCCAACGCAAACAATGTGAAGCTAGCACTCCGGTTGAAAATTCGGGATTTGCAAGTAATTGGTGTGGTTCAATGGGCCTATTGGGTAGTTTATAATTTACTCCCAATCACAAATATTTCATCTACTATTTGCCTAAAATAATAGGCAATAGACAATACCTATTGACACATCCCACAAATAAGCTTAAATAATAAGCTCGGGTGTGTGTTGCATCGGTGTGTGTCCACACAACAAGCTTAAAAAATAATAAGCTTGAGTTGTGTGTGTGTTGCACCGGTGTCCACCATTCCGCGCTCTAGCAATGAGCTTCTCTGTTGCATCGGTGTGTCCATTACAATGAACAGGTTCCCTATTTATACAAAATTAGGGCCCTTAAAATATGCATTCCATATAATCCTTAGGCTAAAATTACCATAGCCCATAGCATAGAAATTGGGATGAAATATTCCCATTTGGGTGGATTACATGTTTAATGGGATTAATTCCCATTTGAGCGGCATAGCATTTGGTAAGATGGGATTAAAACCCAAATTTGGCACGGCATTTGTTGAAATGGGATTAAATCCCAAATGGAGCCGCATTTGGATAAGGTCCCACTTTTTTGGCGGTGGGGGATAATGTCTAAGGCTTTAAATAGCCTTCCTCCACGCAATTGAAGTGGTCAAAAGACCACGTTAGGCTTATAACCGCCCCCAACAACCGCTTCCCACCTTCTTCCTTCCACGTGGAAACATCCACACAAGGCTTAATGCCTCCCAAACAACCGCTTCATCCTCCTTCTCCACGTGGAAGTTTCCACGCATGGGTCTAATGCCCCCTAACAACCACTTCACCACCTTCCACGTGGTCAAAGCATATGCATTTGATTTGGCGGTTTATACTAATGTTTTAAACATTAATATATATATGTGGCATTTGGAAAGTGGACTTACCAAGATAATATAATTTCGACCAATATAATGTGGTATAGAAATAATTAACTCGGTAATCCTGTAGTCCACTTGTCATCTCCTGATAGGAAAATCGAGTGAATTCGACGAGTGGTGGCAAGCCACGTGTCACAGTGCGATTCGGTCCAATATTGACCAGTTGACCATAGTTTGACTTTCCGATGTCTGAACTTTGACCGAACATATCTAGAGCCTCCGATGTACATTTTCACGTTCTCACAATCGTTGGAAAGCTCTCGAGATGATCTTCTGCACTAAAACCATTTAGGGATGTTTAGGGAACTTTTGAAAATGATCCCCGATCACACCTCCCCCGAGAAAAGCTTTTGTCCCAAAAAAGCTTCCATCTTGTCTGAATCGGAAAAACTCTGCTGCCACCTCAGAAGTGCTGCTGTAGTAGACCCTTGGGTCTTCTCCTCCAACCTTCTCACTTGAAAACTCTACTCCGATCCTAGGACTTGTGGGTTATGGGCCCACGATGCTTCCTGTCTGCGCCACTCTGATATATGAAGAAGACCTCCATGCCCTCGCTTTTTAGTGCTAAGTTTTTGAATGAAACCTCAATGCTCCTTCTGTGCGGTGCTAAGCTTCTTGATATTTGACAACAAGGATCTTATTTGACTCTATAACACAACTCCTAGCTCGAGTTGATTCCACAAAATCTAAACTGGTTTGAAGGAACTCCATGTTACGTAGAGCTTTGATTGATCCGATGTCGGTGATGGAAAATGCCTTGTCCCTTTACAAACCTCAATGCCTCCGATGCATGATGCTAAGCCTCTTTCAAGACCTCGAGCCTCCGATGCACGATGCTAAGTCTGTTACAGACCTCAACACCTCTGATGCATGATGCTAAGCCTCTTGTAAGACCTTGAGCCTCCAATGCACGATGCTAAGTCTCTGTAGACCTCAATGCCTCCGTTGCATGATGCTAAGCCTCTTTCAAGACCTCGAGCCTTTGATGCATGATGCTAAGTCTCTGTAGACCTCAATGCCTCCGATGCATGATGCTAAGCCTCTTTCAAGACCTCGAGCCTCCAATGCATGATGCTAAGTCTATTGATCAACTACCATTCGATTATGTGGTCGCAATGCCTTGACACCGAATGATGTTTCAAGTTGATCCTTTGAGAGCTCCTCTTGTTGACATACTAATATCAGGTACCATTCTACTGCATGATCGTAATGCCTCTACACAGAATGAAGTTCTGACCTGATGTCAATGCCAATGATGAGTCAGCTACCATTCTCTTGCACAGTCACAATGCCTCTACACAGAATGAAGTTCCGAGCTGATCTCTGCAAACTCTAATGTCTGCACAAATGGCAGATCAATCTCCAAGCTTTATATGAGTTAATTCCTGTATCCAAGCTATAACAGGTACTCACAAGCTGATTAGGAGATATGTTTGGAGCATTAATCAAATTTTCTAAGTAAGAAAATCCATTGAGTATGGTAAACCTTTCTCTCAGCATTTTCTCACAAAATCTGATCTCCAAACTTAATACTGCATACTGATTCCTCAATCTTAATTATGCAATACATAATTGAAAAATTGTTGACTTACCCATTTTAAAGGACTTTCACTTTCAGGTATTACGGTCTCTGGGTTGAATTGTCAATTGGTGGTGGAGTAGAAACTTCTTTTGCCTTTGCAATAGGCCTCCATTCCATCTTTGGCTTGCCATTACTTTGATGGCGAGATGGATGCAGTTTCCAACAATTTTCCACCCGATGCCCATTCCTCTGGCAATGAGCACAAAAATTCCTCTTAATCTCCTTCTTTTGGGATGAGGAAATCTTTCTACCATTTCTCGACTCTGCGTGACGAGATTGGTCATTCTCCACTGCATTGCAATGTGGATTGACTTCATTTGTCTCCTCCCTACCAGAAAAATGACTAAACAAGGAAAATATACTGCATTTTATGGTGTTAGAAAAATCACCAAAATAATTGCCCTCTGGGGGTCTTACTAATGCAAGTATAACAGAGTACAAACATTGCCCAGAATTGGGTCTTTAACTAATGTGCCATGTCTGGTTAGATGTATACAAACGTTTCCCTCAAAGGGGTCTTACCAATACATTCTACCTAACACAATAGTTTATGGTTTTATCTGCATATGAGATATAATGGAATCATCCAAATAGAAATGCGAGAAAATTACTGAGTATGTTAAACCTGTCTCTCAGTCTATCCCACCAATCTGGAAATCTAGAAGTACAAGCCAATGCCATCCCTGTCAAAGCAACCTGTACTGATTAACCTGCTCCATACCAACTTGCTTCGAAGATTAGTAAGTTTGCAAGTGTCGATTACCAGCTCTGATACCAAACTTGATCCGAAAATAATCAGATTATTACTACCTGATCTCGAGACCCTTATAGGCTTTAATTATTTGCCGATAATTTACTCCTTTTAAGTAATCAATTTAAAATAATGCAAGACAATAATGACAATTGCACACAGATTGATTACGGAGTTTGGAAATTGCCTACGTCTCTCGGGTTCGTGGTCGAACCGTTCCACTAGTCAAAACTTGTAAGTTACAATAGTACTTTCACAAGAAAACCTAATGGAATTTTACTTGCCTATCAGTACACCAGTTCTTCGGACGACAAGGGTGAAAAATAGCACCCGACTTCCACCTTCCTGGCATACAATCTCCTTCGGCTGTGATCGGCCTTCCCGACGCAAACAATGCGAAGCTAGCACTCCGGTCGACAATCCAGGATTTGCAAGTAATTGGTGTGGCTCAATGGGCCTATTGGGTAGTTTATAATTTACTCCCAATCACAAATATTTCATCTACTATTGCCTAAAATAATAGGCCAATAGACAATACCTGTTGACACATCCCACAAATAAGCTTAAATAATAAGCTCGGGTTGTGTGTCCCCACAACAAGCTTAACAAATAATAAGCTTGAGTTGTGTGTGTCCGTGTCCACCGTTCCGCGCTCTAGCAATGAGCTTCTCCATTGCATCGGTGTGTCCATTACAATGAACGGGTACCCTATTTATACAAAATTAGGGCCCTTAAAATATGCATTCCATATAATCCTTAGGCTAAAAATACCATAGCCCGTAGCATAGAAATTGGGATAAAATATTCCCATTTGGGCGGATTACATGTTTAATGGGATTAATTCCCATTTGAGTGGCATAGCATTTGGTAAGATGGGATTAAAACCCAAATTTGGCGCGGCATTTGTTGAAATGGGATTAAAATCCCCATTGGAGCCGCATTTGGATAAGGTCCCAATTTTTTGGCGGTGGGGGATAATGTCTAAGGCTTTAAATAGCCTTTATCCATGTAATTGAAGTGGTCAAAAGACCACGTTAGGCTTATAACCGCCCCAACAACCGCTTCCCACCTTCTTGCTTCCACATGGAAACATTCACGCATGAGGCTTAATGCCTCGCTTCACCACCTTCTCCACATGGAAGTTTTCCATGCATGGGTCTAATGCACCCTAACAACCACTTCACCACCTTCCACATGGTCAAATCATATGCATTTGATTTAGCGGTTTATACTAATGTTTTAAACATTAATATATATATGTGGCATTTGGAAAGTGGACTTACCAAGATAATATAATTTTGACCAATATAATGTGGTATAGAAATAATTAACTTGGTAATCCTGTAGTCCACTTGTCGTCTCCCGATAGGCAAATTGAGTGAATTCGACGAGTGGTGGCAAGCCACGTGTCACAATGCGATTCGGTCTAATATTGACTAGTTGACTATAGTTTGGCTTTCCCGCTGTCTGAACTTTGACTGAACATATCTAGAGCTCCCGATGTCCGTTTTCGCGTTCTCACGATCGTTGGAAAGCTCTCGAGATGATATTTTGCACTAAAACCATTTAGGGATGTTTAGGGAACTTTTGAAAATGATCCCCTTATCATAACTGCATGAAGTTGGGGGGCCAAAAAGTGGACAAAAACCCAAAAACAGATGAAACGTGTATGTGTTTTGTTAAAACGTGCTCACATGTTAATTTTTTTGGCTTGGTAATTACGGAACTTAAAATGTGTATGTGTTATAAGGAAGGAAAAATGTGTACATGTTTTAAAGAAGGAAAAACGCATACGCGTTTTAAAGAAGGAAAAACACATACTGCGTTTTAAAGAAGGAAAAACGCATACACATTTTATAGAAGTCAAAACGTGTACGCATTTTGAAGAATATGGACCATGTATATGTTTTTGGGTGTCTTATACTTACAAAAATAAATGTTAAAGTATAATATTTCTTTTATTATTTCTTATACTTTTATTATTTCTTATACTTTAAATTTATTTTAGTAAATATAAGAAATTAGGGTCACTCTGCACTGATGGAAGTGGTCCCGTAGCTCCAATAGTTATAATCTAGAAGATAGTTTTTCAAAATATAATCTAGTCAGTACTTACTCATTTTCAGGATTTTAGCAAATGACCTAAAACTTTCAGGGCATATATATTGTAGTTGGTCTTTGTTTTGGGAAAGCATATAGTTATTTATTAGGTTTTTTGGCCTTTAAAATGGATTTTGGCCATACCACGCTTGAATTGGTACTGATTTTTAAATTTGGTCCATATTTCACTTTAGTGACCATAATCAACTCTATGATGTTAGTCTACCTTTTACTAAAAAGATATCCTCACTTTGTAGATAGAGGATTGTTCTAGAATAGGATTCTGTCTATGGCCAAAATGAGGTGATTGTAATGTGCCTCCTCCTTAAGGTGTGATAACACTACTAGGTGTTGAATGAGTTGTTACGAATAATAAAAAGTGAATTACATCAAGTGAACTCAGATGATTGCTCACTCTTAGAAACATGGTGCTCCATATAAAGATCATCCCCTCACCTTTCCTAGCTCTAAAAGCACCCTTTCATGGAATCAAATTCATGATTCTCATACATTTTTTTGCTCATATGGAGATAAATGATGCCTTGATACTTCACAAATAATGGTCCTTGATAGCTCAATGACATGACTAGCTCATTTTAGCTTGTTCTGAAGGGTGTTCAATTAACTACAAAATGGCCAAAAATGCCTTTTTAGGCCTTTAAAGGAAGTAGTCTCTCATAAAAACTAAATGAGTCGATTGATCACCTTAAACACTATTCCTTACACACTGAAACATGTTGAATGATATTTTTAGGAATTTCCTTTGGGTGAGGGTTTATGATTTAGGGTTTATATTTTAGGGCTTAGGGTTTAGGGTTTAGGGCTCAGGGTTTAGGACTCAAGGTTTAGAGTTTAGGGTTTAAGGTTTAATGTTTAAGGCTCATAGTTTAGATTTTAGGGTTTAGGGATCAGGGCTTAGGGTTCATGGTTTATGGTTTAGAGTTTAGGGTTTATGGTTTAGGGTTAAGGGTTGACGGTTTAGAGTTTAGGGCTAAAGGTTTAGGGTTTAGGGTTTAGGGGTCAAGGTTGAGGTTTAGGGTTTAGGATTTAGGGATTAGGTTTGAGGGTTTAGGGTTAAGGGTTGAGTGTTGAGGGTTTGGTTCGGGGTTTAGTTTTTGGATTTAGGGTTGAGGGTTCAAGGTTTAGGGTTTTGGCTTAGGGCCTAGGGTTCAAGGCTTAGGGTTTAGGGCTCATGGTTTAGGTTTTATGGTTTATGGTTTATGGTTTAGGATTTAGGGCTTAGAGTTTAGGGTTTAGGGATTATGGTTTATAGTATAGGGTTTAGGGTTTAGAGCTAAGAGTTTAAGGTTTAGGATTTAGGGTTTATAGTTTAGGGTTTAAGGTTTAAAGGCCGGGTTCATGGTTTAGGGAAAAGGGTTTAGGGTTTAGGGTTTAAGGCCAAGGTTTAAGGTTTAGGGGTTAGGGTTTAGGGTTCGAGGATCTAAGGGTCATGGATTAGGCTCACCCATTGATCCACAAGTAATGTTCTATGTCTTACCCATTCTTATAAGTATTGACAAATAATATTCAACTAAAAAGGGTTCATCTACTTTGTAGGTAGAACATTCAAGGAGTCATCACCATTTCATGCCTTATATATACTAATATTTTAAAGGAGGGAAATGCACATTGCATGCAAACTATTTCACTCACTTTGTAATGTTTTGTGTCTTACCCATTCATATTAGTATTGATAGAGAGTATTTGGACTGAAAAAGGGTTCATCGACTTCGTAGGAACAAAATTCAAAAAGATTAATCAAAATTTGATGTCTTTCATCTCATTGATATTTTGAAGGAGGGAAATTTCCACCTCTCATAAACAAGGTAGTTGTAAAATCAGACTTAATAATGGTTTTAGGCACAAGACTAGGAAATATGGTCCTAAGATATTCAAAAAAAGAACTCACTCATGAGACCTACTAGAAATATATGAGGTTTATGGGTTAGAGATTAGGGTTTTGGATTTAGTGTTTAGGGTTTATTGCTTAGGGCTCAGGGATCAGGGTTCAAGGTTTAGGGTTAAGGGTTAAGGGTTTAGGGTTTAGGGTTCAGGTTTTAGTGTTCAGAGTTTAAGGTTTATTATTTTTGTTTTAGGGTTTAGGGTTTATAATTTAGGTTTTAGGTCTCAGGGTTAAGGGTTGAGGTTGAGGGTTTAGGTCACAGAGTTCACGGTTTAGGGTTTAGTGTTTAGGGCTTAGGGTTTAGTGTTTTAGGTTAAGGCTTAGGGTTTAGGGTTTAGTGTTTAGAGTTTAGGGCTTAGGGCTTAGGGTTTAATATTTAATGCTTAGGGTTTAGATTTTAGGGTTTATGGGTTAGAGTCTATGGTTTATGATTTAGTTTTTAGGGTTTAGGGACCTTTAGGATTTAACATTTAGGGCTTAAGGTTTAGGGTTTACGGTTTAGGGCTCAGGGCTCAAGGTTTAGGGTTTAGGGGTTAGGGTGCATGGTTTAGGGTTTACAACTCAGGGTTCGGGGTTTAGAGTTACAGGTTTAAGGTTTAGGGGTTAGTTATGGGTTTAAGGTTTAGGGGTTAGAGCTCAGGGCTCTAGATTTAGGGTTTAGGGCTCAAGGATTAAGGTTTAGGGTTTAGGGCTAAAGGATTAGGGTGTAGGGTTCAAGGCTTAAGGTTTAGGGTTTATGGTTTAGGGATTAGGGTTTAGGGTTCATGGTTTATGGTTTAAGGTTTGGGGTTCAGAGTTACTGGTTTAAGTTTTGGGGGTTATAACTCGGGGCTCTAGATTTAGTATTTAGGGTTTAGGGTCTAGGGTCAAGGGTTTAGGTTTTAGGGTTTATGATTTATTACTTTGGTTTTAGGGTTTAGGGTTTATAATTTAGGGTTTAGGTCTCATGGTTGAGGGTTAAGGGTTTAGGTCACGAGTTTAGGGTTTAGAGTTTAGTGTTTAGGATTTAGGGCATATGGTTTAGGGCTTAGGGCTTAGGATTTTACGGTTATGATTCATTGTTTATGGTTTAGGGTTTATGGGTTAGGGTTTAGGGTTTAGGATTTAGTTTTCAAGGTTTAGGGTTTAACATTTAAGGCTCATGGTTCATGGTTTAGGGTTTAGGGCTTAAGGCTCAAGGTTTAGGGTTTAGGGCTCATGGGTAAGGGCTGAATATTTAAGGATTAGGGTTTAGGGCTTAAGATTTAGGGTTTAAGGTTTAGGTTTTAGGGTTTAGGGTTTAGGTTTAGGGCCTTGAATTTAAATTTTAAGGTTTAGGGTTTTGATTGTAGAATTTAAATGCTAAAAGATTTAGGTTGAATGCTGAAAGCCTAAAAATTACCTATGTAGTGACCAAATTATACTACAAAAACTATCTCTTAAAGCTGTGACTATTGGAGTGTGAGACTAGTTGCATAAGGTGCATAGTGACCCTAATTTCTTATATTTACATAAATAAATTTAAAGTATAAGAAATAACAAAATATAAATAATAATAAATGAAAAAATTATACCTTAACATTTATTTTTGTAAATAGAAGCATGTCAAAAGCATATATAATGTTCATACTATACATAACACATATGTGCTATAGCGCGTAATGCGTACGCATTATAACACATACGAGTTTTGTGTTTTCTCTTTTTCAAGCTATGCCTCAATGCTTGGGATCCAGTTTGGATCCCCAACCATGAGACATGGACCTGTACAAACACAACAAACATGTTTTTGTAGGAAAATGTAAAAATGCCACTTCCTCTATGATAAATCAAAATAAAACAATTGATCCATTTAAAAAAATATACCACAACGTAGAGAAGAGTTTATTCTTTCTAAAAATATAAATTTTCAAATTTTTTGACTAATATAAGGTTTCCATATTATTTATTTTCTAACTATGCCTTTTTATAGCTATTTTTGAAGTTTAAATATGTTTATCTTTCATCATGTATCTTTTGTTTGGGTCATCAAAATTGAAAAACAATTATACTAGCACAAACTAAGCATAATTCTATACATATTCAAAAAAAAAATCTAATTTTCGATATTTTTTGAGGTAGTTAGGGGGAGGCATGGTCGGAGCTCCATTATTTTTCAAAACATAAAATTTCTATACTAGAAAAATAATACATAAAAAAATACTCGTTCAAAAAATCTTAAAAAATTCTAACACAAACTAGATGTTCCTAACTATCTTTCTACCAAAGGGTTTTAAAAATACTCAATAGTGCTCAAAAAATGGTGGGGGGCACGAAAGTCACTCTATTATGTTTTTTTAACAAAAAAAGACCTGTTGGTATTTTAGTTGTTTGAACCACTTAAACTTATCTGTTTTCAATAAAATTTAATAGCTTAGAAACTAGACTCAAAATTTTACGATTCATATTTCTACAACATCTTCCAATTTTGAGTGTAACTATTTCAAAAAACTCGTACAAGTTGAAGTTTTTATTTTTAGAAAAATGCGTCCACTTAAGACCCCTTTTGGCCCCCCAACTTGGTGCACTTACCCTATACCCGAACCTAAAAACATAGGTCCATTTTTATCTTGAACTAAAAGGTATAGTTGTATTATTTTGAAATTATTCATGAAACCTTTAAACCATAGAGAAAAATAGATGTATCCAAAGCATGTAGAGGATTCACATAACTTTCCAATGCCTATTTTTTTCTCCTAAATATTTACGGATCTCCTGGAATCTTCTAGAGAAGTCATGTTTCACCATTAGAGTGTTTGTTCCATGTACCTAGAAAACCCGATGTTGAGTAGATTGTCCTTGAATGAGAAAACCTTTCCTAAATATTCCTAAATTACCTCCAATGCTTCAAAGATTACTCAACATCACCTCTGGATGCTTAATATCTTTCCTAAAATATCCCGAGAGGGTGTTTGATTACTTCTTGAATGGGAAAAAAACTATAATGAAAATTAAATTTTTTGAAGCATGACAACTAAGCCCTTAATTGAAAATAAGGCTTCTCGATCACTTTGTGCATCCTTCGATTAACTAAATTTTAGATAAATGGTAGTTAATATATCTAGGAACAACATTAACTAACACTAAATAAAAGGTGTAAATAAATTTAAAAAGTGACCCAAGAAACTATGCTAATGATAATAAAAACCCTAATATGTAAAGATGGGTCGGAAGGAGCTTAGCTGATTCAGTGAACTTGCTGGAATGTGTCACAGAGTTGACTGGAGAAATAAGAAGAGGAAATGAATATCTTGAGGTCAGAAACTTGTAAATATGGGAAATATGAGAGGAATAGGGTGCTTGGTAGAGGATTAAGGTTCATGTGGGTGACTTAGTATGCGTTCTCGGCACCCTGGTCTATGTATGAGGCCCAAAAAACCATATTTTGAGGGTTGATAGATGATCTGAAGCCTTCATTTTCTATCACACTAATGTATTCAAACTACACTAGATGTAGCAAGTAGTCAGTGATGAAGAAAAGACCTAAAAACCCCAATATAAGCATCAAAACCCAAAAACAGAAAGATGCATATGAAGGGGTCGAACTATCTTTAGCTGAAAAAATGGTGGACTTAATAAGTAAGCACTACACTACATCTCAGACCCGATGTAGTTCTATGTGCAAGTGTGTGCAATCATGCCCTAAGTGATCTTGTTTTAGTCGCACTTTGTGAAAGTAGGGAATATAACTATGTATAGATAATGTTATAGAATGGTGGATGGAATAGAATAAACTTCCCTCCTATGCGGTTTGATGAAGATGAACCAACCTTGTGGCTTTGTGATGGAGGTAGATAAATACAAGTGTATCCTTTAATGGATGAAACCCTAGGTGGATGATAGTAATGACTAGTGCTTGGTCCCTCATTATGGTTAGATAACTTTATATTTATATGGTTCTATTGTTCTAAGTTCGTAATTAACCTCGAAAAGTCTAACCACAAGAAATATGAAATGTTCAAATGACTATAAAGTGCCCAAAAAGTGGTGGGAAAGTGGGAAAAAGATTAGGGGGCCTGTGAGTGTCCTAGTATATGCATGGGAGCCCAGTCAAAGATAAAATGATAGAAAATGATGAAAATAAACTGGGAAAGTGTGTATGGGAGGTCGGTAGTGACGACAAAAATAAAAGTAAAATGGCCAAAATATGGGGGTTAATTAGTACTTTCTTCACTCAAAAACCATATGAATAGTAGTATGAGACCAAGACTAAATAATGTCTAAAGTGTGTGATTTTGTGACTACATTTTCCCCCACTTTATGTTGGTGAGTGGAAATCTCGAGTAACATAAAGTAGATAGAGATGTGTACCTAATAATCCATGTAGAGTGATGTAGAAATGCGTTGAAGGACTAGACAAAGCATGGAGTGACAAAAAGATGATGGAGCGTGGAAACTAAAGATGTAAAAGCATAAAAAAGTGATGAGAGTGAACCTAGGCAGAAACATGTGTGTAGTTACCGATGTGTGTGATGTACCTACATGGTTAGTATGGTGTGTGCTACCGCAAAATGTTTTTGTTGTTGCCCCCATTATTGTAGTTGTTGTTGTTGACTACTTACTTCTCATACGATCGAACCTACAAGGAGAAGATGATCAAGAAGTCAAATACGCATGTATATATGTAAAAACAAATGTAAAAGACACATGTATATGTATGTAAAATTATGTAAATGTAAAATACGCAAATGAAAAATGGAACATGTGCACCTGATCCGTGATGAGAGAAAGGGTGTAGAAAGAGGATATCATGTCCTGGGTTTTTGGTTGATCTAACACCATAGGACGAATAATAGGGAGGAATTATGTTGTATCCTCCAACCTGTAACTACTTCCCTAAATATGTGTGAAGATATATTTATATTACCTGATATTTTGGGTGATCTAATGCCATTGTTTAAAGTAGTGTAGAGAGAAATTCCACTGTATCCTCTAACTTGTAACTGCTCACTAGAATGCTAAGGAAAACCATGTCATGTAAAATCCGTTGTGTACGGGGTTCGTAGACTGATCTGAACCCACTCCTTGTATAGCCCACAATTCAAGGGTGCAAATTGACTGAATTGAAATGATGTAGAAGTGTTGTGTAGTATGTAAAACCCCAAATGATGCCCCCTCTTTAGAGGCGCATGTGACATCAATGATAGGAGAATACGACCCTAAAAGAGAACCAACCACATGAAGTCTATAACTCTACCTGCGAAAGGGAAAGGAAAGTGCTTGGTAGAAACCAAGGCACACACAAATAAGAGGCTAGCCAAAATAAGTGTTAGTACGAACAAACATGCATGTATAAGATAATATGTAATCTATGCAAACAATGTATAAGCTACCAAGAAATATAGTAATGTAAACACACAAGAAGACAAATTAAGACACAAAAGGTGGGCTATAAACATGGGAAATCACTCACGATTTCGTAAGAAGAAATGCAAGGCCATCATGGCCACATACAACAAACAAAGGGCAATGCATACATACAATAGTAATAAAAAAGAAAGTACGAACAACAAATAACCATGGAAGCAAGTAATCCTACGAACAAATTCTACACATGAAGCACCCATTAGCATGTTAGAAAAATAAATCATATGTCAAAAGCATGTATAAGCAAGTAATGTAAAGTGATAAATACAAAATGAAACAATAACACCTGTGAGAGACGAATGTGGATGCCCCCAGTGACCAATGTAGGATTGGTAGAAGGCAAGCATCCTTACTATGTGTAAAAGGCCTATATCTATGATCACCAAGGTGTGAACGTGCATGTGTGTATGGTATAGATAAATGAGATATAATAGATCTAACTAGCATGTGTAATAAATTGACCATATACAAGAAAATTCAAGTAAGAGTAAAAACAACCAAGATATGCAATATGTTATGGATGGATGGAATGGAATACAATATGGAATTATAGAATCCGAGTTCCCCCTCGATTGAATGGGAATGTATGCAATGAGGTTCATTTGGTTTGCCCCTAAGTATTTTGTGTGATGTATGGAAATGTAAATGAATGTGCCTATGCTATGAGAGTGATGTATGATAATACAAAAATGAGAAATGTGCTAATGCAGATGTGATGGGGGGAATGTGTGAATGCTATGCCCCCAAGTATCTACGTGATGTAGATCTAGTCAAGAGACACTAAGTGGATCAATGTAAGGAGTATTTTCCTTAACAAAAGTGATGGGATGCGATAGAGGAGTGTGACCATCAAATGGTTCATCATCATAGTAAGCATCATTTGGATCCCAATCGTCATCATATGTAGGGTCTATAGCAGATGTTAGAATTACAAGTTTAACCATAGGAGGTGATTGTTGTGTATGACTTGGTGATACAATAGATGACTTAGTAGGAGGACATGATTTAGAGAAAACCTTGAGAAGTGATGTCTTGTTTTGATTTGGTAATGTTGTAGATGACTAAGTAGGAGGAGGTGGTGAAATAATTTTGAGAGGTGGTTGATTATGTTGACTTAGTAATGTCGTGGGTGGTTTTTTAGGTGTCTCTTGACTAACCAATGAAGGAACAAATTTAGGAGGCCAGATGGAATTAACATTTATAGATTTGAATGCAATAGTAATGAATGAGATAAAGACTTGACACTCAATATGTTTGATTCTTTGTTGTAAAGCATAGCAATCATTTTCATTATGTCCATTGAGTCGATGGTAGTTTTAATAGGGACGAACTTGATATTTTGGTAGCTGATAAGGAGGATAGTAATGAGTAGGTGATAGAGTGATCAATTGATGATTAAGGAGCTCAATGAGAATGTCATGTTGCTTAGTATTGCGATCAAGGATGAGAGGCTATGGTAATGGTATAAATTGAGGCTCACTAATATGAACACATGTAGTCAAGATAGAATGAGAATGAGATGTAGAAGAGAAAAAACATGCACTTGAGAAGCATCCTTAAGATATTGAATTTCAGATTTGAGAGATGTAATCATGGATTCTATGGCCTTAAATTTGTCTTGAAATAAATAATGTAAAGCTTGAATTGATTCCAACATGGGTTGATTAGATGGAGGATCACAAAGACTAGGGTCATCAGATAAATGATCAAAGATAGGACTTATTTCGTGTGGCGGGGTATTGCTAGGGAGGTACATGGTGTCTAGGGATTTTTGTAGAACAACCTGGAAATTGGGATGCATCTTAAGTAAATTAGACAAATAAATTTGAGGAATTTTAGGATCCATGATAGAGGAAAAATGAGGATCCTAAGCGTGAAAGCGTTTGAGTTCACCAAAATGATTAACTAAAATGTGGATAAATGGTAGTTAATCTAACTAGGAACAACAATAAATAATAGTAAATAAAAGTGGTAAATAAATATAGAAAGTGACCCAAACAACTAGGCTAATGAAAATAGAAACCCTAATATGCAAAAAGGGTTAGAAGAATCTTAGCTGATTCAAGGAACTTGCTGACTATGTCTGAGAGATGACCTGGAGAAACTCGAGAAGGAAATGACTATTCCAAGGTATATAAACTAGTTGATCTGGGAAATCTAAGAGGTATGGGGCACCTAGGAGAGGATCAAGGTGCCTGTGCATGCCCTAGTCTATGTTTTGGGTGCCATGGTCTATGCAAGAGGTCCAAAACTAGATTTGCGGGGTTCTTTAGATGATATGAAGCTTTCACTTTTATTGCACTAATGTATTTGAACTGTGCTAGATGTGGTGGTAGTTAGTGATGAAGAAAATACCTACAAAACCCCAAGATAAGCATCAAAACCCTAAAAATGAAAGATGCAGATGAAGGGGATAGATGTCTCGTTGCCACAATGGAAGACTTACTAACTGAGCACTACACTTCATCTCAGACTTGATGTAGTTCTATGTGCAAGTGTGTGAAATCATGCCCTAGGTTCTCTTGTGCTAGTTTCACTTTGTGAAAGTAGTGAGCAATAACTATGTGTAGAAAATGTAATAAAATGGTGGATGGAATAGAATAAACTTCCCTCATATGCAGTGTGATGCGAGATAAAATAACCTTGTGCTTTTGTGATGGAGCTATATGGATGCAAGTGTATCATTTGATGGATACAACCCTAGGTGGATGTAGTAATGACTAGTGCTTTGTCCCTCATAATGGCCACATAAATTTATATTTATATGGTTTTCTTGTTCTAATTCGTAATTAACTTGAACAATGCTGACCATAAGAAATATGAAATGTTTAAATGACTAGAAAGTTCCAACAAAGTAATGGGAAAGTGGAAAAAGTATTAGGGCACTGGATTGGGACAAGGCGCATGCGGGCACCCCAAAGTATAAATAGAGGAACCCAGTCAAAGCTAAAATGACAAAAAAAAAAAAGGAAAGTGTTTATGGGAGGTCGGAAGTAACGATAAAAATCAAAGTAAAATGGCCAAACTATAGGGGTTAAGGAGTAATTTCTTCACTCAAAACCATATGAATAGTAGTATAATCTGAGACTAAATAATGTCTAAAGTGTGTGATTTTGTGACTACACCTTCCTATGAAAATTCTTCCATCAAAGTCAACCTTTAGCCTAGTTCAAAGGAATTCATAAGAAGATCATTTAGTGTGTTTCGGTGTGCAAGGAATAGTGTCTAAGGTGATTTATCAACTCATTTATTTTTGATGAGAGACTACTTCTCGATCCTGACATGATACCTTAAAAGTCCATTTTGGCCATTTTGTAGCTAATTGAACACCCTTAGGAAGTGTTTAGAGAAAATATAAAGCATATGAGGATGATTTTAGAGAGAATTGAAGATTTATAAGTAAATTTAGGAAATTTAAGGAAATCAAATTTTATTCAGAGCAATCTTTTTAAGACCAAATTTTTAGGTGCAGGGAATGAAAAATAAAACAATGAAAGATGACTTCTCTAGATGATTCCAGGAGTTCGGAAATAGTTAGGATGAAAAAAAATTGATTGTAAAGATATTTGAATAATCTAGAAGTTGGAATAATCAAAATTGATTCAAGGATCAAATAATTCTTGAGGAACTTCAAAATTATGCGGCGACCCCTCCTAGTTTAAAATTAAATAGGACCTAAAATTTGAGTTACAAGCATAATTAAATTTTTATAATAGTTTCATAGATCACAAAATGTGATTTTCATTGTTTCAGTTGAAGTATTTAATTGAATAACATGTAAGTCATCATCAAATTTCATTTAAGGATTCATCCCCTAGTTGGAGGGAGAAACCCATTTCCATGGGGTACAACTTGAGAAAAAAGGTGTCCAAGTACCATAAACATTCCACCTGTGTGTCTTCTTGGTCAAGAAATTGAATTTTGAAGGAGTCATCATCTTAAAAGGTGAAATGTGGAGCTCAAGGATTGACTTGATAATCATCATATCCCAACTCTTTCATTATACCCAAATATCTCCAAAGAACAAGCTAATATGAGCTAGTCATACCCACAAGGTATCAAAGACAATGATCCGTGATTTATCCTTTTCCCCTTTTTCTACAAAAATTCAAAAATTCCCGTGGACCCGACGCTCCGCTTGGAAACGTGGCACCCTTTGGTTGGCTAGGGAGATGCGCTTCAATTTTTATCTCGTGCCCTTTTGACAAAAAGGAAAATTTTCACCTTTTCCTCCAACTCCCTACTTTGACCTTGACTCGGGCTCAAATGCTGAATTTTTCCTTTGGGCGGGGTTGTGGCCCATTTTACAACTTTTACACCTTTGGAATAACAAGGGGCAAAAAAACCAACTTTCCCCGATGGCCCACTTTAGCGCTGCTAGTTTAGGTTTGCTCACGTGGTGTTTCCTCTTTGTCCGCCCAATTTCTATGTTTTTAGCTAAGTATTTTGCTTGGTGGGGTCATATTTCTTGACCTGGGACACGCGGCAATCTAGCACTTGTTTGGAAACCATCTCTCTATTCAATCCTTGGATTAGCACCATTTAGACACTTGGAAGCTTGGTCAGTGCCCCATGCATTGACTATTTGACCGACTCTGCCCCTTTTTGAGACTAGACACGTGGATGCACCATGCTCACTTGAAAGCCCAATTCAAAATTTGTCTTTCAAGGAGCGTCGAGTTGACACTTGGTAGCCTCCATAGGTCTGTGGACTTTTCAACGGTCCCTTTTATCCTTTTGGACTCTGGGCCACGTGGAGAGCTCGCGCTCATTTGGGTCTCCACCTTTGGACTAACTCTTGGAGATGCACTAAGCTAAAACTTGGCAACCTACACCTCCACTTTATACTCAACCAATTTTTAGACCCGCCTTGTCTTCATTTTGACTATGTTGACCATTTGACACTACCTCCTTTTGGTGCTGGGACACATAGAGATGCGGCATTTTTTTAGCCTCCCTTTATGGATTCGTCTTTGGAGAAGTGTCGTTAGGACACGTGGCTCTCTCTACTGGCTCTTCCATACTTAGTTGATTTTGGACTCTTTCCTGAATGGTTTTGATCCCAAAAACTTTGAAACTTCACCTTTTTTCCCCTTCTTACTCTTGGTTCCTTTCGATGCTTTGCACCGCCCTTCTTTTCTCGACCTTGCTATTCCATTTTTGAGTCCTTCTACGAGCTATTTACAAGATCTGAATGAGTTTTCTTAGGTTATTTCCATGCAGGGTCATGGCTGATCCAATATTTTACTCGGAGTGAAATATGGATAACAATTTGGTGACTCACAGGGGTATTTGCCTGCTAGATGAAAAGACCAATTGCCTTGTCATATCCATTGGGCATGAGTCGAGAATGACAAGATGATCCGATTCGCCTCCGATTCATGAGCCCAACTATTTACACTTTCAATTTTCATAAGAAATCTCAAACAAAGGTTTCGAGAGTAGAAAATATTTTTGACTCGAGGCTACATCTGTCTCTCTGAATGGACTACATAAGAGCAAAAAAACAACACCACAACTACATAAATTTTTTTAAATCATACATGCTCCAAATAGAACATGCAGAGCATGCAAAGAACTTAGGAGAAAAGAAATCTACACTACAACAAGACAATGTGCAGAAGCACTTAGAGGAAAAGGAATTAAACTAATATGTACAAGGTGATAACCTCTATCTAGTAGCAGTGTTTAAGATAGATTCCATTTACTAGAATATGAAATTCCTCACCATCCAACGTAGATAATTAGAAAGCATTGCTACTTTTACATCTTGTGACCATGTAGGGGCCACTCCAAATGGCATCAAACTTGAAATGCCTTCTTGGTTTTGCCCGATTTGCATCCCATTTCAAAATCAGGTCTCCTTCCTGGAAGGTCCTTGTTTTTTCCTTCTTGTCAAAGCATCTCTTGATTGAGGCCTGATCCTTCTCTATTGCTTGGAGTGCATACTCTCTATTTTCTTCCAATTCTATCAGCTCTGCATACCTAGCCTCCATTAGTTCAAATTCGGACATCTCTAGGCTGCTTCACGAGCTCTAATCTTTGGTAACTCAAGTGATATAGGAAACACCTTGTCTCTTTCCCATAGACAAAGTTTGAATGGAGAGCTACCTTTAGATCTCTTGGGTGTTATCCTATCAACCCATAAGGCTGATTTGAGCTTTGTGTGCTAGGTTCTCTCGATTTTCATCATGAGTTCTTTGATGATCTTTAGAGTTCTTGTTTATGGTGAGCTTGGCCATTACCTTGAGGTTAATAGTTTGATGAAGTGCTCAAGTAAGTACCATTCTTAACAAACCATCCTATGATCTTAGAACCTATGAATGCTAATGCATTTTATGATATAATGGTGGATGGTACTCCAAATCTGGTCAATATCCCTTCACGAAATCTAGTATACTAGACTCATTAGCTTCCTTGAGTGCCTTTGCCTTAGTCTACTTGGTGAAATAGTTTTTTGCTGTCAGAATCCATTTGTGGCCTTGGCTTGAATTTTGATTGATGACTCTAAGGAAGTCCAATCCCCATTACATGAAAGGTTGGTCGACTGAAATTGGGTGCAATGGAAGTGCTGCTAGCTTTTCTTTGCATTTGAAGAATGCACAATTCTTGCACCTTTTGATCCATGCATAGCTATCACTAAACACTCACGGAAAAATAATAATCCACCTTCATGATCTTGAGTCTTTGTCACCTTGAGAGAAAAATGGCCTCATTTGCTTCAACATGAATTCTTGTAACACTCTCTCAACCTGATCTTTCTCAATGCATCTCAAAGAAAATTCCATTGATGTCTCTTTTGAACAAAACACCATCAATAAGAACATATGGGATGGCTTGTAGTATGAAATGTCTCCTTTTTTCTTTACTCATTCCATGAGGACACAAGCCTATTTAAAGGAAATGTACCATGTCTTGAGTCCAACAAGGAGTAGGTATATCATCATTTCCTTCCTATTGATTATCTTGTAGAACAAAAACAACCTCCTTTTCACTATTTGCTTCGTCTTGTTGACCTGAGGCTAGTTGTTCACACAATCCCTTCCCATGGACCAGCTTAGTGACCTTGATCTCAATGTCATATTCCATGACATGAGTGATCCATATTGCATGTTTTTCATTCAGATCCTTCGTTGAGAAGGAATTATTTAACTCCCACATGGGAAGCCAATAATTAGATTTTATTATTTGAAACTAGATGCTTAAAATTCTTTAATCCTCTCGACACGCCACACATTTCTTTTCGATGAAGGAGTATCTCATTTCATAGTCTTCGTGAGCTTGTCGAAGAAAGCAATTGGCTGTTCTGTACCTTCTTTGTTCTACTGAACTAAGATTGCAGAAATTGTGTCACTGCCACCAAAGGCATACAATATGAAGTCTTTAGAGAAATATGGATTCATGAGAGTTGCGGCTTGTGATATAGATTCTTTGATGGCCTCAAATCTTACCTTTCCTTTAGTTTTCCACCGAATGCTAAGCTATTATTTAACATATATGTTATTGGCTTAACAAGGGCAACAAATTTTGGTACAAACATGCGGACAAAATTGATTTTTCCCAGGAAGCTTCAAAGAGCTTTCTTGTGGCTTGGAAATGGCAATGCTCTTATTTCTTCCACTCTCTCTGGGTCAATTTCCAATCATTCCTCGATATAATATGGCTTAGAAGCCTTCCCTCATGGGCCAAGAATATGCATTTTTAAGGGTTCAATGATACCCGAAAACTCTTGCATCTTCTAAACACTTGCCTTAGGTGGAAAAGGTGGTGCATTGCATTTTTGGAAAACACGTAATGTCATCCACATAGATATATACTATTTTTTTGATCAGACCTTTGAATTCCATATCCATTTCGCTTTAGAAAGTGGCTCGGCATTGGATAATCCAAATGACATTTTTTTGTAGGCATAGGTGCCCCATTTGGTGGTGAAAGATTATTTAAAATGATCATCTTATTTCACCATGATCTATTTGTACCCTAAGTAGCCATCTAGGAGGGAGAATCTCTCTGATCTAGACAACACTTGTAAGATCGATCCATTGAAGGGAGTGGGTAGTGATCTTTGAGGGAGGCTCTGTTCAAGTCTCAAAAATCTACACACAACCTAATCTCTCCATTTTCTTCCTGGATGGGACCAAGTTTGTAACCCAACTTGAGTGTTTGATTGGAAATATGATACTTACCTCTATCAGCTTTTTCATCTCTTTCTTCATCAGAGGATCAATGTGTGGGTTGAATGGTCTCTACTTTTTCCTGATGGGATGAGTAGTTGGATCTAGTTTGATTGTGTGTTGTGCTAGCTTTGGATTGAACCCTCTTAGGTCTTCATAGCTCCAAGAAAATACATCTGGAAATTCTTGGAAAAGTTGTATGAATTCATACCTTTCTTGCTTGGTGGCCACTTTTCCAATTTGAAGTGTTTTGCCTTCTCCAACCTGGGATTAACTCGAATCTTCTCCTTTCATCTATATGTTAGCCTTATCTTTTCTAAACTGATCATTAGGATTGAAGATAGAATCAAATGTCACTAAGCCTTTTGGAAGCTTGTTTGAATGCAGCTATACTATTTTATTCCTGTATTGCTGCTTTAATATGATTTGATTTCTACCTGAGAATTCAGCTTCTTCTTGCAAAAAATTAATGATCTTCCGATCATTCTCAAACACCTACCAACATGTGTTTTTATACGCACTAATGGCCTCACAACTATATGGATATGTGGCTATTATTTATCTCTTTTGATCTTTGTCGACCACATCAAACGCTACTCCAACTTTGTAAGCCTATCATTAGCTTCATTCTCCTTCCTAGGTATGGACATAATGTGAAGGCCTCAAAATTATCCATGAGATCCCATACCATACTCTTGTAGTTCTTGAGCAGTTCATTCTTAACAACATTAAGTCCCTCGACTTGATTACCAACCAGTTCACTTGTCACAAAACACTTGCAAGTTCTTGATTCCTAGTTTCCTTGCCCAATGAAGACCATGGACCAAATCCTTAAATCTAAAGGCTGAATAATATGTCATACCTTTGGGGGATAAAATCATAGCTCCTCCTCTAGCTCCTTATCTACTCCTTGAGCCATCAAAGAAAAATTTCCATACCTCATTATCATCTTTATATTCTGGCTTAATTAGGTTAGGAAGAGGATGATTCTCTTCATGTAGATAGTAGACACCTAGCTTAGATTCTTCCATCTCCTTATAGGGGTCAAAATCATGTATTTTGTTGGCCCACTCATCAAGAGTCAAGTCTGGGATACATCCCACCTTGGTATCTGCTTCACAAGTGCTTAGGAGGTCTTCTTGATCAAAAGCTAAGAAGTTGGCATTGATTGGGATAGGCACATAAGATTCAATATGATAATCAACAATAGGCTCAGATCTGATTGTGGAATTTGCCCCATAACTTGTTCTAAAGAGCATGTGTGACCAATCAGTAGACATATAGCCTCCAATTTTAGTAGTGAAGTCCCTGGACAAACATAAAGTAAAATGTGGTGGCAAATCTATGATTGATACATTCTACAAAACAGTCATAGTAGGGAAGGCATACAAAGTGAGGCTCATATACTTGATTATTCCAACAGTTGTCACTATTGTCCCATCTAATTACACTACCCCTCTAGAGATGAATTCATATTGGAGACCCAGTTGATCAGCTATTTGCTTGGGCATTACAAAACTACTTGCCCTGAATCAATCATACAATTATGCACCAAATTGTCTTCAATAATTAATGAAACATAGAATGGAGGAGGTCTCAGGTTCTTACCTTGTTGTTCTTGATGGCTTTCCCCATGTCGAGATGTATTGGTAAGAACTTTCTCTTGCTGGTTAGGGGTGTGATTTGAGCTTGACCAATTTTGTATAGCAATCTGCAATAGATCCCTTTGCCCTAAAATGGCCAGTGACTCCCATAGTGAATTTTTCACACTTGTCCTCTTCATTTTCTCAATGATATTGAATGAGCTATCCTTTTTCTGCCCCTTCCCAGGCACATTTTTTCTTACACATGGGCTATTACAACCGGTGCTTGAGTGGATTTGGAAGGTGGATTGGATTGGTTGTGCATGTTGGGAGTTATATTTGGAGCACCAAAACCCTGTGGAGTGATGGAAGGTTGAGGGTTTCCTGAGTTTAGTGGTTGGCCTTCTCCAATATTTCTCCTTTTGGACCGTGTATTGGTAGCTACACTTTGAGAAGGGAACTGATTCATCCCACAGAAGTCCTCAACTTGCCAATTGACAAGCATAGTTTCACTTGGAGGTCCCTCTTGTTGAGCTCCTTGCTGCTGATCTCTTTCTTGGCTAGGTTCCTATGACACCATATTGGTTTGCACCATCAAAGCCTGGTTTAGTGCAGCATTAAAGCACATTGATTGGTTATGTGGTTGATTGCATGGGAAATACCAATCATATTCTGTGCCATATTGTTGCATTTAAAACCAATGCCCTTGATGTTGAAGCTGTGTTTGGATCACATGAACTGAAAGATATAGCAACTTGAGGTTTTCCTTGGTTTTGGCTCTGATTTATAGTCTAAGATGGTGGTCTATTTTACTGATACTAGGGTCTAGCCTGATACTGAGCCTGAGGCTGATATGGCCTAGAACTCTGAGCTTGCTACCTTTTGATGGTTACTAACTCATTCCCTAGGTTTTGAAGCTATTTCATGACTTCTTGGAGTTCCTTAGAGGTGTTAGATGATGAAGTGGAGGCTTTAGCTGAAATTTGACTCTAGGGTGGGTATAGGAGCTAATGTGGGTGTTTGGATGGTACCTGGGTTTCCTAACTTAGGGTACAGAGGCATAGATGGCCTAAGAGTGAGTTTTCCAGCCTAAATCAAATGATTCTCAGCCCCTATGGAAAGACTATAGGCTACAGGTAAGGTTGTGCCCCCATTGATTGAATCATCAAAGAAATATCAAAATTTAAAGCCCTAAGAAAGTATAAGAAGGTACATTCATTAGTGGGATTTACTATGTTGGAATCTTGTCCTAGGTCCACTTAAATCGAGGTTAAAATCAGCCATTGCTAGTTTAGGGCTCTCTTGATTGTTGTTAGTTGCTCCAACAAAGATAAGTTATCACCTTTTCTCCAAACTGGTCATGAAGAGTTGTGCATAGCTGGTTCCAATTTTGAATAGAGCCTACTTCAAGGCTCTGAACCATTGTGAAGCTTTACCTTTGAGTGAAGAGGTGAGAAACTTGACTGTAATGTCCATCTCATGGATTTCGTGGATTGTATAGACATTTGTAATATCTTGGACATGATCACTAGGAGAAGTCTGGTTTTCCCCAGTGAAATATGGGATGCTCTTTAATGCTACTATCGGGACCGGATTTTGTGCATTCAGAGTGAGTGGGTCTTGCCGAGTGAAATTGACATAAGGATTTGACTAAGCCATCCTAATCGACCTGAGCACCCCTCTTGATTGAAATAACGTCCTACTAGGAGGAGGTGTTAATAAGGCTCTGTTTGGTGGGGATAGAGACTTCTGGGTTCTTCTTCCTCCCCTCCCTCTATTTGGGGATAAGTCTAGATAGAAAAATAATCCCTCCTCTCTAGTTCTTGACCGTTTTTGTATTCTTCTCATGAAATTTCTTGGATTGCTAAAACCAATGGATTTATTTCTTTTGGAGTTGCAGATGTACAATTTTAAGACTTCTTAAAAGTTAGAATCATAGCAAGTGCACATCAATCTTACTGTAATAAGATGGAGACTTCTCTGTCCCACCGAGCATGCCAAAAATGTTAGTGCAAAATCAAAGACCCCCAAATGAGTTCTATAGATCTACTTTTCTAAGGTAGAGTCATTTGGTGTGATCCACATAACATTGAACTTTCCCCAAGGTGTGGGACCTTGAAAATAGAAAATCTCTCTAGATTAAAGGCTGGTTCCTATTCCTCTATTTAGGTGCATACGTGAGAACTTACAGAGGATCTATCTCTATACTTAATCTAAAATTTTCCAAGGAGACAGGGATAAAAGGGATATAAGAAATAAGAAATAACTAAACTACAACTTGATGCACCGAAGGAATGATGAACACTAGTTTTTCCGATAGACACAAAGACACCAAATACATACAATAATCAAACAAATATAACTAGATCTATAATGAAAGACCGAGATGCGAGTAAATGAGATAGAAGGGATATAGAATTGATCAAAAACATGTTTTATTGCTCTCTGATTGATACAATGCATTACAAAATAGCCAGGAGGTAAGAAACATACTACAATTTTAATCAAAGGCCCGAACTCCATGAATTCCTTTCTTTAGAAGGAAAGGGGAGCCCTGCAAAACAAAAGAATGTCTAACCCTTTACAACGAGTCTCGAGCCTATATTTATAGATTCGATACAGACGGGAGAAAAGAGAGAAGCAGGAAAAATAGTTCCAAACTCAACCACCAATATTTAATGTCTCCCATAAAATTTGTTCCAACTATATCTTCGCATCAAATCCTTATTCAAAGACCTCAAAGGAGGAAGAAATGGTGGAGCAGATCGGATCGATATGGTTGTTGAGGCAAAAAGATCCTGCATTAAAGGCCCAAAGATATTTTCTCCATTTTTCACCTACTAGGGCTTGAAAAAATGATTTTTATCTTTCCATGGTGTAGAGGACGTCGAGACGCTTCCAACGGTGTAAGATTTACAATATTTTGAGCCTTGAGTTGAAAGATATGCCCCTTTGAATTTTGTATCAGGTCCATACAAATGGGTGGGAAAATAGTTTGAAAAATGGGTCTCCTTTTTTAATACGGGGCACATGATGACCAAATTAGAGAAAATCAGGTTTGTGGGTCCATGATTTATCCTTTTCCCCTTTTCCACAAAAATGCAAAACTCAGAAAACTCCCGCGGCCCCGATGCTTCACTTGGAAACGTGGCACCCTTTGGTTGGCTGGGGAGATGCAGTTCAATTTTCATCTCGTGATCTTGTGATAAAAAGGAAAAATTTAAACTTTTCCTCCGACCCCCACTTTGACCTTTTCCTTTGGGTGGGGTTGCGGCCCATTTTGTAACTTTTACACCATTGGAATAACAAGGGGAAAAAACCAACTTTCCCTTCGATGGCCCACTTTAACACTACTAGTTTAGGCTTGCCATGTAATGTTTCCTCCACCGCTTGTCCAATTTCTATGTTTTTGGCTAAGTATTTTGCTTGGTGGGGTCATATCCCTTGACACAGGACATGTGGCTATTTGGAGCTCATTTGGAAACCCTCTCTCTATTCAATCCTTGGATTATCTCCATTTAGACACTTGGCAGCCTCTTTCGGTCTACCCCATGCATTGACTATTCAACCGACTCTACCCCTTTTTGAGACTAGACACGTGGAGGCACCGTGCTCACTTGAAAGCCCAATTCAAAATTTTCCTTTGAAGGAGCATCGAGTTGACACTTGGCAGCCTACGCAGGTCTGTGGAATTTTCAATGGTCCCTTTTATCCTTTTGGACTTTGGGCCACGTGGAGATCTCGTGCTCATTTGGGTCTCCACCTTTGGACTAACTCTTGCAGATGTGCCAAGCTAAAAATTAGTGACCTCTACTTGCACTTTATACTCAACCAATTTTTTAGACCCACCTTGTCTTCCTTTTGACTTTGTTAACCATTTGAACCTACCTCCTTTTCATCCGGGACACGTGGAGATGCGGATTTTGTCGAGCCTCACTTTATGGAATCATCTTTGGAGAAGCGTCATTAGGATGCATGGCTCTCTCCGTTGGTTCTTCCATACTTAGTCGATTTTGGGTTTCTTTCCTAAATGGTTTTGATCTGAAAAATTTCAAAACTTCACCATTTTTCCCTTCTTTCTCCTGGTTCCTTTGTGGCACTACCCCTTCTTTTTCTGACCATGCTATTCCATTGTTGAGTCCTTCGTGACCTATTTACAAGATCCGAATGAGTTTTCTCGAGTTCTTTCTATGCCGGGTCGTGGTTGATCGATATTTTTCTGGGGTGAAATATGGATAACAATCACTTGACACTATTCTTAAAAACTCATTCAACATCTAGTAGTGTGATCACACATTAAGGAGGAGGCACATCGCAATCACCTCATTTTGACCACGGGACATGAATCCCATTAATAGAGAAATCCTCTATCAACAAAGTGAGGATTTCATTTTAGTAAGAAGTAGACACACATCATAAAGTTGATTCCTAATCACTAAAGTGAATTATGGACCACATTTCAAACTTGGTACCAATTAAAGTAATTTTAGGGCCAAAATTAAATCTAGAAGGTCAAAAACCTACAAAATGATTATATGTTTTCCCTAAACAAAAATCGACTATAATATATATGCCCTAAAATTTTTAGGTCCTTATTGAAATCTTGAAAATGAGTAAGTACTGACCATATTAAATTTTGAATAACTATCTTCTAGATTATAATTGTATGAGCTACGTGACCACTTCCATCGGTGTAGAGTGACCCTAATTTCTTATATTTACTAAAATGATTTTTTTAATTATAAGAAATAATAAAAGTAGAAATAAATAATAAAAGAAATCTTATACTTATTTAAGTAAATACTCCCCCTTCCCCCTTTCAAAAACCATAAAACTCAAAACATGTACACATTTCATAACACTAGAAATGCATACGCTTTATAACACGTACATGTTTCATAGAACTAGAAATGCATACATGTTTTACATTTGGAGATTACAAACTCGACAAACAATAACATGTACATGTTATTTATAAATGCGTACGCATTTTAGATATTTTGATTTTTTGTCCACTTTTGGCCCCCCATTTTGAAGCACTTACCCATCACCCAAGAGGGTGTGAGAAAATAGTGTATGTGGTTGGTTTGTCTAGATTTGGATTAAACAAAAAATAAAGGTGAATTGAAAAATTAGAATGATTATTTATGAAAACTTGCAAGATAAGGGTTAGAAAACTTGCTAAAACATAGACTAAAAATGATTTAAGACAATGGAAAATTGGAAAAAATAGTAAATGACAATAACAATACACTAGAGCATATAATAAGGTGTGCTAGCGTGATAAGATATACTTGTGTGTGCAAGTAAACGTGTTTACAAAAAAATATTTTTCAAACATAGAGCATAAAAAAATAATCTAACACTAGTGTGTATAGTGATACACTATTGTGTTTAAGGAGGAGTTGAATGCTAACGTGTACAATGCTACAATAATGCATATAAAGAGGTATGGAAGAAAGCCGTGGTTGATTGGTAGCATATATAATGCTATGCTAGAGTGTGGAATGTTGCACTAGTGTACTTCACGAGTGACACTAGTGTAAGGATCCTGTATGTGCTCAAAATTTTATGAAAAGTATGGAAAATTGACTACATTTTTGAGGTTTTTCTTAGTTCTATCTACCAATCACTCACGAGAAATTTGTACATTATTTTTGAAACAAAATAAGTAACACACAAATGAAGTTAGTTTAGCAAGAAATGAGATAAAAAGATTAAAAAATTATGTGGGAGTCCTATTGGGCGTGTCAAAATGTGTACAAGGAAAACTAAAAGCAAACGAAGAAAAGAACAAATAACAAAACGCAAACTTTCATTTGAGTCTTCTTACAACCTCAAGATGAGATATATGCGGTGTTGCTATACTTGTTGCATATGTTGGGATAGTTTGATTGTGGATGCTCCAATCTTGTCTCCAAATGGAAGAAGAATTCTACGAGTAAATGAGTGATCACAAGGACATCCTCTCAAGTATGTAGATTCAAATTGAAAATGAGAACATTTTTTTACAAATGCTTAAGCCTCCAAAGATGAATTATAAAAATGGAGCTAATATTTATATCTAAAGGAGAGGTCATGGATTATGAATCAAAGTTTGAAAGGGTTGTAGGATCATGAATGCATTTACTGAATTATTAATTTGATTTGGTATGCTTATTTGGATGGTTTGAATATTCATTTAAGGGAAAATAAATATTTCGTTTATCTTTATGAGTGATAAGTAAATTTTAATTTTGGATCAAAAATTTTAGATTGAGACTACATATGATTTCTTATGTTGTTGAGTACAAATTACTCTTTGATTTACAAGGAGAGATTCTTACTCATAAAACTATCAAAGTGCAAATATCTACGGTGTACTTGCTCTAGGTTGAAGAAGATTTTACTCTAGGATCAAACAATGGATTTTTTTGTCAATTTTAACGGTGAAAATTGTAAAGTAAAAAATCGGTAGGCCATATATAATAAAAAAATTGAACTTCAAACATTTTGAATCTAAACACATTTGTAGAGAGAGCTAACACAAAAACACAAAATAGCAGCTAGAAAAAAAACAACAATGATGGTATTTGAAAGTCAAGGCAACTCAATTTCGAATAGTATTTATAAATGCAAAAGTTTTAGTGCTACATGGACAAATCCATTTTTATTTCAACGTAAAAATCAGCCACAACTATCAATCAACACCTAACACATGTCATATCGACACCCTTCACTAGATAGAATACATGCATGTCGCGTACAAATATATAATAAGTTTGTATGATTGTCTTGTTTGGGAATAAAAAATTAAGAAGAAAGTTGAAAAAAATGTGGCTAAATAAACTATGTTATAAAAATTAAGAGTAAAAATACAAATTCATTGTGTTGATATTACAAATGGTATGTTTAATTGTGATTTCAACATCTACAGTCCATTACAAAACTATTGTGAAAAGTGAAATTCAAAAAGTGATCCAAAAAAATTATTGCATGATTTTGTGTAAAAAAATTCATTGACAAAAATCAATTTGTAATGTAGGGAAAAAGAAAAGAACAACAAATTTTTTGATGATAAAAATCACTTTCGTGAAAAGAGCCCTTCGGAGATTTCATTCTTTGATAGATTGATCTTTTTATTAGATAATATGAAGAGAAAGGGAAAGCTTGGAGGAAACAATAAAAGGGGAATATTCCCAAAAAAGCTGAGTAGGAGAGATGAATGAATCGAAAAGTTCATTTTCAGTTTGGGAAGAGATTATCTATTCATAAGTTGAATAAATCTCTAATCTACTTTCATTAAATAATCTATTAGATAACCGTAAACAGAAAATATTGAGTATTTGATCAAAAGAACACAAATGTGCATGGTATTATACTTGAAATTGTTTGTGACTCAAGAAAAGGGTCAATACCATAAGAAGGTTAACTATACTTTATTTGCAAGTTTAAAAAATTAATGACGAGAAGAAGTAGATACTCTATTATACCACACATGAGAAAAAATTATCAAAGCATAAATATTGTAAAGGTAATTATCAAAGTAGATACTCTGATATATTGTATGACACTTGTAAATTATAAAATAATTCAATTATATACTATAATCAAAATAGTAATAGTTGTGCTATTTTTGTAATCATATTTGGATAGGGGCTTATGCACTCTAATGTTTTGGGGGTGTCCATTTGCTACCAAAACCCATTTTTGAAAAAATCATATTTTTAAATAGGCATATAATCTAGTTGTAAAAGACCAAGGTAAATATAAAAATTTTAATTTGTTGAATGTTTGATATTATCGATTATATTGCCAATAAAAATATCTATCTAATACTTAGAGATATAATGATGGAATGATATTATTGAATTTTTCATCCATCAATGAAGGGAATTAGAGGAAATTCGACCCTTCCTCTAAGAAGAGAAGCACACAAATTTATTCGAACAACATTGGCCCAAAAGATGGACACAACAAAATCAAACAACCCTCCATAAGGAATGATGTATCCCTTCTCACCCTCATTGTAAATTCTAGTTAATAAATAGTGACAATACAAATTCTCACTTATGGGTAAAATGATCTATGATGAACCAATGCATTTTGCACAAGTATAAGCAAATGCGCAAAAATAAATTAAAGAGGATTTTACCTTGGGACGAAATGGAAACATGGTCATCATCTTCAATACCTCCTCGACAACCTCATTTTCAGCACGACAAAAAAATATATTAATTATAATATAATAATCTTGCTCATCGACCAAATTTTTTTCTTATAAAATAGGGTAAGCTATTTTCAATTGAGAGAAATTAATATTTTCTACCTTAGACATGCAATTAATGCTAAGGCATTTTTTGCAAGAAAATGATTGATTCAACTGGAATCGATATCATAAACTTTCTCACATCGTCACACTAAAACAAACATTATACGAATAAACCATTCAAAAGAATAAGCTTCATAGTTAAAAATAGAACTAAAAGAATGCATCTAGCTGTAAAAGACCAAGGTAAATATAAAGATTTGAATTTTTGAATTTTTGATACTATCTATTCTCTTTGGGCAATAAAAAGATCCATCTAATACTTAGAGATATAATGATGGAATGATATTATTGATCTGTTTCATCCATAAATGAAGGGAACTAGAGGCAATTTGAGCCTTCCTCTAAGAGGAGAAGCCAAAAATTTATTCAAACAACTTTGGCGCAAAAGATGGACACAACAAAATCAAACAACCCTCCCGAGGAATGTTGTATCCCTTCTCACCCTCATTAGAAAGTCTCGATAATAAATAAGCGACAATACAAATTCTCACTTTTGGAAAAATGATCTGTAATGGACTAATGCATTTTGCACAAGTATAGCAATTTGCACACAAATCAATTAAAGAGGATTTTACCTTGGAATGAAATGAAAACATGGTCATCATCTTCAATGCATTCTTAACAACCCCTTTTCAGATGACACCAAATAAATTAATTATAATATAAAAATCATGCACATTGACCAACAATTTTTCCTACAAAACAAGGTAAGCTATTTGCAATTGGGAGCAAATCATATTTTCTACCTCGGACATGCAATTAACCCTAAGGCATGTTTTGCAAGAAAATAGTAAGTCGTTGGAATTGATATCACAATATTTCGACATCGTCGTGCTAAATTAAACATTGTACGAATAAATCATTCACAAGAATAAGCTTCGTAGTTAAAAAATTAGAACTAAAAGAAAGTGTTGGCTTTAGAATTTATTGTACTTACGATAGGAAACTCTAGACCTCAAAGTGACCTTTTGTGGAAACATGCTAGTTTATTCTATTTAGATGCATCTTTAAACCTTTTGAGAAGAAAAAAGAAACACATAATTTCTATTTGAAATTACTCTTTCCAACAAAAAAACTTTAAATAAAATATCTTTTATATAATCCTCTCAACGACCATTTGTACTTCTCCGACCAACTATATGAGTGAATGCCAATGTTTTCATATTCTTATGGAAATACATTTCATGGTTACAAATTTATGGATAAAATCCCCTCGACACTTCATAAAAATTTAAAACTCTATTAATATATTTTTGCCTTTGCAGAAGCGTAATGCCAATTTCCATACAATATCAATTTCATCACTATTTGAAAACCATCGCTCTCCAAAACCATTGTTTTTAGAGAGTAGGTGCAATAAAAGTAATTTTAAATGAAATATGATGATTCTGATTCACAATCAAATCTCCAACCCATGTCAGCCACATGATTTTAAAGGGAATCCCCGAATTTAAACATAGAACCCCTCGACACAGTTACTTTTTGTGGTCAAGTGAAGATGTGTAAATTCCTTATTGAAAGAAAAACAACCATTTCTACAATAGTTAATAATGGTCAAACACCACCGCACTATGCCCTAAGTTGTGATGATCCGAACCAAAATTTCATTTAAGTTTTGATTAAAAAGAAATCATTGGTTGATGTAGAGGAAAAAAATGGAAAGATCCATTTACATGATGTGCTTAGATATGAAGGAAACACTGTGAAAGTGGTAGAATGGATACTTTTCAGAGTTCTTCTAATGTGAAATTGATATTAAAAAATTGGACCTCGCATTGTATCTATGTGAGGCTTCTCATATGGGTCAATCCATTCGAAAAAGATAAAAAAGAAAAGATAGCGGTGCATTACGTTGCAAAGGGAAACGAAGGCCATTAAGCATTGAATATTATTCATGATCTAGTGCTTGATAAATACAAGAAATTAGATTGGATGGATCTTTCCACATATGATAGATGCAAAAGGAATGTGCTCCTCATGGGGCATTGAAATTGTTTCACCAAATGCATCCAAAAGGTGTTCAATCAAAGCCTACGTTCTTTGGCATGAAAGGGCATGTGCATGTATTCACATGTGATAATCGACCAATGGAATCACCCACTTAACAAAAAAATTATGAATCTAAAATATTTTATGCCTAAGAATGTCTTTGGAATATTCTTAAAATCTTAAACCATCATTCATGTGGTATACATGGTTTTTGGAAAACCATCGAAATGATACCCATTAATGTAAATATACTAGAAATCATACACGGGTTGTGCAATGGAGACACATAAATGTATGTACTAGGAAGTTAAATATGTGTTGGCAAAAATATGTCAGGGAAGGAGGGTGCAAGAGAAGGTAAAGGGTAAGGGGGACAAATAATTAAAGGCATGAGAGAGAATAGTGGGTGAAATTTATGTCGGGATTAATCGTATGAAGGAACAACATGTTAAAAATAAATTTCTGAAGAGAAAAGGTAATTTTAAAAGGGGAATTTTCCAAAATGATAGTTCTAGAACAAAAAATAGACATCCCTCTAAATGTAATTCAAAATGTATGAAATTTGTGGAATCATAGACTATGGAGGCCAACCCTTCAATAGAACACCTAAATGAGATGTGGTCTCATAGAACATACCACGACCATGTAAGCTTCATTTTTGTTTTATTAGTATTTTAGTCATGCAAGTTTAAGTGATGAGGGTTGTAAATACATCATTGGCATGTGGTTACAACTTATGTGCTTCTATCAATCATCAAGGTAGAAGTACATAGTGTGGGGTGATGTTCAAATGGTGTGAATATTGATGAGAGATAAAGGAATTAAAAATATACCTTGATGTAGTGGATAGATGAAAAGGAAACATTTATTTCATTCCATATTCAATAATTGATCTTCCTCCATTTTAAAATAAGGTTGTATTGCACTCCTTGGGGTTTTGTTGGTTGTTCTTATTTAATTTTTTGACTTGTGTATTCTTTCTATGTTAGAAGAAGTATTTTTCACTTTTTTAAATTATTGAATATGGAGAAAGCAATGATTTGGAAACATAAATACGTGGAGAAGTGTTGAAGAGGTGAAAATCCAAAAGGTGATTGTTCGTTTTTTTCTTTAGGTGTGTGCAAGCCCCATGAGAATAATTTTGACTAATTTTGGAATGAAGAATCAAATGATATATATAGGTGAAGGATCCTTTCAATTATTGAAATCTCTATGAGTAAGACTGATAGAGATTTTAAATGAAATCACTATTTCAAAACCATCGCTCTCCAAAACCAATGTTTTTGGAGAGTAGGTGAAATAAAAGTAATTTTAAATGAAATCTGATGATTCTGATTCACAATCAAATCTCCAACCCATTCAAGCCACATGATTTTAAATGGAAGCCCCTAAATTTAAACATAGAACCCCTTGACACAGTGTTACTTTTTGTGGTCAAGCGAAGATGTGTAAATTCCTTATTGAAAGCAACGCAACCATTTCTACAAAAGATAATAATGGTCAAATACCACTGCACTATGCCCTAAGCTGTGATGATTTGAACTAAAATTTCATTTAAGTTTTGATTAAAAAGAAATCATTGGTTGATGAAGAGGAAAAAATGGAAAGACCCATTTACGTGATGTGCTTGGATATGAAGGAAACACTATGAAAGTGGTAGAATGGATACTTTTAAGAGTTCTTCTATTACGAAATTTATATTAAAAAATTGGACCTCGCATCGTATCTACGTGAGGCTTCTCATATGGGTCAATCCATTTAAAAAAGATAAAAAATAAAAGATAGCAAAGTGCATTATATTGCAAAGGAAATGAAGTCCATTGAGCATTGAATATTATTCATGAGCTAGTGCTTGATAAATATAGGAAATTAGATTGGATGGAGCTTTCCACATATGATAGATACAAAAGGAATGTGCTCCTCATGGGGCATTGAAATTGTTTCACCAAATGCATCCAATGGGTGTTCAATCTGAAAGCCTACGTTGTTGGCATGAAATGGCATGTGCATGTATTCGCATGTTATAATCGACCATTGGAATCACCCACTTAACAAAAAAATTATGACTCTAAAATATTTTATGCCTAAGAATGTCTCTGGTAGATTCTTAAAATCTTAAACCATCATTCATGTGGTATACATGGTTTTCGGAAAACCATCGAAATGATACCCATTAATGTAAATATATTAGAAATCATACGGGTTGGCAATGGAGACACATAAATGTATGTACTAGCGAAGTTAAATATGTGTTGGTAAAAAATCTATCGGGAAGGAGGGTGCAAGAGAAGGTAAAGGGTAAGGGGAAAAATAATTAAAGGCATGAGAGAGAATAGTGGGTGCAATTTATGTCAGGATTAATCGTATGAAGGAACAACATGTTAAAAATAAAGTTCCAAAGAGAAAAGGTAATTTTAAGAGGGGAATTTTCCAAAATGATAGTTCTAGAACAAAAATAGACATCCCTCTAAATGTAATTCAAAATGTATGAAATTTGTGCAATCATAGACTATGGAGGCCAACCCTTCAATAGAACACCTAAATGAGATGTTGTCTCACAGAACATACCACGACCATGTAAGCTTCATTTTTGTTTTATTAGTATTTTAGTCATGCAAGTTTAAGTGATGAGGGTTGTAAATACATCATTGGCATGTGGTTACAACTTATGTGCTTCTATCAATCATCAAGGTAGAAAGTACAAAGTGGGGGAAGATGTTCAAATGGTGATAATATTGATGAGAGATAAAGGAATTAAAAATATACCTTGATGTCTTGGATAGATGCAAAGGAAACATTTATTTCATTCCATATTCAATAATTGATCTTCCTCCATTTTAAAATAAGGTTGTATTGCACTCCTTGGGGTTTTGTTGGTTGTTTTTATTTAATTTTTGGCTTGTGTATTCTTTCTATGTTAGAAGAAGTATTTTCATTTTTTTTTTTAAATTATTGAATATGGAAAAGAAATGATTTGGAAACATAAATACGTGGAGAAGTGTTGAAGAGGTGAAAATCCAAAAGGTGATTGTTCCATTTTTATTTAGGTGGGTGCAAGCCCCATGAGACAAATTTTGACTAATTTTGGAATGAAGAATCGAATGATATATATAAGTGAAGGATCCTTTCAATTATTGAAATCTCTATGAGTAAGACTCGATAGAGATTTTAAATGAAATCACTATTTCAAAACCATCGCTCTCCAAAACGATTGTTTTTGGAGAGTAGGTGCAATAAAAGTAATTTTAAATGAAATCGATGATTTTGATTCACAATCAAATCTCCAACCCATGCCAACCACATGATTTTAAAGGGAAGCCCTAAATTTAAACATAGAACCCTCGACACAGTGCTACTTTTTGTGGTCAAGTGAATATGTGTAAATTCCTTATTGAAAGCAACACAACCATTTCTACAAAAGATAATAATGGTCAAACACCACTACACTATGCCCTAAGATGTGATGATCTGAACCAAAATTTCATTTAAGTTTTGATTAAAAAGAAATCATTGGTTGATGAAAGAGAAAAAAATGGAAAGACCCATTTACGTGATGTGCTTGGATATGAAGGAAACACCGTGAAAGTGGTAGAATGGATACTTTTCAGAGCTCTTCTAATACGAAATCGATATTAAAAATTGGACCTCACATCGTATCTATGTGAGGCTTCTCATATGGGTCAATCCATTCAAAAAGATAAAAAAGAAAAGATAGCAAGGCATTACGTTGCGCAAAGGGAAATGAAGGTCATTGAGCATTGAATATTATTCATGCGCTAGTGCTTGATAAATACACGAAAATTAGATTGGATGGAGCTTTCCCGGATATGATAGACGCGTAAAAGGAATGTGATCCTCATGGGGCATTGAAATTGTTTCACCAAATGCATCCAATGGGTGTACAATCCAAAGCCTACGTTGCTGGCATGAAAGGGCATGTGCATGTATTCACATGTGATAATTGACCATTGGAATCACCCACTTAACAAAAGAATTATGACTCTAAAATATTTTATGCCTAAGAATGTCTTTGGAAGATTCTTAAAATCTTAAACCATCATTCATGTGGTATACATGGTTTTCGGAAAACCATCGAAATGATACCCATTAATGTAAATATACTAGAAATCATACACGGGTTGTCAGGCAATGGAGACACATAAATGTATGTACTAGGAAGTTAAATATGTGGTGGCAAAAATCTGTCGGGGAAGGAGGGTGTAAGAGAAGGTAAAGGGTAAGGGGGAAAATAATTAAAGGCATGAGAGAGAATAGTGGGTGAAATTTATGTCGGGATTACTCATATGAAGGAACAACATGTTAAAAATAAAGTTCCAAGAGAAAAGGTAATTTTAAAAGGGGAATTTTCCAAAATGATAGTTCTAGAACAAAAATAGACATCCCTCTAAATGTAATTAAAAATGTATGTAATTTGTGGAATCATAGACTATGGAGGCCAACCCTTCAATAGAACACCTAAATGAGATGTTGTCTCATAGAACATACCATGACCATGTAAGCTTCATTTTTGTTTTATTAGTATTTTAGTCATGCAAGTTTAAGTGATGAGGGTTGTAAATACATCATTGGCATGTGGTTACAACTTATGTGCTTCTATCAATCATCAAGGTAGAAGTACACATAGTGTGAGGCGATGTTCAAATGGTGATAATATTGATGAGAGATAAAGGAATTAAAAATATACCTTGATGTCTTTGGATAGATGCAAAGGAAACATTTATTTCATTCCATATTCAATAATTGATCTTCCTCCATTTTAAAATAAGGTTGTATTGCACTCCTTAGGGTTTTGTTGGTTGTTTTTATTTAATTTTTTGACTTGTGTATGCTTTCTATGTTAGAAGAAGTATTTTTCATTTTTTTAAAAATTATTGAATATGGAGAAAGAAATGATTTGGAAACATAAATACGTGGAGAAGTGTTCAAGAGGTGAAAATCCAAAAGGTGATTGTTCCGCTTTTTCTTTAGGTGGGTAAGCCCCATGAGACAAATTTTGACTAATTTTGGAATGAAGAATCGAATGATATATATAAGTGAAGGATCCTTTCAATTATTGAAATCTCTATGAGTAAGACCGATAGAGATTTTAAATGAAATCACTATTTCAAAACCATCACTCTCCAAAACCATTGTTTTTGGAGAGTAGGTGTAATAAAAGTAAGTTTAAATGAAATCTCATGATTTTGATTGACAATCAAATCTCCAACCCATGCCAACAACATGATTTCAAAGGGAAGCCCCTTAATTTAAATATAGAACCCTCAACACAAGTGCTACTTTTTGTGGTCAAGTGAAGATGTGTAAATTCTGATTGAAAGCAACACAACCATTTCTACAAAAGATAATAATGGTCAAACACCACCGCACTATGCCCTAAGATGTGATGATCTGAACCAAAATTTCATTTAAGTTTTGATTAAAAAGAAATCATTGGTTGATGAAGAGGAAAAAATGGAAAGACCCATTTACATGATGTGCTTGGATATGAAGGAAACACTCGTGAAAGTGGTAGAATGGATACTTTGCAGAGTTCTTCTAATCTGAAATTGATATTAAAAAATTGGACCTCGCATCGTATCTACGTGAGGCTTCTCATATGGGTCAATCCATTCAAAAAGATAACAAAGAAACGATAGCAAAGGCATTACGTTGCAAAGGGAAATGAGCGACCATTGAGCATTGAATATTATTCATGAGCTAGTGCTTGATAAATATAGAAAATTAGATTGGATGGAGTTTTCCACATATGATAGATGCAAAAAGAATGTGCTCCTCATGGGGCATTGAAATTGTTTCACCAATGCATCCAACAGGTGTTCAATCAAAGCCTACGTTGCTAGCATGAAAGGGCATGTGCATGTATTCGCATGTGATAATCGACAATTGGAATCACCCACTTAACAAAAACTTATGACTCTAAAATATTTTATGCCTAAGAATGTCTTTGGAAGATTCTTAAAATCTTAAACCATCATTCATGTGGTATACATGGTTTCGGAAAACCATTGAAATGATACCCATTAATGTAAATATACTAGAAATCATACACGGGTTGTGCAATGGAGACACATAAATGTATGTACTGGAACTTAAATATGTGGTGGCAAAAATTTGTCGGGAAGGAGGGTGCAAGAGAAGGTAAAGGGTAAGGGGGACAAATAATTAAAGGCATGAGAGAGAATAGTGGGTGAAATTTATGTCGGGATTAATCGTATGAAGGAACAACATGTTAAAAATAAAGTTCAAGAGAAAAGGTAATTTTAAAAGGGGAATTTTCCAAAACGATAGTTCTAGAACAAAAATAGACATCCCTCTAAATTTAATTCAAAATGTATGAAATTTGTGGAATCATAGACTATGGAGGCCAACCCTTCAATAGAACACCTAAATGAGATGTTGTCTCATAGAACATACCACGACCATGTAAGCTTCATTTTTGTTTTATTAGTATTTTAGTCATGCAAGTTTAAGTGATGAGGGTGTAAATACATCATTGGCATGTGGTTACAACTTATGTGCTTCTATCAATAATCAAGGTAGAAGTACACATAGTGTGAGGTGATGTTCAAATGGTGACAATATTGATGAGAGATAAAGGAATTAAAAATATACCTTGATGTAGTGGATAGACGCAAAGGAAACATTTATTTCATTCCATATTCAATAATTGATCTTCCTCCATTTTAAAATAAGGTTGTATTGCACTCCTTGGGGTTTTGTTGGTTGTTATTATTTAATTTTTTGACTTGTGTATTCTTTCTATGTTAGAAGAAGTATTTTTCATTTTTTTAAAATTATTGAATATGGAGAAAGCAATGATTTGGAAACATAAATACGTGGAGAAGCGTTGAAGAGGTGAAAATCCAAAAGGTGATTGTTCCTTTTTTTCTTTAGGTGGGTGTAAGCCCCATGAGACAAATTTTGACTAATTTTGGAATGAAGAATCGAATGATATATATAGGTGAAGGATCCTTTCAATTATTGAAATCTCTATGAGTAAGACTGATAGAGATTTTAAATGAAATCACTATTTCAAAACCATCACTCTCCAAAACCATTGTTTTGGAAATTAGGTGTAATAAAAGTAATTTTAAATTTAATCTCATGATTCCGATTCACAATCAAATCTCCAACCCATGCTAGCCACATGATTTTAAAGGGAATCCCTGAATTTAATCATAGAACCCTCGATATAGTGCTACTTTTTGTGGTCAAGTGAAGATGTGTAAATTCCTTATCAAAGCAACACAACCATTTCTACAAAAGATAATAATGGTCAAACACCACTACACTATGCCCTAAGATGTGATGATCTGAACCAAAATTTCATTTAAGTTTTGATTAAAAAGAAATCATTGGTTGATGAAGAGGAAAAAATGGAAAGACCCATTTACGTGATGTGCTTGGATATGAAGGAAACACTATGAAAGTGGTAGAATGGATACTTGTCGAGTTCTTCTAATCCGAAATCGATATTAAAAAATTGGACCTCGTGATCGTATCTACGTGAGGCTTCTCATATGGGTCAATCCATTCAAAAAGATAAAAAAGAAAAGATAGCAAAGGCATTACGTTGCAAAGGGAAATGAAGGTCATTGAGCATTGAATATTATTCATGCGCTAGTGCTTAATAAATACATGAAATTACATTGGATGGAGCTTTGCACATATGATAGATGAAAAGGAATGTGATCCTCATGGGGCATTGAAATTGTTTCACCAAATGCATCCAATAGGTGTTCAATCAAAGCCTACGTTCTTTGGCATGAAAGGGCATGTGCATGTATTCACATGTGATAATCGACCATTGGAATCACCCACTTAACAAAAAAATTATGAATCTAAAATATTTTAAGGGCCTAAGAATGTCTTTGGAAGATTCTTAAAATCTTAAACCATCATTCATGTGGTATACATGGTTTCTGGAAAACCATCGAAATGATACCCATTAATGTAAATATACTAGAAATCATACACGGGTTGTGCAATGGAGACACATAAATGTATGTACTCGGGAATTTAAATATGTGGTGGCAAAAATCTGTCGGGAAGGAGGGTGCAAGAGAAGGTAAAGGGTAAGGGGAAAAATAATTAAAGGCATGAGAGAGAATAGTGATTGAAATTTATGTGGGGATTAATCGTATGAAGGAACAACATGTTAAAAATAAAGTTCAAGAGAAAAGGTAATTTTAAAAGGGGAATTTTCCAAAATGATAGTTCTAGAACAAAAATAGACATCCCTCTAAATGTAATTCAAAATGTATGAAATTTTGGAATCATAGACTATGGAGGCCAACCCTTCAATAGAACACCTAAATGAGATGTGGTCTCATAGAACATACCACCACCATGTAAGCTTCATTTTTGTTTTATTAGTATTTTAGTCATGCAAGTTTAAGTGATGAGGGTTGTAAATACATCATTGGCATGTGGTTACAACTTATGTGCTTCTATCAATCATCAAGGTAGAAGTACACAAAGTGTGGGGGATGTTCAAATGGTGATAATATTGATGAGAGATAAAGGAATTAAAAATATATACCTTGATGTAGTGGATAGACTTGAAAGGAAACATTTATTTCATTCCATATTCAATAATTGATCTTCCCTCCATTTTAAAATAAGGTTGTATTGCACTCCTTGGGGTTTTGTTGGTTGTTCTTATTTAATTTTTTGACTTGTGTATTCTTTCTATGTTAGAAGAAGTATTTTTCATTTTTAAAAATTATTGAATATGGAGAAAGCAATGATTTGGAAACATAAATACATGGAGAAGCGTTGAAGAGGTGAAAATCCAAAAGGTGATTGTTCCTTTTTTCTTTAGGTGGGTGTAAGCCCCATGAGACAAATTTTGACTAATTTTGGAATGAAGAATCAAATGATATAAATAGGTGAATGATCCTTTAAATTATTGAAATCTCTATGAGTAAGACTCGATAGATATTTTAAATGAAAACACTATTTGAAAACCATCGCTTTCCAAAACCATTGTTTTTGGAGAGTAGGTGCAATAAAAGTAATTTTAAATGAAATCTCATGATTCTCGATTCACAATCAAATCTCCAACCCATGCTAGCCACATGATTTTAAAGGGAATCCCCTGAATTTAATCATAGAACCCCTCGATATAGTGCTACTTTTTGTGGTCAAGTGAAGATGTGTAAATTCCTTATTGAAAGCAACACAACCATTTCTACAAAAGATAATAATGGTCAAACACCACTACACTATGCCCTAAGATGTGATGATCTGAACCAAAATTTCATTTAAGTTTTGATTAAAAAGAAATCATTGGTTGATGAAGAGGAAAAAAATGGAAAGACCCATTTACGTGATGTGCTTGGATATGAAGGAAACACTATGAAAGTGGTAGAATGGATACTTGTCGAGTTCTTCTAATCCGAAATCGATATTAAAAAAATTGGACCTCGCATCGTATCTACGTGAGGCTTCTCATATGGGTCAATCCATTCAAAAGATAAAAAAGAAAAGATAGCAGGTGCATTACGTTGCAAAGGGAAATGAAGGTCATTGAGCATTGAATATTATTCATGCGCTAGTGCTTAATAAATACATGAAATTACATTGGATGGAGCTTTGCACATATGATAGACGCAAAAGGAATGTGATCCTCATGGGGCATTGAAATTGTTTCACCAAATGCATCCAATAGGTGTTCAATCCGAAAGCCTACGTTGCTGGCATGAAAGGGCATGTGCATGTATTCACATGTGATAATCGACCATTGGAATCACCCACTTAACAAAAAAATTATGAATCTAAAATATTTTAAGGGCCTAAGAATGTCTTTGGAAGATTCTTAAAATCTTAAACCATCATTCATGTGGTATACATGGTTTTCGGAAAACCATCGAAATGATACCCATTAATGTAAATATACTAGAAATCATACGGGTTGTGTCAGGTAAATGGAGACACATAAATGTATGTACTCGGGAATTTAAATATGTGGTGGAAAAAAATCTGTCGGGGAAGGAGGGTGCAAGAGAAGGTAAAGGGTAAGGGGGAAAAATAATTAAAGGCATGAGAGAGAATAGTGATTGAAATTTATGTGGGGATTAATCGTATGAAGGAACAACATGTTAAAAATAAAGTTCAAGAGAAAAGGTAATTTTAAAAGGGAATTTTCCAAAATGATAGTTCTAGAACAAAAATAGACATCCCTCTAAATGTAATTCAAAATGTATGAAATTTTTGGAATCATAGACTATGGAGGCCAACCCTTCAATAGAACACCTAAATGAGATGTGGTCTCATAGAACATACCACGACCATGTAAGCTTCATTTTTGTTTTATTAGTATTTTAGTCATGCAAGTTTAAGTGATGAGGGTTGTAAATACATCATTGGCATGTGGTTACAACTTATGTGCTTCTATCAATCATCAAGGTAGAAGTACACAGTGTGGGGGGATGTTCAAATGGTGATAATATTGATGAGAGATAAAGGAATTAAAAATATACCTTGATGTAGTGGATAGACGCAAAGGAAACATTTATTTCATTCCATATTCAATAATTGATCTTCCCTCCATTTTAAAATAAGGTCAGATTGCACTCCTTGGGGTTTTGTTGGTTGTTCTTATTTAATTTTTTGACTTGTGTATTCTTTCTATGTTAGAAGAAGTATTTTTCATTTTTTAAAAATTATGAATATGGAGAAAGCAATGATTTGGAAACATAAATACATGGAGAAGCGTTGAAGAGGTGAAAATCCAAAAGGTGATTGTTCCTTTTTTCTTTAGGTGGGTGTAAGCCCCATGAGACAAATTTTGACTAATTTTGGAATGAAGAATCAAATGATATAAATAGGTGAATGATCCTTTAAATTATTGAAATCTCTATGAGTAAGACTGATAGATATTTTAAATGAAAACACTATTTGAAAACCATCGCTTTCCAAAAACCATTGTTTTTGGAGAGTAGGTGCAATAAAAGTAATTTTAAATGAAATCTCATGATTCTGATTCACAATCAAATCTCCAACCCATGCTAGCCACATGATTTTAAAGGGAATCCCCTGAATTTAATCATAGAACCCCTCGATATAGTGCTACTTTTTGTGGTCAAGTGAAGATGTGTAAATTCCTTATTGAAAGCAACACAACCATTTCTACAAAAGATAATAATGGTCAAACACCACTACACTATGCCCTAAGATGTGATGATCTCGAACCAAAATTTCATTTAAGTTTTGATTAAAAAGAAATCATTCGTTGATGAAGAGAAAAAATGGAAAGACCCATTTACGTGATGTGCTTGGATATGAAGGAAACACTATGAAAGTGGTAGAATGGATACTTGTCGAGTTCTTCTAATCCGAAATCGATATTAAAAAATTGGACCTCGCATCGTATCTACGTGAGGCTTCTCATATGGGTCAATCCATTCGAAAAAGATAAAAAGAAAAGATAGCAGTGCATTACGTTGCAAAGGGAAATGAAGGTCATTGAGCATTGAATATTATTCATGCGCTAGTGCTTAATAAATACATGAAATTACATTGGATGGAGCTTTGCACATATGATAGACGCAAAGGAATGTGATCCTCATGGGGCATTGAAATTGTTTCACCAAATGCATCCAATAGGTGTTCAATCAAAGCCTACGTTGCTTTGGCATGAAAGGGCATGTGCATGTATTCACATGTGATAATCGACCATTGGAATCACCCACTTAACAAAAAAATTATGAATCTAAAATATTTTAAGGGCCTAAGAATGTCTTTGGAAGATTCTTAAAATCTTAAACCATCATTCATGTGGTATACATGGTTTCGGAAAACCATCGAAATGATACCCATTAATGTAAATATACTAGAAATCATACACGGGTTGTCAGGCAATGGAGACACATAAATGTATGTACTCGGGAATTTAAATATGTGGTGAAAAAAATCTGTCGGGGAAGGAGGGTGCAAGAGAAGGTAAAGGGTAAGGGGGAAAATAATTAAAGGCATGAGAGAGAATAGTGATTGAAATTTATGTGGGGATTAATCGTATGAAGGAACAACATGTTAAAAATAAAGTTCAAGAGAAAAGGTAATTTTAAAAGGGGAATTTTCCAAAATGATAGTTCTAGAACAAAAAATAGACATCCCTCTAAATGTAATTCAAAATGTATGAAATTTTGGAATCATAGACTATGGAGGCCAACCCTTCAATAGAACACCTAAATGAGATGTGGTCTCATAGAACATACCACGACCATGTAAGCTTCATTTTTGTTTTATTAGTATTTTAGTCATGCAAGTTTAAGTGATGAGGGTTGTAAATACATCATTGGCATGTGGTTACAACTTATGTGCTTCTATCAATCATCAAGGTAGAAGTACACAGTGTGGGGGATGTTCAAATGGTGATAATATTGATGAGAGATAAAGGAATTAAAAATATACCTTGATGTAGTGGATAGACGCAAAGGAAACATTTATTTCATTCCATATTCAATAATTGATCTTCCCTCCATTTTAAAATAAGGTTGTATTGCACTCCTTGGGGTTTTGTTGGTTGTTCTTATTTAATTTTTTGACTTGTGTATTCTTTCTATGTTAGAAGAAGTATTTTTCATTTTTTAAAAATTATCAATATGGAGAAAGCAATGATTTGGAAACATAAATACATGGAGAAGCGTTCAAGAGGTGAAAATCCAAAAGGTGATTGTTCCTTTTTTCTTTAGGTGGGTGTAAGCCCCATGAGACAAATTTTGACTAATTTTGGAATGAAGAATCAAATGATATAAATAGGTGAATGATCCTTTAAATTATTGAAATCTCTATGAGTAAGACTGATAGATATTTTAAATGAAAACACTATTTGAAAACCATCGCTTTCCAAAACCATTGTTTTTGGAGAGTAGGTGCAATAAAAGTAATTTTAAATGAAATCTCATGATTTCGATTCACAATCAAATCTCCAACCCATGCTAGCCACATGATTTTAAAGGGAATCCCTGAATTTAATCATAGAACCCCTCGATATAGTGCTACTTTTTGTGGTCAAGTGAAGATGTGTAAATTCCTTATGAAAGCAACACAACCATTTCTACAAAAGATAATAATGGTCAAACACCACTACACTATGCCCTAAGATGTGATGATCTGAACCAAAATTTCATTTAAGTTTTGATTAAAAAGAAATCATTGGTTGATGAAGAGGAAAAAATGGAAAGACCCATTTACGTGATGTGCTTGGATATGAAGGAAACACTATGAAAGTGGTAGAATGGATACTTTTAGAGTTCTTCTAATCCGAAATCGATATTAAAAAATTGGACCTCGCATCGTATCTACGTGAGGCTTCTCATATGGGTCAATCCATTCGAAAAGATAAAAAGAAAAGATAGTAGTGCATTACGCCGCAAAGGGAAATGAAGGTCATTGAGCATTGAATATTATTCATGCGCTAGTGCTTAATAAATACATGAAATTACATGGATGGAGCTTTGCACATATGATAGACGTAAAAGGAATGTGATCCTCATGGGGCATTGAAATTGTTTCACCAAATGCATCCAATAGGTGTTCAATCTGAAAGCCTACGTTGCTGGCATGAAAGGGCATGTGCATGTATTCACATGTGATAATCGACCATTGGAATCACCCACTTAACAAAAAAATTATGAATCTAAAATATTTTAAGGGCCTAAGAATGTCTTTGGAAGATTCTTAAAATCTTAAACCATCATTCATGTGGTATACATGGTTTCTGGAAAACCATCGAAATGATACCCATTAATGTAAATATACTAGAAATCATACACGGGTTGTGCAATGGAGACACATAAATGTATGTACTCGGGAATTTAAATATGTGGTGGCAAAAAATCTGTCGGGGAAGGAGGGTGCAAGAGAAGGTAAAGGGTAAGGGGGAAAAATAATTAAAGGCATGAGAGAGAATAGTGATTGAAATTTATGTGGGGATTAATCGTATGAAGGAACAACATGTTAAAAATAAAGTTCTGAAGAGAAAAGGTAATTTTAAAAGGGGAATTTTCCAAAATGATAGTTCTAGAACAAAAAATAGACATCCCTCTAAATGTAATTCAAAATGTATGAAATTTTTGGAATCATAGACTATGGAGGCCAACCCTTCAATAGAACACCTAAATGAGATGTGGTCTCACAGAACATACCACGACCATGTAAGCTTCATTTTTGTTTTATTAGTATTTTAGTCATGCAAGTTTAAGTGATGAGGGTTGTAAATACATCATTGGCATGTGGTTACAACTTATGTGCTTCTATCAATCATCAAGGTAGAAGTACACAAAGTGTGGGGGATGTTCAAATGGTGATAATATTGATGAGAGATAAAGGAATTAAAAATATACCTTGATGTAGTGGATAGACGCAAAGGAAACATTTATTTCATTCCATATTCAATAATTGATCTTCCTCCATTTTAAAATAAGGTGTATTGCACTCCTTGGGGTTTTGTTGGTTGTTCTTATTTAATTTTTTGACTTGTGTATTCTTTCTATGTTAGAAGAAGTATTTTTCATTTTTAAAAATTATGAATATGGAGAAAGCAATGATTTGGAAACATAAATACATGGAGAAGCGTTCAAGAGGTGAAAATCCAAAAGGTGATTGTTCCTTTTTCTTTAGGTGGGTGTAAGCCCCATGAGACAAATTTTGACTAATTTTGGAATGAAGAATCAAATGATATAAATAGGTGAATGATCCTTTAAATTATTGAAATCTCTATGAGTAAGACTCGATAGATATTTTAAATGAAAACACTATTTGAAAACCATCGCTTTCCAAAACCATTGTTTTTGGAGAGTAGTGCAATAAAAGTAATTTTAAATGAAATCTCATGATTCTGATTCACAATCAAATCTCCAACCCATGCTAGCCACATGATTTTAAAGGGAATCCCCGAATTTAAACATAGAACCCTCGATATAGTGCTACTTTTTGTGGTCAAGTGAAGATGTGTAAATTCCTTATGAAAGAAACACAACCATTTCTACAATAGATAATAATGGTCAAACACCACTACACTATGCCCTAAGCTATGATGATCTGAACCAAAATTTCATTTAAGTTTTGATTAAAAAAAAATCATTGGTTGATGAAGAGGAAAAAATGGAAAGACCCATTTACATGATGTGCTTGGATATGAAGGAAACATTGTGAAAGTGTTAGAATGGATACTTTTAGAGTTCTTCTAATCCGAAATTTATATTAAAAATTGAACCTCACATCGTATCTACGTGAGGCTTCTCATATGGTTCAATCCATTCGATAAAGATAAAAAAGAAAAGATAGTAGTGCATTACGTTGCGCAAAGGGAAATGAAGGCCATTGAGCATTGAATATTATTCATGAGCTAGTGCTTGATAAATACAAGAAATTAGATTGGATGGAGTTTTCCACATATGATAGACGTAAAAGGAATGTGCTCCTTATGGGGCATTAAAATTGTTTCACCAAATGCATCCAACAGGTGTTCAACGAAAGCCTACGCATCTGGCATGAAAGGGCATGTGCATTTATTTGCATGTGATAATCGACCATTGGAATCACCCACTTAACAAAAAATTTATGACTCTAAATATTTTATGCCTAACAATGTCTTTGGCAGATTCTTAAAATCTTAAACCATCATTCATGTGGTATACATGGTTTCTGGAAAACCATCGAAATGATACCCATTAATGTAAATATACTAGAAATCATACACGGGTTCAGGCAATGGAGACACATAAATGTATGTACTCGGGAAGTTAAATATGTGGTGGCAAAAATATGTCCGGGGAAGGAGGGTGCAAGAGAAGGTAAAGGGTAAGGGGAAAAATAATTAAAGGCATGAGAGAGAATAGTGGTGAAATTTATGTGGGATTAATCGTATGAAGGAACAACATGTTAAAAATAAAGTTCGAAGAGAAAAGGTAATTTTAAAAGGGGAATTTTCCAAAATGATAGTTCTAGAAAAAAATAGACATCCCTCTAAATGTAATTCAAAATGTATGAAATTTGTGGAATCATAGACTATGGAGGCCAACCCTTCAATAGAACACCTAAATGAGATGTGGTCTCATAGAACATACCACGACCATGTAAGCTTCATTTTTGTTTTATTAGTATTTTAGTCATGCAATTTTAAGTGATGAGGGTTGTAAATACATCATTGGCATGTGGTTACAACTTATGTGCTTCTATTAATCATCAAGGTAGAAGTATACAAAGTGTGGGGTGATGTTCAAATGGTGATAATATTGATCAGAGATAAAGGAATTAAAAATATACCTTGATGTAGTGGATAGACACAAAGGAAACATTTATTTCATTCCATATTCAATAATTGATCTTCCTCCATTTTAAAATAAGGTTGCATTGCACTCCTTGGGGTTTTGTTGGTTGTTCTTATTTAATTTTTTGACTTGTGTATTCTTTCTATGTTAGAAGAAGTATTTTTCATTTTTTAAAAATTGTTGAATATGGAGAAAGCAATGATTTGGAAACATAAATACGTGGAGAAGAGTTCAAGAGGTGAAAATCCAAAAGGTGATTGTTCCGTTTTTCTTTAGGTGGGTGTAAGCCCCATGAGACAAATTTTGACTAATTTTGGAATGAAGAATCAAATGATATATATAGGTGAAGTATCCTTTCAATTATTGAAATCTCTATGAGTAAGACTGATGTCATTCTCAGTATCTCAGAATGTAATACTCATGCCATTCTTTATCTTTATGAAAAATAAGTAAATTTATTTTTTTGGATAAAAAAATTAGATTGAGACTACATATGATTTCTTATGTTGTTGAGTACAAATTACTCTTTAATTTAGAAGGAGGGATTCTTTATCTTAAAAATTTCAAAGTTCAAGGATCTAATGTACTTGATCTAGGTTGAAGAAGATTTTACCTGTAGGATCAAACAATGGATTTTTTTGTCAATTTTAACTCAAAAAATTGTAAAAGAAAAATCGGGACGAAATATATAATTGAAAAAATTGAATTTCAAACATTTTGAATCTAAATACATTCCTAGAGAGAGATAACACAAAAACACAAAATGGAGGCTAGAAAAATACAACAATGAAGGTATTTGAAAGTAAAGGAACTTCAATTTCAAATTGTATTTCTAAATACAAAAGTTGCAGTGCTACATCGACAACTCCATTTGTATTTCAACGTAAAAATCAGCCACAACCATCAATCAAAACCTGACACATGTTAGAGATGAAACTCTTTATTGGATAGAATACAAGCATATCTAATAAAAATAGACAATAAATTTGTACGATTGTCTTGTTTGGGGAATCAAAAATTAAAAAGAAAATCAAAAAAATATTGTGACCAAAACAAATTTTGTTATAACAATTAAGAGTAAACAATATGAATTCGTTGTGTTGATATTACAAATACTATGTTTAATTGTGATCTCAACATCTTTAGTCCATTGCGAAACTATTATGAAAAGTGAATTTCAGCAAGTGATCCAAAAATATTAATCTATGATTTTTTGTAAAAAAAAATTATTAATAAAAATCAATTTGTAATGTATATTTGATCGAAGAACACAAATGTGCATGGTATTATAATTGATATTGTTTATAACTCAAGACAAGGGTCAATACCATAACAAGGTTAACTATGCTTTATTTGTAATTTTAAAATACTATCAAAATTTGTTTTATTTTTATTTTTTAACTTTTGATCGCATCAATATAACTTATTTTTTCAATATTTTAAATAATTATTGATAGTATATTCATTATTAAATATCCTCCAAAATAAATACCTTTTTTTTCACAAAAAGTTTCCTAAAACAATTACATCAAATTAAAAATATCAAATTTTGAATGAAACTTATCATTTTATTCATCTTATGACACTTTGTACTCACCTTCCTACTGGATAGGACTTGAAGGAAATTTTGAAGTGTGTAGGGTGTTTGAAATGTGTTGGTGGTGCCAAATACATTTACAATTAAGAGCTATGATTGTCATGCATGGGTCAATGGGTAGTGGGATGATATAGAGGAGACTATCAATGAATTGACTCAATCATTTCCCATTGATTACATTTTTTAAGTGGAAAGGGAAAATTTTATGGCTTGGAATGACTAATGTCCAACAATCCTTATGCAAGAAATGAGAAGCGCATGTTCATAGAATTTAAGTAAATAACTCTTTTATATTAGTTCTCCTCTATAAAATACATTTAAATGCCTTAATAATATAACCTTCATCATAACAATTATTAGTAGTGTCATAATCATCTAGTTGTTTCTCATTTAAAGGCATCAATTTTTTTTTTTCACAATTTGATTAATACATTAAACTCCACATAAATCCTAAAAATATCTCCCTCATTGGTTGTTAATCTTTGTAACACCATCATTCATCCTCACATCCACATTGATTTGTAAATTTTCTCTCTATATATGATGACAATGAAATTTGGTGTTATTATGATTAGTTTCTTGAAAAAGTGGGTTATTGTGAATATCATATGCTTTAATATTTATGTTTTTCTAAGAAATTGGACTTAAGATTGAATTTTGAAATTCCATTTATTAAAATCTAAAATTATAGTCATCAAAATGAGATTTAAGTTTCATGCATAATTGTTCAATATAATGTATGTGTTATTGTGCAAAAGTAGCACCCAAATTTGATCATGGAAGGTCATTACTTTTGACTAACATGGGATTATCTCGAAGTGTGTGACCTTGCAATATTAAGACAAACCTCTAGAGAAGGCTGGTTCTTCTACCTATTCTAATGATAACACTAAAACTACCTCTAAGATAATCCTATTCTAACACATCCAAATAACCAGGGAGAAAGAGAGGGGGGAAAACATGAAGAGAATAAGATAAAACAAAGGTGATAATGCTAAGAAAAAGGGGATAAACATTCTCCATGAGGGAAAAATGAGAAGAGAATGACGAAGGAGATGGAAGACACAAGTGCGACATACCAAAATTTCATTTTTATCTTCCATTTTACACACAAAACCAAACAAAAAGGAAACTTGTAAATGGGAAACACATACATAACATACCTATTATAAATAAAGAAGAAATAATGTAATAAACATTAAAATAGAGCAGAGAAAAAGCCAAAAAATAATATTTTATTACAAAGGAGGATGAACCGACCATTTTTTTACACAGTGATAAAAGGTTGAAAATGCATCTGCTGAGACCAAATGAATGCTTGCAACTCAAAAAAATTATCCAACTATTTTGGCATGGTGACCTTGATTTTGAGGTGTCCATCCCTTTACACAAATGAGAGAATTTTAAAATATATAGAGAAAGGAGAAGAGAAAGAGAGGTAAATGTGCCATTTTCGATCTAATATTCAACAAAGTTCCATAAATTCATACAAAACCACATGGACACATATGACATGCAATTCCTCTTGTCATTTGACCTGCAGTATAAAGCATGGGTGCCATTTACCATTAAATCTAAGTAATTGAACCGTCAAAACTACATTTCTCACCTCCAAACCCGTGTTTTCCTTTTTCCTCAAAATAACATCAATTTTGCATTTATCGACACCAAAATGAAATGCTTAACGAGACAAATCCAATGCCACAAATTTTGTGTAATTTGGAGCTTCGAGTCAAAAGTTATGGAAAAAACCAACTCCTAGTTGGTCCAAATGGATTTTGGAGAACTTGTGAAACAAAGGAACATCCCATTTGGGCCATAAAAACCACTTTAATGATTTGTCTCTTTTTGAACATATAAAAATGACTAAGTCCTAAAATCAAGGTTAGCACACGCAAAAGATGTTGTAGAATAAAGGTGCATGAGAAATAGTGCGTGCAGATGATAAGGTTTGTGTGCAAAGTGTCAAGACAAGGTTGCTGCAATAGGTTAACACTTAGCCGTTTTGAATGAAGAGCTAAAGATAGACATGGAGTGTGGAGCATGTTTTCTAGAAGACTTAAATAATACACAAAGGCAATTTTGGGATCTTGGGAAGACTAAACGACATGCATAGTCCCAAGCTAATAATAAGATCTAAACTAAGAGTTAACTAAAGAAGATCTATTGTTAGAGAGCTTGCATGCTCTTTGTACTTGGCTTGTAGTGGCGCATGGCTATTATTAGCATGTAGCCTATTTTTGAAGGTGCATGGGTGGTGAAGGGAAAGTCCCCACCCCTATAAATATGTATTGATTTGCACGGTTTAGGATCAAATATTATTATAGTGTTATGCTGTGAGTTTGTTAGTGTGCATGACTATGGTGACATTGTTATGTATGTAAGAAGCTTATGTGTTTTGCAATATTTAATATAATGGATCTTATTGGCTGGATATTGGTGTTGGATGTAATTGAGCATGGATCTTGTATGGTAAATCTAATGATAGTAATTGTTTAGTTATTCCTTCATATGGTTAAGAACTAGATCTAGTTTATGCATTGTGGAATATTTGATTATCTGTTATGGATCTGAAATATACATTCAATCATGCTAACCTCTTGAAAAAGCTTCTCTAAAGAAGGACCTCGTACCCATGTGTGCTTTAAATTGAGTGCTCAATTCGGGATGAGTGATGTGCCAACGTGCCTTAGTTTATTAGTGGTAAAATCTAGGCTACATTTTGGTTCTGTTGTCGGGACCTCTTTTTCTATTGTTTGATAGGATGTTGCATGATGAAGATGTACTAGTTAACCTTGGCTAGTATTGAAGAGTGGTTAGACAATTCAAAGGAAGAGTATGCTCAAGATTTAGCACTGGACCTAAATTTAATGCACGTGTGTGGGTTAAATAAAATCTATATAAGTACGAGATGTATGAGACTTTCTTCACCATATTTCCTATAGAGCTATACGAGTGGCTGGTTTCTTACGCATCTAAGAGGAATTGGAGGTTTCGTATGCTTTTTTGGACGTAGGAAGAATTCTAGGCCTTGTATGATGCAAATATGATGTGGATGCGCGTTGTGGATCATTAGTTCTATGGTGTTGTGAATAGCTATATTTTGGAGTATGTAGTTTCTACTTACTCTTATCCAGAGGTTACTAAGTTCCAGTTTATGTGCAAACCTAGAGGATCATATTTGTGTGGTATTCCTTTGGTAATTAAGATCTTTATTGTGACCCTATATTTGGAAGAGAAACCTATGGCTAGCTAAACCCCACCACACGGGGGTAGGAAAAGGTGTGGTGAAGGATGTAGGAAAGTGGAAGAGATACGAGAGAGAAGAAAATGGCTTGAGGGTCAAAGCATATAACGTGTCACTTTTTGTAGTTTTTGGCAAACTATGTCCGACAACCAAAACATGACCAAACACATATAAAATGACGAAACATGCATTTTAAGAGGCTATAAATAGAGTGCGGGGCAAAATTTGATTTTTTAAATTTTTATAGTATTTTTAACTATTTATTTACTAGTCAAATTTTAAAATATTTATGGCCACAAAGTGGGACACACTTGTATGCTTTGACCCTTGAGTTAAATGAAGCATGCGAGAGGGACTTGGAGAAGCAATGAGAGATCGTGGAAAGAATGGTGTTGCAGAGGGAGATGGCTCGTGAAGGATTTGGAGCTCACGCAGAGGATGTGGAACCAGAGCATCTAGAACTCCCCATTTTGGAAAGCATGGAAGAGAACCCTCTTTGGTTTCAGATGAAGGCACATATGAAGAAATATTGAGAGCCATGGGTGCGCATCTGATCCTACCTAGCGACCTAGCCCTTGCACTTGGTTTCCTAGATTCTATGATAGTAAACAATAAGTAGGCTAGTGTGGGCAGTAGAGTTATGGTAGATAAATTTAATTTGTAATCAAGTTAAGGAGTTAATAAGGTAACTTATTCATCTATGGTGGCACAATTTTCATCTATGTTATTTATAGGTTCGATTGGAGGTATATTTTCTGGCATGTCATCAACACAAAACATGGGTGCATAGAACATCGACACAATGTTTGGAAGTAGAAAAACTTCGTAGACTATGGGAGTTCAGTTTAGCATGACCATTGGAACATAAGGAAGTGAATTCTATGGTCCATTACCTACTTTAGGGGGAGGATTAGGAGGGTCGGGTGGCTCAGGTGCTTTGGTAGATCTAGTGGCTATGGAGGCAGAGGAAACACATGAGGAAATTCAATTATTGGATCGGTGGGCACTGCCCGCACCAGCCCTAGAATAATTTATATGGATATATCTCTTCATCTTCTAGAATAGAGAGGGTAGAATATGTAGCTGAGCACGTGCATATGTGTGATATACTATGACACGCGAAGGGATTAATGTTCTAGAGAGTAAGGCAAGCTAGTTTGCAACTACATTGTAAGGGCATACACATAGTTGGTACATAAAATTTGACCCGACTAGACTTGTATGTGTTGAAAGACATCAAGTAGGGGACAACTAAGAATGTATGAGAGTATTATGCACATTTTTAAACCCTTACATCTAAGTTATCTTATGATATACATCCGAGCCAACATGCTCAATGGTTTGTTGGAGGACTGATGATGCCTTTTAGGAGAGCGCTCTTACATAAAAATTATATAGATCCACACAAGGAACTTGAAGCAAATCTTTGTGTTAAGGTGTTTGGGAGTGTAAACACAATATTGAGCCCATTTTTAGAGGCCCAGATTATAGCTATGGTTAAACAGCTTATAGAAATTATTAGCTAATTGGTGCATGAGACGTGTAATGGAATTTGGTGCAAAAATTGTGAAGTAGAAGGGCATACTAAGGATAATTGTCCTCAGAATTCGGTGTGCACCATGTTACTAGACTACGAGATTTGTCACTTGGATCATGATTCAAGTAGGTTCCCATTACTACAATGTGTGATAAGGAAGAATGTGTCCTGTTACTATAAGATTTACAGTGTCTACCACTCATGATACTAAAAATTACAGGTTGATTGATCAGATCTATGATGCCATTGATATTGGTGTGTGTTAGACCAGCATTGTAAATAATTCTAAGGAAAAAGGTGAGCATCATGATCATGATCACAAAAAGGGTGTTCTAAAGGAGGCCATGGTAGAGGTCGAGGATACCGTGGAGGATTCAGAGGTGGTGGTGGAAGAAGTGATTTCCCTCATGGAACATGTTATACATGTAAATCTCCGATCATTAAAGGTGTGAATGCCCTCGAACATTATCGGTTCTTTTTGTGGAAAGAATAAAAACTATTAAGAATGATTGGACTTATATGAAAACTTGAGTAAGAAGCATAAGAAAGATAAGGGTGTGGGGATGGTTAGAGTACAACACACCATAGAAGATCGATGGATGCCGAATTTATTGCCCGATCCTAAGTTGGTACCTTTCAAGATAACCACACGAGATGAGGCTACATACACTAGCGAATTTCCAAAGAAGAATCCTTTTATCACAAAGGAGGAGGTATTACATGTAAATTATCTAGATCCTATGCATCAGAAGGAGGTTTATCAAGAGACCATGGAGGTGATTAGGACTTTTCAGAGGTGAGATACAATGTTTGAAAGAAAAGTTGTGGAAGTTAGAAGAAAAGAAGACATCTGAGATCCATCAGATAGATGTTGATGATCTAAAGGAGGTTTTCAAGATGTTGCGACAAGAGAACATTATTCATTTATTGGGGAACTAGTTAAAGAGAAACACTCTACATCTTTGGGATTGAACATGAAAGGTGGATTTTGCATGCTAACCTCCCTCGTCATAGCCTGGATTATGAAAAGGAGATTAATTTGAATGTTGTTATGGATGGTTGGATTTTGAGTAATATTCTAATTGATACATGCGTGGAAGTGAATGTACTCACTTTGGATGTGTGGATTTAGATGGGAGACCACCATTACAACCATCTTCAAATGTTTTGTTTATGGCAAACAAGACTAAGGCCATGCCAATTAGGGTTTTAAAAGACACGTTTATTACTATATAGTGGGCCAAGTTTAGTGAAGATTTTGAAGTCTTGGCACTTGCGAAGTGCATAGTTTTCTAGCACTACTTGGAAAGCCTTAGTGTTATGAAAACAACGTTGATCTTCAATTCAACAAAGGATATATAAGTTTTAGGAACAAGGAGGAGCGCATGATAATCCCTTTGATAGCTAGAAAAGATACACCCTATGTAGAGCCCTTAAGTGAAGAAGTTTTGAACCAAATTTATGTCCGTACCATTATAGATCCTAAAGTGCTTGAGCCATCAAAGGAAGGAGTTCTCCTGTGGGATGATGCACATTCCATGAGGGATACAACAAGTGTTGCATGTGAAAAATAGGCACATGGCACTTATGAAATGTTTAGCACAAAGTGAGAAGTTCAACTACGCATGTAATTAGGTTGTCTTTGTGTTAGGCACTTGGGAAGCAACTAGGTACTAAGGTATACTGGTGAGGAGAATCTTGAGGTATTCCTTCTTGCTATGGAGGTTTAGTGGGAATGTTAGGTGGAAAGAAGGAATATGATATTTTTATACTGTGTGGGACAACAATGCATTGGTGGATGATTCACAAGGATAATATTTTAAAATGAAAAAAGTGAGAATCACCTTATCTACTAAATTTCTCTAGAGTAATGTGCCTACTCGGATATGTGATTTTCATGGTAATGATCTTGTTCAAGCACCATATTCAACAAAGTGTGAGAGTCTCTCGGAGAGAGGGAAGGAAGTTTTACCACCTTCATTGTGGGTACACAAGCTCTATTTTACCTTGCGGGGTGCACGCATGCTTGGTATGTCTATGCGGAGTTTAATACGAGAGACTTGAAATTGGAAAGACCTTACTTTGTAGGTATGATTCAAACCTTTGACTATTTTTCCACTAAGCCTCCAGTGAATGAGGAGTTACATGTAGTGAAGCACTTGACTATGGGAGATAGTGCAAAGGTGAGGAAACTATTTAGGAGTTACTTAGGCAAGTCATACCTAGAGGCATTTTTTGAAGAAGAGGAAGAAACAAATGTAGAACAACTTGAGTGCGCATTCCTAGAAAGAGAAAAGGGTAAGATGGTCTATATAGTTGATGATGAAGAGGTGGATAACCTTGATATTGAGCATACAGAGGGTATGCACGAGGTCTTGGACAATGCATATGAGAATACACATGCCTACCACGGGCATATGAATACCAATAAAGTAAACATTGGAACAAATGTTGAACCTAAAGAGGCCATTATTGGAGATTATTGGTCCGAATCGAGGTTTTCAAGAAAATTGATCTTTTATGTGAATTCTAGGATTTTTTTCCTAGAAGCTATCTTGAATTGAAAGGGGTACCTGAATCTTTGGGTGAGATAAAAATCAAGTTAAAAGAAGGTGTGTGCCAGTTAGGAAGAAGCCTTACAAGATAAATCCTAACCTTCATTTCAAGGTAAAGGAAGAAATTGAGAAGATGGTAAATTATGGAATCATTGAGCCCATCAAGGATTCAAAGTAAGTTATACCTATGGTTATTAGTATAAAGAAGGATGGAAGAATTAGAATTTGTGTGGATTACAGGGAGTTAAATGATGCATGTGTAATTGATCCCTTCCCACACCATTTACTAAAGAAATCTTGGAAGGTGTTGCAGGGCATGAGATCTACTTCTTTATTGATGGATTTTCCGGTTATCATCGGTAAGGATAACTAAATAGGATCAAGAGAATACAACTTTCACCAATGAGTGAGGAAGTTTTACATTCACGGTTATGCCCTTTAGAGTAAAAAAATACGCTTGCAAGTATTTTCATGCATTGTTGTGAAAGTGTTCCAAGAATTTATTCACAAGTTCTTGCAGGTATATCTGGATGATTAGAGAGTATATGGGATTGTGAAGGATCATTGTGATAACTTAAGGCTCATGTTTGAGATATTTCAGGAGTTCAACATCTCTTTAGAAATTAAGAAGTGTGTGTTTTCCATGCCCTTTGGAATTTTGTTGGGTAACATCATCTATAAGGAAGGCTTGTTAGTAGATCTTACTAAGCTTGCTATCATTTTTGGCTTAAAGGAACCTACTAACCAAAGCAAGATGTGCCAATTCATGGGGCACACGGGTATTACAATAATTTTATCAAATTTTATGCTAAGATAGCTATGTGTAGTGCCCACTCCTCTTCGACATTTATATGATTATGATTTCCCATTATAGATTAGAGTTTTGGACATTTCTATCATGGTTTAGATATTGACAGATGGACATTGTTATTTTGATTAGTTAATTTATAGAAAAGTGTGGATGTTAGACTTATGACATGATTATAGGATGGATTATATGCATATTTGGATATATCAAATTGTTGATTTTGAATTTATATTGGACTAATGCATTTACTTTGCTAATTATATGATGCTTGATGATGTAATTGATGTTGTGATCTTATTGCTAGTTGATATAGTAATGAAATTGAAATAATTGGAATTGTGAACAATGGCGAATTACTTGTCTTGGTTTAAGTTGCGATAATTGATTTTATGTATATGCATGCATTTTATTATTTTGATGTTGTTAATATGGCCACGAGGCTAGAAAGGTATTGTCTTGAATTTTGCAGGTATTCACAACACAATAAACCAAAGGGGGATAGGAGAACAACAGTGAGAGAATATGGAGTATTGGTAACAAGTCACCATGGCAACACGTGTTTGCATACATTGTTAGTTTTTTTAGTTTGTTAAGAGGTTCCCATTGGGGGTGACCGCAAAATTGACCTTGGGAGTGTTTTTAATTTTGTCTAGTTCCTTTTATTTGTAACGCCCCACCTCGGGACATTGGAAAATAGACCAAAAAACAACTAAGATTTTTGGTAATTTTTTTAAAGGTATATGGTTACTACTAATGTTTGTTTACTTTGTTTCCCGCCAATAATTAATTTTATTATAAATTTGATTTCCCAAAATTTAAATGAACTATCCCATACTTGACTTCATTATTTATTCTTCCTAAATTAACTAGAGTCATGAAATAATAGCCTACAACCCCCATATAATAGTTAATTTGTCTCCCTTTTTAATTCATTTTCCCACACACTAAACTTTATTTCCCATTTATATTTAAAAAAATTAGCCATGGTTTAAAAGTGCACATGTTATTTGTAAGCCCTTGGATCAGTCGATCTTGACCCTTGGTTTTGAAAAAGAACCCTAAAATTTGCCCTAATACTCTCTTTCCTATTTTCTTCTCTTTCTTTTCATTCTATTTTCTCATTTTGTTTTGTTTTTTCATTTCCATGTGCAGGTTTGTGTTGGAGGAGCTATGAAGTTAGTTTTTTTTTTGAAGACCCAAATTTCATTTTGTTAAGGGAATTCACACCACAACCAAAATTTGCTTCTCTTTTTTTGTAAAGCACATGTGTATGTATATATTTCCTTTTTTTTACTTTTCTAGGGAAGGAGGGAAGCGGATCTGAAAGGGGGTGGTAGTGTGGTGGTGGAGGCGGCCGTGGAAGTTTAGAGAGAGGGGGAACATGTGTATTTTAGGGTGGCGGGGGTGCAAGTATGGGGAACAGCGCGGTGGAGGGGGAGAGGGGGAAGAATGTGGATAGGGAGGAGGGATGCGTAGGGGCGGGGAGGACGGCGGTGTTGTGGGGGTGTGGGTTAAGGCATGGGGAGAGGGGAGCAGCAGCAGCTGCAGCAAAGAGCAAGGTGGCCGGGGTAGAGGCGATGGTGGATGGCTATGGTTGATGCAGTGAGGGCCGACCCTCCTAAATTCAAATTTACTTAATTAATTAATTATTTAAAACGTATATAATATAATATAAGTATATACATTATATTATATATCTTTAATACATATATAAATTTTATATATATATATAAAATATATATATATATATATATATATATATATATAAAATTATGAATATGGTTAATTTCTTTTGTACACAATGATAATTAGTGTTGATTGTAACTAAAAAAGTAACAAATTTTAAATTTTATTATATGATGCAAAATGAACTTAAAATTTTCTACTATTCACATTAAAAGATTCTCTATTTTGTGGTAAAGGGAAGCACAACTATTTCAAATGAAAATACTTAAGCACAAACCACTAGCTTCTATATGGAAAGGGATTTTAAAAAAAAACTATTCACATTCCATTTAATAATGTCTCAAAAAGAAAAAGAATAGTTATCTTCTTTTCCAAGGAAATACTAAATGATTAATTCAGATTTATTTTTATTTTATTTTTATTTTATACAAATGAGACTTTCAACAAGGTAATGATATTTCTTTCCAAATGCAATAACTAAATAAACATTTCAGCCTTTTAACAAGAGGGATATTCAAAATGAAGTGTGTATATATGTTCTCAAGAAAGACATATTCCCAATCTATACATTTCCTTTTCAAAAGGGAGAATACAACCAAATTTCCATACTAAAGAGAACCAACTAATACAATATTTCCTTTTCAAGATTTGAAGTTCCCATATACAAAACATACCCAAATACATAACTACTCAAGTTTATTACAAGACTTCTTACAAGCTTGAAGAGAGAGTTTGCTCAAGAATAACCTACACTAGTTTAAAAGAAATTTACAAATACAAAAAGGAGGTTTTACAACAATGAATCTCCCACTAAAACATTCTTTTCATGAGACAAGAGGTAATGTCCACAATAGAGTGAAGAAGATAAAGAGCTCCAACCAACAACCCACTTCCAACTTGAGATCCCAATGCACATGCCTTCAAGAAAACCACAAGGAGAAGAAGCTTGTTTACCACCCAACCATAGGCATCATTACATGCCTTTCCCAAAGTTGGGATGCATGCTAGCCTCCCCCAAGCCCATGGGAAAGAGGAAAACCAACCACAACTTGCACAAGAATGAGGTGAACAAACAAAAACACATCCACACAAAAATAAGACAAATATCCAAGACAAGACTCCAAATTTTACAAGGAAGGAAAAAGAGGAGAAACCAAGTTCTACCTCTAAACAAAGTGGGGAAGAGAGAAGAGGAGTTCTCCAAGAGTTATAACCAATAATATAAGCACAATACCAAGATCTCCATACCCTCCTTATTTCTCCTATTTCATTTAAAACCCTCCTTATTCCTCCTCCCTTTCACCAAATCCTTCTTGGAAGGATTTTCAAACCCCAAAGGGGTTTCCTTACCAAGAATGGGGAAGGAGATTCAAGCCAAATGAATCACCATCCCCACCTCAAACCATTTGAGGGGAGTCACTAAAATCCTACAAGGCTTATCCATCAAACCATGAGGATTGAGAGGTAAAAATCCCTCTCTCTTCCCCCACAAACTCCAAAACTCCATCATGTCATATGATGGAGGGAGTAAAACAAGCAAACAATAACCAAAATCCACATGCAATAACAACATTTTCAAGTAAACAATTTAACAAATAATATGAATACAACACATACAATAAGGCTTAAGAGCCTACCTCAAATAAATCTCTCCAAAAATATTTCCAACTTCAAACTTCTCTCCTTCTTGACCCAAGTAAACTCTAACTCCAAATCACCCAATCATCCAAGCCAAAAGCTCCCCAAAATAAAAGTTCTCTTCTTTTCGCATGAAGGGGAATTTGAAGAGGAGCAAGAAAAAATCCTCACAAATGAGGGGGTGACATGTGTCACCCCTCTCTTCCCTCAAGGTCAAATATGCCAAAACAAAAGAGAGAAAGGTTAAAATTACTTTTAGCCCTCTTCTCCCAAATTACTCTAAATGATAACAAGAAAATTCTAGTGCAGCTTTTAACAAGCACACTAATCTACACCCCTTACAAGGATGTGACCAAACAAGAGGCAAAAAGGGAGGGAAAAATCCCTCTAGCCTTGGAAATAAGCCCCCTACCTATTGGTAGGGTCCAAGGGCTCATTTTTATGTTAAGGAACTCCCAAACAAAAAAGGGTCCCTAAAAATGCCCAAAATAACCCAATTTCGGGTTTGAAAAAATTGGTACAATGGTAGAGGGTGTGGGGACCACCCAAGGGTTCACATGTGACCCTAAACCCTCTAGATTAATTACATCATTAATATAATTCAAAACTTGATGTAAGTGGGGTCATTAATTCCCCAAAACAAGTTTACAACACAACTAGACACCCTAAGAAAAATTAATAATTACAAGACATAATTCATTACAAATGAGGGTCACCCATGGTGCCCAAAACAATAATTCTAATGCTAAGGCCTCAAGCAATAAACATGGCTAGGGCTTAGCTGGTGGGCTACTTGTGTAAAGTTGCGTAGCTAGCCTGAGTCCCACGTTCTCCTGTGACCTGTCACCTGCACACTCATTGCACACATTAAATGCACATGTCTGATAAAATATAAATCAATTACTAAATGAGATATCAATGAATTCTAGACTAACATTTCATCTTTCTGAAATTCAAAAAGTGTGACACGTGCACAACTATACATAATTCACCATAAGTTTGTCACAATGATAAAATGACATGTATCCATAGAATCCAACATACAAAAAAACCGAGTATTCATCAATATAACTACGTCCCAAAACAACATCATATCAATTAGTATCCATGACATCATAAGATAATGCAAACAACATAGTAATAAAACTAAATTGGTGATATACGCATAAATGTCCATATATGTCTAATAAGATCAAATCTCTAAAAATAATTTCCAAATATAACAATCTCTATGAAACATGTCAATGAGTAAAGAAACAAAAGTAACTGAGCTATAAAAGTGTGGGCACTACATCCCCCTCTACTAAAATTAGACTTCCTCCTGGAAGTCACTGAAAGAGATAGGGATATCTAGCCCTCAAAGGTGTCGCATCCTCCCAGGTAGCTTAGTCTCATCGTAATGGTCCCACCTGCACTCGTAACCTAGTCCAAGTGTCAACCCCGAAGGGCAATCCTCCTATGCTTCAAGTATGTGTATGGGCTCTAGTCTCCACTTTCCTCCGTCCTCTACCTGTAATGCCGACCAATCCAAAACATGAGAAACATCTAGTACATATCTACGTAGTATAGAAACATGAAATACATCATGGGTATGTGCAAGGCATGGTGGAAAAGCTAGGCGATAGGCAATTGGACCGATGAAATTTAAAATATCAAAAGGACCCACAAAATGAGGTGAAATCTTAGAACCCTTTCCATAGTGGATTGGGCTCTTATGCGGGTGAACTCTCAAGAAGACCTTGTCACCCACTAAGAAGTGACAATCAATCCTCTTGGTGTCTGCATACACCTTCTAGCGTGCTCTAGCCTACTCAAGACACTATCTAATCAGAACAACCTGTTGCTCTAAATCCTGTAGATAAGCTGGTCCCAAAATAATCCTGTCATCTAGTTTGTCCCAACTCAAAGGTGTCCTGCAAGGTCATCCATACAAAGCCTAGTAAGGAGCCATACCAATGGAACTATGATAGCTTTTGTTGTAGGAAAAATCAACTAAATGTAAATAAGCTTCCCATTTCTTCTGCTGGTCCATCACATACATCCTCAACATGTCCTCCAGTACCTGATTAACTCTCTCTGTCTGTCCATCTGTCTCTAGATGATAAGATGAACTAAAATTAATCTGAGTACCCAGAGCGGTTTGAAAGGAAGTCTAGAAAACTAAAGTGTAAATGGTATCCCTGTCATTGATGATGGTCTTCGGAATCCCATGCAACCTAACGATGTCCTCCATAAATACCTTGGCGATGGCCTATGCATTATAGGTGACCTTGGTTGGTGAAAAGTGTGCAACCTTGGTCAACTTATCCACGGTGACCATAATGGCATCATGATGATAAGAAGACATAGGAAGTCTGATTATGAAATCCATGGAGATCACATCCCACTTCCACTGGGAATATCATGAGGATGTAAGAGTCCCATGGGATGGGAATGCTCTTGCCTTGACCTATTGACACTTAAGGAAACGTGCAACAAAATCTACTATGTCCCGTTGAAGACCTGGCCAATAATATAACTCCCTTAGATCAGCATGCATTTTCTTCACTCCTGGATGTGCTACATATGGGGCTCGATGAGCCTCTGTGAGGATGAAGCTACGTAGATCACCGGCCTTAGGCATGTAGATGCACCTATGGAACCAAAGTAAACCATCTATCTCTAAAACACACCTAGAATATCTGCCCTCTAATGAACCCTATGACTCCAACATCTATCTAGCTCCCTCATAAAACCTGTCCTCTGGAAGGTGCTCAAGAATCCTGCCTCTCAAATCTGACTGAAGTGTCAAAGAAGCAAGCACATGTCATCATCTACTAAGTGCATCTGCAACAACATTTTCCTTTCTTTGATATACTACACCTCCATGTCATACTCACATAGGAACTCCATCCAACGTCGTTGACGAGCGTTGAGGTTTGGTTGTGAGAAGATATGTTGTAAGCTACAATGATATGTCCTCAAAATGAAAGGTCTACCCAAAAGGAAATGTCGCCAATGCACAAGTGCATGGAAAACTACTGTAAGCTCCAAGTCATGAGTAGGGTAATTAAGCTCGTAGTCCTTGATCTTATGAGACTCAAATGCAATAACCCGATGCTCTTGCATAATAACTACTCCCAAACCCTCTAGTGATGCATCAGTACAAACAAAAAATCCTCTTTTGGGTCGAGAACTGCTAAGATGGGCACCATGGTTAACCTTTCCTTAAGCAACTGAAAGGTCTACTCACACTTTTTGACCAATCAAACTTCTTCCCTTTTCCACGAAGAGAAGTGATAGGGTGGGAAATCCTAGAAAAGTCTGTATGAACTGCTGGTAATACCCCTGCTAAACCTATGAAAATTTTTACTTGATAGAATCGATGTGTGTGTTGGCCAGTCCATGATAGCCTATATCTTAGAGGGATCTACTATGATACCCTCACCTGATATGATATGACCCAATATTGAATCTCTATCTGAAAGAAGCTGCATTTTTCCAAGTTCCCATACAACTTCTACTCTCTCAAAACTTGAAGTACCTATTTCAAATGCTCCTCGTTTTCCTCCTTGGAATGAGAATAAATCAATATGTCATCAAGGAACACTAAAACAAAGTGATCCAGAAATGTCCTGAATACTCCATTCATGAGGCTCATGAAGATAGCTAGGGCATAAGTCAATCCAAATGGAAAAAATGTGAACTCATAATGCCCATAACGTGTCTGAAACATTGTCTTATGAATGTCTTCATCTAAAATGCACAACTGATGGTACCCTAACTTGAGATCAATTTTGGAGAATACTCTCACTCCCGCATCTGATCAAATAAGTCATCAATCCTAGGGAGTGGATAAAGGTTCTTTATTGTGACTTTGTTGAGCTAGGAAGTCAACACAAAGCCTGAGAGAACCATCCTTCTTCTTCACAAATATGACTAGTGCTCCCTAAGGAGATACACTAGGGTAAATGAGACCCTTATCTAACAACTCCTCTAACTAAATCTTGAGCTCATGAAGCTCTGAAGTTGTCATCCGATAGGGTGCCCTAGAAACTGGTGCAGATCTAGGTACTAGATCAATGGTGAAATCCACCTCTGTGGAGTGGTAACCCTGGAAGCTCACCTGGAAACACATCTGCATACTCCCTCAAAATTGCATGATCATCTAAGGGTGAGTGCTCTGGAGTGCTCTCTGATCGGTCACTGATGGTGATAGCAAATAATTGACAACTCTTACGCATGCTCCACTTGAGTTGCTTAGCTGAGATCATGCGCAAAGAGATATGTCTCTTCATCCCTAAAATCGTAACTGCACTCCCAAGATCATCCTGACACTCAATGACCTTATTTATGCAATCTACCTTAGGTCGATGAGCCTCGAGCAATCCATACCCAATACTACTTAATATGATCCTAGAGGATAACTCCAAAGGTCAAGTGTAGTGGAGAAGACTCCTAAATCAAGTACGTAACTCTCCACATATGAGTCCATCGCTAGTTTGGCCCCAGAGGCCAACTCAACTTGCCAACTATCTGGTTGCCTAGCCACCACTAGCCCACACTAGTCCACTTTAGATGGTGATATAAAAGAATCTGAAGCACCTGAATCAAAAAGTACAGAGACTAAAATACCCCTGATAGTACCTATTGTTTCAATGCTGTGGCTTTGATGCTCGGCTTTGGCGATTTGTAAACACTGCATATACCCAATGGGCACATCCCATCTCACCCACCATCTGCTCAGATCTAGTGGCTCTTTGTGCATCCATGGTATTGGGTTTATGTGGGCACATACACACATAGTGATCAGGAGATCCACAAATGAAACATCCTCCTGTACCCCTATGAGATGGGGTCCCTCCTGTACTGCGGTGAACCTGATCTGTTGGTCCCCTAGCAGATCTGCTACATGCGAGATGGCTATACCTATTGAATACCCCGCCTAATATCCTGGCTCCACCGAAACTACCTCTAGAACCACCTCTCTGAAAACCCTGTGTCTGTTTAGCCCCGCTGCGGTGGCCCTACTGCTGTGTTTATCGCTACAGGTGCGATAGAGCCCTCGTGGCTGCTGGCGGAGGCCAGAATCCTCCTCTAGGGGGTGGTGTTGTACCCCATGACCTTTGACTCTAAAAGGCTTGAATCCTCTCCTGAAACTTGCTCTTGTTTCTATCTCGGTGCTCCTGTGCCTTGGTCTTGTTCTCCTCAGCTAAGTAGGCCTTCTCAATGGCCTTCTCAAGTGTGGGAGGAGATAACATCCTAACTACTCCTACTATATCTACATTAAGGCCTCGAATAAACCTGTTAACCTATAATTTCTCATCTTGCAGGTAGTCCACATCTACCAGAAGATCCAGAACCTACTCTCTCATTTGCGCTCTTGTCATAGATCCCTATCGTAAGTCGTGAAATTCATCGATCCTCTTCTGCACGAAATGCTCTGACATATAATGAGCCATGAATTTCTCCTCAAACATCTCCCAGGTCACTATCTCTCGAGTTAGATGGAGCTTCCGCTCCTCATTCCTCCACCAAATGCCTGCTGTGTCTCGGAGGAGGTGTATGAAAAACCTTGCCTTGACATTGCTCTTGTAAGAGTGTAAGCCAAAGTAACTATCCAAGCTAAGGAGCCATGACTTAGCCCCAAAGCCATCTGTAGAGCCGGTGTAGGTGGGTGGCTACAAGTGAAGAAGATCTCTAATCACACTTTGCCTATATCTCGATCCTGGCGATGTAGTCCAACAGGTGAAAGGGGTCACCTATCCCCAAATGGTCCCGAGACTATGTGAGCGGCTATGATGGTATGAGGCTACCCTCTCGTGATGAACGAGAAGGGCTACGTGACCTCTCCCACCTCGGTGTATCATGCTCTAGCAGCTCGAATGTGCATCCTTGCCTATCGGCTCCTCGTCTCCCAATGGAATCTCCTCTCTCGCCTCCTACGGTGGTGGAAGATGCTGCTGCACAACGCCCATCAGCTGCTACAGGACCTCTAATATCTGAGGCCCAAATTCGGGTGCTGGCGGCTCCCGCGTAGGTGCACTATGCCCCAAGCCTCTAGCTGATCGTCCCCTCTTGGGTGCCATCCTATGCACGAGGTGAGCGAAGAAGTTATTAAATGGTTGTGGAAAGTGTTTAATTATTTTATTTATTTATTTACTTTTAATGTTATTACCAATGTTGTTAACCGGTTGATTTATTACCCAGAGTGTCGCGTGTGTGAACCTCCGCTCTGATACCAAATGTAACGCCCGCCTTGGGAAACTAGAAAATAGACCAATAAGCAACTAAGATTTTGGTAAAATTTTTTTAAAGGTATATGGTTACTACTAATGTTTGTTTACTTTGTTTCCCACCAATAATTAATTTTATTATAAATTTGATTTCCCAAAATTTAAATGAACTATCCCATACTTGACTTCGTTGTTTATTCTTCCTAAATTAACTAGAGTCATGAAATAATAGCCTCAACCCCATATAATAGTTAATTTTATCCCCTTTTAATTCATTTGCACATACACTAAACTTTATTTCCCACTTAAATTTAAAAATACCCATGTCTTAAAAGTGAACAGGTTATTTGTGAGCCCTTGGATCAAATCTGATCTTGACCCTTGGTTTTGAAAAAGCCCTAAAGTTTTCCCTAATCCTCTCTTTGCTATTTTCTTCTCTTTCTTTTCATTCTACTTTCTCTTTTTTTTTTTTTTTTTTCTCATTTCCATGTGTAGGTTTGTGTTGGAGGAGCTATGAAGTTAGTTCTTTTTTTTTTTGAAGACCAAATTTAATTTTGTTAAAGGGAACTCACACCACAACAAAATTTCCTTCTCTTATTTTTTAAAGCACATGTGTATGTATATTTCCTTTTTTTTGTTTTGCTAGGGAAGGAGGGTGGCGGATCGAAGGGGGTGGCGGTGTGGTGGTGGAGGTGGCCGTGGAAGTTCGAGAGAGGGGGAAAACAGTGCGTTTTAGGACGGCAAGGGGGTTGCGAGTATGGAAACAACATGGTGGAGGGGGTAGAGGGGGAAGAATGTGGCTAGGGTGGAGGGAGGTGTAGGGACGGGGAGGATGGCGTTGCTGGGGGTGTGGGTGAAGTGAAGGGCGGGAGAGAGGGAGGGAGCGGCAAAGCAGTGTAGCAAGCCGGTCGAGACAGAGGCGACGGTGGATGGTCATGACGCGGGTGGGGGGGGAGGCCAACCCTCCCCAAATCAAATTTAATTTTTAATTTTTATTTATTTATTTATTATTTAAAACGTATATAATATAATATATAGTATATATATTATATTATATATCTTTAACTTTTAAATATATATATATATATATATATATATATATATATATATATATATAATTTATATTCCAAAAGTATCTATTTCATTACACACATATAAATTTGCCAAAAATTACTCAAAGTAATATAATAATTAAACTAAGGCTATATATATATATATATAATTCGAATATGGTTAATTTATTTTGTACACAATGATAATTAGTGTTGATTGCAACTAAAAAAGTAATGTGATTTTAAATTTTATTATACGATGCAAAATGAACTTAAATTTTCTACTATTCACATTTAAAAGATTCTCTATATTTTGTGGTAAAGGGAAGAACAACTATTTCAAATGAAAATACTTAAGCACAAACCACTAGCTTCTATATGGAAAGGGATTTTAAAAAAACAAAACTATTCACATTCCATTTAATAATGTCTCAAAAAGAGAAAAAAATAGTTATCTTCTTTTCAAGGAAATACTAAATGATTAATTCAAATTTATTTTTATTTTATTTTTATTTGTATACAAATGAGACTTTCAACAAGGTAATGATATTTCTTTCCAAATGCAATAACTAAATAAACATTTCAGCGTTTAAACAAGAGGGATATTCAACATGAAGTGTGTATATATGTTCTCAAGAAAGACATATTCCCAATCTATACATTTCCTTTTCAAAAGGAGAATACAATCAAATTTCCATACTAAAGAGAACCAACTAATACAATATTTCCTTTTCAAGATTTGAAGTTCCCATATACAAAACATACCCAAATACATAACTACTCAAGTTTATTACAAGACTTCTTATAAGCTTGAAGAGAGAGTTTGCTCAAGAATAACTTACACTAGTTTAAAAGAAATTTACAAATACAAAAAGGATTTTTTTACAACAATGAATCTCCCACTAAAACATTCTTTTCATGATAAAAGAGGTAATGTCCACAATAGAGTGAAGAAGATAAAGAGCTCTAACCAACAACCCACTTCCAACTTGAGATCCCAATGCACATGTCTTCAAAAACCACAAGGAGAAGAAGCTTGTTTACCAGCCAACCATAGGCATCATTACATGCCTTTCCCAAAGTTGAGATGCATGCTAGCCTCCCCCAAGCCCATGGGAAAGAGGAAAACCAACCACAACTTGCACAAGAATGAGGTGAACAACCAAAAATACATCCACACAAAAATAAGACAAATATCCAAGACAAGACTCCAAATTTTACAAGGAAGAAGAGGAGAAACCAAGTTCTACCTCTAAACAAAGTGGGGAAGAGAGGAGAGGAGTTCTCTAAGAGTTATAACCAATAATATAAGCACAATACCAAGATCTCCATACCCTCCTTATTTCTCCTATTTCATTTTAAACCCTCCTTATTCCTCCTCCTTTTCACCAAATCCTTCTTGGAAGGATTTTCAAACCCCAAAGGGGTTTCCTTACCAAGAATGGGGAAGGAGATTCAAGCCAAATGAATCACCATCCCCACCTCAAACAATTTGAGGGGAGTCACCAAAATCCTACAAGGCTTATCCATCAAGCCATAAGGATTGAAAGGGAAAAATCCCTCTCTCTTCCCCCACAAACTCCAAAACTCTATCATGCCATATGATGGAGGGAGTAAAACAAGCAAACAATAACCAAAATCCACATGCAACAACAACATTTTCAAGTAAACAATTTAACAAATAATATGAATACAACACATACAATAAGGCTTAAGATCCTACCTCAAAGAAATCTCTCCAAAAAGATTTCCAACTTCAAACTTCTCTCCTTCTTGACCCAAGTAAACTCTAGCTCCAAATCACCCAATCACCCAATCATCCAAGAAAAACGCTCCTTAAAATAAAAGTTCTCTTCTTTTCCCATGAAGGGGAATTTGAAGAGGAGCAAGCAAAAATCCTCACAAATGAGGGGGTGACATGTGTCACCCCTCTCCTCCCTCAAGGTCAAATATGCCAAAACAAAAGAGAGAAAGGGTAAAATTCCTTTTAGCCCTCTTCTCCCAAATTACTCTAAATGATAACAAGAAAATTCTAGTGCAACTTTTAACAAGCACACTAATCCACACCCCTTACAAGGATGTGACCAAACAAGAGGCAAAAAGGGAGGGAAAACTCCCTCTAGCCTTGGAAATAAGCCCCCTACCTATTGAGTAGGGTCCAAGGGCTCATTTTTATGTTAAGGAACTCCCAAACAAAAAAAGGGGTCCCTAAAAGAGCCCAAAATAACCCAATTTCGGGTTTGAAAAAATTGGTACAATGGTAGAGGGTGTGGGGACCACCCAAGGGTTCACATGTGACCCTAAACCCTCTAGATTAATTACATCATTAATCTAATTCAAAACTTGATGTAAGTGGGGTCATTAATTCCCCAAAACAAGTTTACAACACAACTAGACACCCTAAGAAAAATTAATAATTACAAGACATAATTCATTACAAATGAGGGTCACCCATGGTGGCCAAAACAATAATTCTAATGCTAAGGCCTTAACCAATAAACATGGCTAGGCTTAGCCCTTTGGGGCTGCTTGTGTAAAGTTGCGTAGGTGGCCCGAGTCTCACGTTCTCCTGTGACTGTCACCTGCACACATTAAATACACATGTCCGATAAAATATAAATCAATTACTAAATGAGATATCAATTAATTCTATACTAAAATTTCATATTTCTGAAATCAAAAGTGTGACAATGTGCACAACTATACCTAATTCAGCATAAGTTTGTCACAATGATAAAATGACATGTATCCATAGAATCTAGCATACAACAAACCGAGTATCCATCAATATAACTACGTCCCAAAACAAAATCATATCAATTAGTATCCATGACATCATAAGATAAGGAAAACAACATAGTAATCAAGCTAAATTGGCGCGTATTATACGCCTAAATGTCCATACATGTCTAATAAGATCAAATCTCTAAAAATAATGTCCAAGATATAAGAATCCCTCCTGAAACATGTCAATGAGTAAAGAAACAAGTAACGAGCTATAAAAGTGTGGGCACCACATTATTTATTTGTGAATTATTTTATTTTATTTGCATGTGGAGTCACTTTTATTAATTGTGTTTTTCACCCCTCTTAAGTTAATTTAAAAGTGTTTATCTAGTGCTAATTAGGATGTGACAAAGGGGGAATAAATGTGAGTTGGTATCCTTAATGTGTGTTGGCTTGGAATGAATTTAATTTGTTTTGGGTTGTGTGTACTCAATCTTCCTTGTGAAATTTGTATTTTTTACCTTCTAGGCTATTTTGGAGACTTGTGGGACAAGCTAAGCTTGTCCCACACCTTTTAAAGTCACCCACCCACCTAGCCTATGATGTGAGGGACTTATTTTAGGTCCTATTTTGTGTTTTAATGAAGGAAAAGGGAAATCAAGTGCACTTTTCTTACATGGGTAATTAATTTTGTCCTTAAGGGGTGTGGGTTGGGTTGAGTGTGTAAGAGGGTGGTATTTTCCCCAACCACCAATTTATTATGCTTTGGGGTATGGGTTTGAATTTGGTGATGTGGGATGGAGAAGAAATGATGTGGCATCCTACATGGAGCCACATCATCTCCCTCTCCCTCTTTTCTATTTATTAGAATTTTTGTGAAGTTTGGGGGTTACTTGCTTGGTTTTGGCTCTCTCATTTTGGAATGCTTGATTTTTGGAGTGCTTGTTGGAGTTGAAGATTTTTCTTGGAATTTCTTGGAATTTCTTGAGCTTGGAGGATTTTGGGACTTTCTTGTGAAGTGGAGTCTTTTTATGGAAAGGTAGGGTCTTGCACCCTTGTTTTCTTCTCTTGCCTTGTATGTTTATGTGTTGAATAAATGTGTTTTCTTGCTTGATGTTGTTGGGTAGTGAAATGTCCTAGGATGTGTATGAGATAGTGAAATGGGGATGAAATTTTTGGGAGGCATAATATTTTCTCTTGGGTATTTAGGAGGGAGTGGGTTGGATGCCCCACCTTGTTCTCATTTTGTTATTTTGTTCATTGTGGGAGCCATAAGAGAGAGGGAGGCATAAGAGTGAGGGAGGCATAAGAGATATATTTGTAGTTGTAGGGAGGCATAAGATATTTTGGGGTTGATTGTGTTTTGGAGGTTTTGAGGTGGGCATCCAAACCCTTGGGAGGCACAAGGGTATCCCCATATTCCTTTCTCTACTTGGCTTGTTTTAGAGCCATTGTTTTGGGAAGTTTTTGTGTTTAAAAATGAGTGTTTTGTGGTTATTTTCTTGTGTGAATGTTGCTTGAAAGTAAATTTGGAAGCCTTGTATTTTGTTTCCATGGTTTTCAAATATTCCATATTGTCTCATTTTTGGGGCTCGAGGGCCAATGAGGAAGTAGGCTTCACTTCCTCATTGGAGTAATGGTTGGGTGGAGAGTGTTTCCTACTCCCCATTTTTGGTTGTGTTTGATCTTGGAAGAAGGTGGAGCTCAAAGGAGGAGTCATGTTTCTTGTAGCATTTGGAGAAAGAATCTAAAAATCTCTTGTTATATTTTATCATGTTGTCTCCATTGTGTATGGAGGGCTTGTAAACTTGTATTTGTTTAAAGTGAAGTTTTAGTTATTTTATTATCAAATGTAATCTTAGTTGACATTGTAAATGAAAGCAAAAGTTGAAAATCATTTCATTACTTGTTGGAATGAGGAACTATAAGTTTGTTAAATTGAATCAAGTCATTGAAATGTGATGGAAAAGAAAACAACTTTGTTCTCATTTTAGTTTATTTATTGGCTTCAATAGGTGTGTTGTTCTTGTTTAAAAACTATTGGGAAATCTTGTTATAATTGCTTGTGGGAATGGTTGCAAACTTGTATTTTGTAAAAGCAAAGAAATATTTATTCCTATTGTATTACATGAAAGGCATAGGGTAGTGAAATAAACTATATTTGTTCATCTCCTTGTATTGGTTGAAAGAAAGTGTTGGAACATAATGATTAAGTGGTCTATGCCAACCCTTAATTAATATGGGTCCATCACTATTATATAGGTTAAATATTTAATAATATGAAATATTTTTCTATTATTAAATATTCATACCTAGGTAATATACATTAGGTAAGTATTTAATAATGTGAATAATTTATGTTTATATTTATTAAATACACTCACCTAGGTATACATGTTAACCATTTAGGTTGAAAAGGTGGGTCGGAAGACATACCCGATCACCTTTATATAAATAGGACTTTAGGTCCTTATTTGATATATTCGGGAAATATATCAAAGGTGTGTAAATCAAGTGATTTGGTTTTACCCTTGGTAAATAGGGTTTTAAGGAGGAGGTGATCTTAGTAGATGTAAAATAAGTTCTACGAAGTAAAATGTTATTTTCAAAGTACTTTTACCCAATTAGGGTTTTCCACTATAAATACTATGTCACATGTGTTATTTATTTCATGTAAGTATTTCTTTACTTACTTATGTTATGATGTAATATTTATTTAAATATTTATCATAAAATTATATAATATGTGGTTTGAATAAATCTGTATTTATTAGAATCCTCAAATTCTAAAATGGTAATAGAGTAAGGTAAATTAAATAAATTAATATCAAATGTTTTGTATTTTATTTATTTAATGTGTACTAGGTTTTTAACCAACCCGAAAGGTAAATTAAATAAATTAAGATCAAATGTTTTGTATTTTATTTATACGGGTTTTTCAACCAACCCAAAAAGGTAAATTAAATAAATTAAGAGCAAATATTTTATATTTTATTTATTTAACTTTGTACGGGGTTTTTTTCAACCAACAAAGGTAAATTAAATAAATTAAAAGAAAATATTTTATATTTTATTTATTTAATTTGTACGAGTTTTTTCAACCAACTCGAAAGGGTATTTAAAATAAGTGCAACCTAAAAGTTTTACTTTGTGAAGAATCAAGGTGAATTCACATGTGGAAAATTTGGAAACTTCTTACCTTCCATGAAAACTTGTGTAGAGGTAAGGGTAAAATATTTGAAATTTTTTTTTTTCTATAGTTTTAATATGTGTAGAATTTTGTCAATGGTAAATGGAGACAAAACTCCATCAAAATAGGATTTGAATTTTTTCCATTGGATGTGTGAAAAATGTTGTCTCCTTTGTAAATTCTAAGGTTTATGTAGAATTTAAAATTACATGGCCTAGTAAATGTTTTAAATCTTTTTTTCATGAGGGGCCCCGTAATAAGGGTTATATGTGTTTATTTTTTAAAAAGTATATATACTATAGTTTATAATTTTTTATAGACTATATGTTGTTTTTTATTTACATTATATAAACTATATACCTCTTTTTTAAAGTGAATATATTTTTACATTATAAATTATAATAGGTTAATATAATGTATTAAAATATAACCTCCTAATATTATATAGAAGAAGAAATTCTGGAAATACACAACAAGTTTTGACTCCATTAAATTTGACAGTCAAATGACCGTCATGGCGAGACCAAACATAAGGCAGTATGATGGTCATTTAGACGTCAAATTTAAGCTGGTTGGATCTTTGTCTACATTATTTTTTTAGAAATTTGAAGTTGTTTTACATTCTTAAGGGTTTCTTCTTCACTTCTATATGGTCGAATTTTTTTATATAAGTCTGGGGTATAATGCAAAGCCTTTTATATTACGGGTTATTATTTTGATCATGGGAGGTTAATTAATATGCATTGTAATGAAAAAATTAGTTATGATTAAATAGTTTATGTAGATCTATTTCTATTATTTTTTTTTTTTTTTATAAATATGTATCTAACTCGTGGTACATTGTATATTATAATGAGGTGTGTTTACTGAGTTCAGAAAACAATGACGTCCATTATTTTGTCTTTGCCCAAACTCGGATCCGAATGGAACCAACTACAACATTTGGAAGATCAGGGTCAAATAAGAACTTATGGCAAGGAAACTCTAGACAATTGTTTCTGGATCTGAGGTTACTCCCATCGGACGTTAAGAAAGCTGCAGATAACATGAATACATACAACGAATGCGGAGCTTTTTTCCATGATTTTGTGCAATGTGAACGATGAGTACCTTCTACACATTGGTAATATTGAACATCCTAAAGAGGTATGGACATAACTAGAATCCATGCATGAAGGTACATGTTTATCTAAAATTATTAAATTAGTTTTAGAATTGCTTACAACTCCTATGAAAGGAGATGAAAAAGTAGTTAATTTCTTAGCAAAAATTAAAAATATTAAAGCACAATTAGATAGATGCAATTTTGATTTAATTGGTGAAAAATTAATCTACTTTATTGTTCAGTTAAATATACATGAAATATTTAGGAATTTTATTTCTATCTTGAACTCTAAATATCAAAACGAAAATGATCTACCTAATTTAAATACCTTGAGTTCACTTTTGATACAAGAAGAGCAAGTGATGATGAACTTTGAATCTAAGGAGAATGCCTCTCAGAAATTCTTGCTCAGAATTCAAAGTTCAAACATCGCAAGCCCTTCTTAGATCAAAAATTTAGATCTAAATATTCTTTTGTTGATAAGAAAAGTTTTTCTTCTGATCAATTGTGTGTTAGCTTTAGTGGTAAATGTCACAAATGTGGTAAATTTGGACATAAAAAGGAAGATTGCAAAACTAAGAAACCTATCCATAAAAATAAAAAACAAATTGTTTCTTCAAAATACAATTTAAGGAAAAAGGATAGCTCTAATGATATTCCTAAAATGATTGCATTATATGTTGCGTTGTATTCTTCCTCTAATTCTGAATGGATTCTAGATTTAGGTGCATCAAATCATATGACTAGTGTTTCAAATTCTTTATTTGATGTTGTGAAAATCAATGAACGTGTGTATCTTGGTGATAACTCATCTTTAGAAGCAATAGAGAAAGGGAAAGTAAAATTTGTTAATGGTGTGTTGAATAATGTTTTATTTGTTCCTAAGCTCAAAAAGAACCTTTTATCATGTTCTCAATTAACTCATGATGGTTTGGATATTAAAATTTTGAAAGATACTTGGTATATCAAGGATAGTAATGATAATATAATAGCTGAAGGAATTCAAAGAAATGGTCTGTATATTTTTGATGATTTCCATTTTGCATCGAAATCATTAAGTCTAACTTATCTATTGTAAAACATGATTTGTACTCATTTTTGAACTTAATCAAGAGAAGATATAGATGAGGCTCTTACCCAATCCAGATTGATTTATAAGTCTCAATGAACGAATGGTTAATGACTAATGAGATCATGAAGATGAATTCAAATTGACCTTCTTACCTCTAACTCTTGTGAAGGTTCATTGTAATCCTTTCTTAAGTGTTGTTAAACATTTTGATCCCTGCACAAAGGAAGTTTTAGTTCCAAACCTAAATGGTACTTCACCTCAATTGGAGCTTGCGATCGTCTCCTTGTGTAATGGAGGTATGAAACAAGATTCAATAGCTTGAGTATGGATAAATATCCTTGTGAGAAATTGAATACCCCTTTATTAAACAAATGAATTAAACAAGTAATTGACATATTAGAGATGATCCTTATCCAGAAATTTTATCTTAAGATAAATGCTCAATAGTATAAAAGAAAGAAATCTAGATTTATAAGAAGGATTGTATGAATCATAACATGAGTCTTCTAGAACTTAAGTTAAGAATTGAAATATGTTTTAGTAAATAAGTAACCTTAAAAGATTTTACACCGTGGGAAGACCCTAACTATAAGTGTGTCTTTGTGGTTGGACTATTATGTTGTGCCTTGTCAAAAAGAAAAGTGAATTGGTTGTGATGGGTGTCATATGTTCCCTTGTTGCCTATGTGGTTCAATGTTGTGTCAAGATTATCGTGAGTTGGTTGTAGCCCATTGAGATCACCTGTGGTGTCGTATAAACTTCAAGCAAGTCAAAAAAAAAGTTATCTAATTTTTGTTTTGTGTTATCCTTGTGTGTACTTTAGTTGGGCGTTACATACCTATAATAATAAATAATCATACACATCATACACACATACATACAGCATAAGTATATAAAAGTATACATGTACATATGTATATGTATGTGTCCCACATACCCTGTATTGTCATAGGGTAGTGTTGTACGTGGTATACACAATGTGTGTATACCACATAACAGAGAAAAAAACTGTCTATACTCTTCAATTTGTTGGCACTCAAAGAATAGGCTTGTTGTGATGCATACACACACATATGTACGAGTATACATACCTATACACATACACATATGTATACATATACACGTACATACACACACATATGTACGTGTATATATGTACATATATATATAAGTACGTGTCCCATATACCATGTATTATCATAGGGTAGTGTTGTATGTGGTATACACATGTATGTGTATACCACATAACAAAGAAAAAAACACTGTCTATACTCTTCAATTTGTTGGGTAGTCAAGGAATATGATGCGATCCCTGCTCAAATACATACGTATATATACACGTACATACACATGTATGTATGAGTATACACATACATATCTATATGTACATGTCCCACATACCCTATATTATCATAGGGTAGTGTTGTACATGGTATACACACTATGTGTATACCACATAACAAAGAAAAAGGCAATACATACATACATACATACATACATACATATATATATATATATATATATATATATATATATATATATATATACCATACATAGTGTGTATACCATATGTACAACACTACCCTATGATAATACATGGTATATTAGAAACATACATATAGATATGTATGTTTCTAATATACCATGTATTATCATAGGGTAGTGTTGTACATGGTATACACACTGTGTGTATACCACATAACAGAGAAAAACTGTCTATACTCTTCAATTTGTTGGGAAGTCAAGGAATCTGCTGTTGTGATATATACTTGAATACATACATATACATACGTATACATATACACGCACATACACACATGTATGTACGAGTATACATATACATATGTATATGTATTTGTTCCATGAAATATAATGTGTTACCTTCTTGAATACATATGTATACACACACACACACACACACACACACACACACACACACACACACACACACACACACACACACACACTTGCGCGCGCACAGCGCCGCGTACATACACCCACATATGTATGAGTATACATATACATATGTACATGTATATGTCCCACATACCCTGTATTATCATATGGTAGTTTTATATGGTGGTGTCCTTTTCCTCCACCCAATGAGCTTGGAAAAACGTGTGCCACCTCATCAAAACCCGATGACGACAATTTCTTTCCAGCCGATGACGGTCCAAGCTGGCATGAGACTCTTGGGAAAAGCGGGATGGATGTGCATGGGGCATATGGGGGGGTCATCATCAACATAGGTGGGGGACATGCAATCCCATAGATGTATACATGCACATACACACACATATGTATGATATATATATATATATATATATATATATATATATATGTACATGTATTTTCCCACCGAGAAAAAAAAACGTTCTATACTCTTGATTTGTTGGCCAACCAAGAAACATGATGTGATAATTTATTGAATACACATACATACACCCATGTATGTCTCGAGTATACATATAATTATGTACATGTATGCATCCCACATACCCGTATTGTCATATGGAATTTTCGGGTAAGTGCAACAAGTTGGGGGGACAAAAAAGGTCATAAATGGACGTCATATTGCAAACAACAACATAATATCAATTCGTAGGTATTATTAGCAATACATACACTCAAAATTAGAAAAACATATATCAATATGAATCGTAACATTTGGAATGTAGTTTCTAAAATATTGTTTTTTTTTTTAATGGACAAGTTTAGCTATATTAAACACTCAAAATTCAATGACTTGGTATTTTTAAAAATGCCTATAAGATTGTAGTCCATTTACCCATGATTTGGATGACAAAAAAATGATATATATTTTTTTCCTTTGGTGAGAAGTTAGATTCCGCTATCTATCTTGGGATATATTTTATTTTGTATTTTTTGAGCAATATTTTATTTTTTATGATTTTTTCTATGAAAGTGGTCTAAAAACATAAAGAAAACAGAGCACTTTCTATTTTCCCACCATAACTTCATCAAAAATATTGAAATCAAATAATTTTTTTGAACATGTATATAATTTCACCACGGTTGGGATGGTATAAGTTTTATCACATTCTGATAAGTGAAACAAAATTTGCAGTCTTAAACGTAGACATAAACATTCACAAGAAAAAGTGTCTTAAAGACCTACTATTAGTAAAAATTATAAAATGATATTTATCCTATTCTATTTACTTTAAAATCAATATTTATACAAAGCTAATAGTATCCCCGACGCAGTGGTACCATTTTTATGACATATTTTTGACTTTTCGGCATGGTTCAATTCATGAAAGACTAAATTTGATGTTTTGTTGTTTTTGATGTAAAATTTAGGATTTGATGTCCACTTAATTTTCCCCCAACTTGCTGCACTTACCCTTTCTTATGTGGTATAAACAATGTTTGTATACCACATAATAGAGAAAAAAACTATGTAAATTATGTTATCCAATTCACTCCTTGGCAAAATTGGACAATCAGCGGGCTTACCTTGTCACAATTAGTTAGAAGGGACACTTGGTAAGAAATGAAAAATCCAATGCATAGTCCCCAGACACCTTCATACATCCCACTCATCCTTGGCACAACTGGAGAATCCAAGAAATAACACAAAATGTTCAAGTGAGTGTGTAGACTTCAAGGGAATAGTCTTCGACCTTAGATGTAACTCAACAAGCTCACAAGTGAGTTACCTCCTAACACCAAGTTATTTCCATTGTGCACTGAGTCATTCCAATGACATGTGAGGGGTATGAGATCAGGTTGCATTATGCACTGATATATCGAGTTGGGAAGGCCAAAGTTGCACTAAGTTCATCCCCATGTGCATCGATCTGGTTTTATGGTTTACCAAGCAATAGAAATGCGGGTAAGCTCTATAAAAAATAACCAATGAAGTTTTCCAGTCATGATACCATGCTCATCATAGGGCATCAAGTTGGAACTCGGCCCAAGAACTCAAGTACATGGTAAAATGAGTTTTGATAAAGAGGCGGCTCACATAGAGTGTAAATGAGTTAGGTCAAGTTCAATGGATGAAGGCATTAAAATTGTAGGTGAGCTCCAATGGAAATTGACTCGGTGAGTTAGAAGTTGAGCTATCGAGTGAGTCATAGACCTTTGTGGAAAATTCGGGGTTAATAACCCTTGTGGCCTATTAAAACGGAGGTCGGGAGCCCGAGTTACGAGGTGATGGGGATGAAAGTGGCTCGAGTGGCCCATGGGACACATGTGAACCAAAATGCCGAACTTCTCGCAGATGAAAGTATGTTACGAGATAAGGAGGGGAATATGGATGATGCGGTGATCAATATGTGACATTCGGGCCCCGAAAACCCGCATTCGCCAACTTAGGTAGCAGCATGAAGCATTGAAGCAAAGGCAAAAGAAATTGGCTTGTAGAGCCCAAGGATGAGATGGGCCCAAAATTCATGATTTTACCGACACAAAAGAAAAGTGGGTGGAATGGAGGTAAACTACCCTTATATCACGGTCAACGAGCGAATGCATGAGGATAGAAGAGCTTGAATCGGTGACGTAGAGAAAGGAGGCTGCGCATGATCCAAGTACTGCGTGAGGATGTGAGTTCCCCACAAAACCAAAATGTCCACGAAGAAACTAGATGTGGGTATGGCAGATATAAGTATCCCTAGTGGTCCATGGGCCTCGCGTGCACAAAATAGGTGAAATAACCTGCAATACAAAGGAAGAGTTGAATGCCCCCTCAAAGTTCAAATATGCATAACTTTTGACCCAAAACTCGGAGTTTTCAAAAATTCAACTTTTCGGAAGGGAATGACATCCTATATGCAAAAAAATATATATCTAGTTCCAAAAATTTAAATAATCAATCCCGTAAAATGCAAGAAATCCTTGGTAAACTCGAGAATAGCTGCTCACACTCAAATGGCCATATATTTTGTATTTCTCAATGAAATCACGTAACGTTAAACTTTGTGGAATCGTGGCTTGAGACCAATATATTAAATTAAATAAATTCATAATTTGATGAACAATTGATGATGATTTTTCATAAAAATTTCCCAATTTAGAATGGTAGTTTAATGGTGGTTGGAGTGGCATTAAATGAGCATGGTCATCATTTTCTCCAAGTGCAGGTTATGGGATAGCATGGGGAGATTTTTGCAAGAAAAATATCTATTCATAGTTCATTTTTTAAACATAACTAATGACAGATCTTTAGTATGCACAATTCTTCAGGTTTGGTTTGGTTGGAAATAGGTTTGAGGAACTCACTCCATCCATAGCAGAGTTTGTTATTAAGTATGTGCATGGTAATTTTTATCTACGATGGCTCGTAATAAAACCCAGGTAAGGATAAAGAAAAAGCAATTGTCGAAGAAGTAATGCAAAATGCAATTATGTTTGACAATTACATTGGTGTAACCAAGAGGAGAAGAAATGATTTTAATTTTATTGTCTTTGGAGGTGAGAAATGTAAAAAATTATTTACTTTGACATTTGTTTTACATTAATTTCACAAATTTGAAGACCGTAACATGATTCTTGCATGCAAATTTGTTCACCGAGAGAAATCCTTGTGTAAAATTTACGAGGAGAAGGCTGAAGTTGACAAAAACATATAAAGGTTTTGGAAGAGAAAATTGATTTTTATGAAAAAGAGAACAAACAAATATGAGAATAAATAAAAGGTGTAATCGTTGGAGCTCATAGATCTGCGTGAGTCGAAGGCCAATATAGAGATGGACTTGATTCAACTAGAGATGACACATAAAAACATGGAAACATTGTCTATGGAAAATTTACAAATGCATGAACTTTCCTTGGCCAAGCTTCACAAGGCGGTCGCCAATCATGATCGGAATACCAACATTTGAAAGAACTATTCAAAAGCATGTTCGGATTCACAGATATATGTAATGAGAAAAAAATCCTAAAAGTGTGGCATTGCCACTTGTTTTTAAAAACAATTTATAGTTATAATTTGTAACACATCAACAATTAATATTAATAATATTTGACGATATTTTACTTTATGTATTCGATTCATGTGTTCTTACTATAATTGTATGATGTCCTATAATTTTCATTTATCTGGAGTTACCATTACCTAAAACTCTTTGAGAGTCAATTGGATGATATCGTAGTTTGATGCATGCTCTGATTTCCTTTTTATCTTTCAATTGCCTCGTAACCCATGCACAAGTAAAAAAATTATGTTCAATATCTTACTTAATTAGGAGAGAATATCTCTAATGAATCCCTTTCTAATTTGTATAAACATACCAATCCAAATAGTCCATTCTATAGATGGGATATACAAATTTTTATATACAGTATTAACAACATATGGTTTAAGTCATTCCAAGCTTCAGTGAAGCTCCAACATTTCTATTTAAAATTTGAATCAATAATCATGAGAATTATAGATATTGAATTAGGTAAAGGATCTGATAAAACTGCCAAGGGAACATGACTTATTGGATCAAGAAAATATTGTATGTTTGATTTTACCAACATGGCATGTTTTGTAAGAGTGTAATTTTCCTTTATCACGTGTCACTGTCACTTTACATACTTCTACAATAATCACTGGATGTGGAAAGTTGCTACTTTTTTCCATTGAGATGTAAGAATGTGTGTTATATGGTAACTTATAATCACACTCATGATAAACCTACGAGCCTCACGACATACTATAAAGTTGACTATCTCACCAATTCGATTCTCTCATTGAAAACAAAATAGACTTATTTTATCATACACATTCACGGTTTAAACATGTTTAGGCATGCCACTCTTTTAACATATTTAAAATCACAATGTTCAACTAATGAAATTGTAGTTATAAACTATATACATATTAGTATTTATTCTAGCATATGCATTTCTTGTAGTGATATTATTTAACACAACAAAAAAATTGATATATGTTTTAGATGCATTGTAATGTAGCTAATGTTAACCCGAATGAATACATTTCATACATTACACTCAACTAATATGTTGTTCCTTTGATTAATTTTTAGCATGAAAATTGTTAGTGTTCTACAAATGTATCTTTAACAACTTGGAGGGTCAACATCTTAATGTTATTTATTGGTCAAATATCCCTTAATGTTATTTATTGGTCAAATATATCTTGTGGTATACACACAGTGTGTATACCACAAACAACACTACCACATGATATTACAAAGGTTGAGGTATGTGACACAAACAAAATACAGGTTTATGTAAATAATTAACGAATGATCATTCCTTAATAAATGAATGGGTTTATGGTTATGTGAACAATTCAATGTGACACGAATACAATCTAGCTATCATGAAATCCATACAAGATGTGTTCCAGAACTAATGCTCTGGAACCTTGGCAAATAGCTCCAAAACCTTGATGGGACCTTGAATGGTTGTTTTTATGGGACCTTGAAGCCTATAAGCATGTAATGGGATAAAGTGAGGTGTAATCAAGTTTCATAAGTCCATATATGGGTCTAGAATACATAATGTGAGTTTAGAAAGTCTATGACTTGGTCTTGACCTAAGAAACTTAATGATAAGGGTAAGGTCACTCATATGACCAATGTATTTAGGGTGTGTATTCGGTTGCTAAGTGATGGGATTCAGATAAAGATGCAAATGTAACTACTCTATCTCATTCTCAATTGGAAATCAAGAAAAGGCTTCAAGAAAGGAGAAAATTGTGTTTATATGCATTTTGTGACTTGTAATTGTGTATGTATACTTCGTGATTTGATGATTGTTCTTGGGAAGTCTTATGCATGTTGATAGGTAGGACATAACTATGTTATGTAGGGAATTTTATTAAGTCTTGTTGAAATAGCAGTGAATTTGATAGCCTAATCCCCTGTTTTGATGTTGTAATGAGAAGCTACTGATTGAAGTTGTATCAAGACTGTGAAACAATTTCCAATGAGTTGTGGTGGAACTTAACAAGGAGTGTTGGAGACATCAAACTCATGCTCAAGACTAGTAAATATCCTTTGCAAAAAGGAGGTAAGGTCTTATTTAAGATGCTCTATGACGAGTGCTAAAAGATCATTTCTAGGATGTGTGGTCGAGAAAAATATACTAGAGAACATGGTTTTATTTTTCATGCTAACTATCCTTTGAGATCGTTATTTTGTACCACTGAGGGTGAAGTCATCAAAAAAGTTATTTTTCATGTGATAAGACATGGAAGGAGTGACTATGCATTACCTTGAAACTGTAATTGTGCACTAAGGAACTGAAGAACTATTGTTTGTTTTGATATTTGTAAAGATAATAGTGAAGAGTGATAACCTTGGAAGGATTGAGAGAATTATTATTGAACATGTTGGCGGGTACTGCACAAAAATAATATTTTGAGATGTTAATAAAGCCTAGAAAGGCTTGTAGCTTGATATTCTTTCCTAAGTTTGCCTTAAGTGATTCATATGAACTCCATGCACTGTTAGTCACCATATAAGCACCATAATTCAGTCCACTAACATATGATTTAGTTTATTCTCCTTCTCTGTTCACTTATACATACCTAGAAAGGAATGTAAGGTCTGAGAATGGAAACAAGGCATGTTGAGCGAGTCTACCAAATGTTGAAGTAGGAAATTTAGAGTAATAACAAGCCCTAAATTGAGCAGGAGACCACAAAATTACTTGTAATTTTCTCGATACTCAATGTCAAGGCTTGAAATAAATTTCTCCTAGCTTGTAATCCATTACTCCTCCTCTTCACAATGACAAGTAGGGTTTTAGGTGTGGCTTTAGATGACTGTTATATTTTAAGCTTGTTGTCCTGAGTTAAACCTTCACACACGGTCCATGAAAACATGCAATACACAAAAACCATCTCATCTAGTGTATGGAACAAGCATAATTACAGTTTGAATCATCTAAATACATGCAATAAGGGAGGTTGAAGAGTCATACACCTCAAATGGATTCACATTCATGACTATGCAACAAAAAATTACATCTTGAACTTTCATATCAATCCTTCAAACTACACAATGTACTCCCTTCTTTTTTACAAAATCCTATTTCTCTGTCTTCTTTTTGGTAGTGGTCAACCTCATGTTCCTTTATCTTCATTATTAGGCTCCCAAATTTGTTGTCTCTTGGATCATTTTTGACTAAATCTCCTGTTTTTAGTGATACTCCTTCATTTGTGCTTGGGAATAGGAACCAACATCCCAATTTGAATTTAAAACAACTATTACAACCTAGAAGAAGAGGTCTTCAACCTTCATCCACGTAGAAAAGACAACTCACACTCACCTAACAACTAACAACTTACTTGTACATTCCTTTTTATTTTTACTCTTACATTATAGAAAAAACTCATTACAACATGAGATTAAAAATATTGACAATTGGAGGGAAACTAAACTAACTCTTACTACATGTTTGCATGCCTTTCAAGGCTTATCCAAACTTATTTCTGCTCTCCAAGCATCATGGAGGATGCTCCTGCATCAAAAAATAATCGGTGGAAATTTAAAATTATTTTTGAATCCCTTCAAGGCTTCCCTCAACAATGTTCATACAAAATTTCAGGTTCAAAAACATTGGTTTTCCCTCTCTACTTTCAAGCCCTATTGCATCTTGACTTTAGACAACTACTCAACCCGATAAGCTTCTTTTGTTAATATATTTCAATATATTATGAATCATGATCTCAAATTTCACAATTAGGTCTATCTCAACACTCTAAAGATGATTTTATTAACATCAATCATGAAGGTATTGTAAATCACTGATGCAGGAGCATCATCCTAGTAGCTTGGAGAGCACAATAAAGTTAGAATAATCCTATGGAAGGAATTAAGCATATATAAGGAGTTGTCAAAAATTTCAGTGGATTTAACATGCTCTTAGTAGACTGTGTTGAAGAAATATTCCAGAACAATGGGTATGAAACCCTCAATACGTTTTAAATGTGATAAATTTCTTGACTATTAAAGTAGAAATCTGATCATTCAAGATGATGGCTAGAACATGACAAAGGAAGCCTATAGAACATGAACCTAGGACATGAATCCTTCCACTTGCATTTCAGGGCTTGAATTGAGCAACAAGAGCCATAAGAGGCTTGGGGAATAATACTAGGAACTCAAATAGAAGAACAATGCTAGAGCCTTCACAGGGGAGTAAAAATATTTAATTTGATGCCTCCAACATGTATGACCAGGTATGAATCCTCTAATATGGTCTATGTTCAATATGACTAAGTTGGTTTCAAGTGAATAGGGTAAAGGATCTGAATGGTATGATACAAGAACTAGCTTGACCTTGGATTGCATGATACTAAAATGCATGTAAGGGAAATGGGTTGATGGTCCTAGTGATGGAAAGTATAACCTAGGCTAAATTGAAGGCAATTCTAAGAAGGAACTACTCATATCTAGTGACTAGCATGATATGAACAAGGAGGATCCAAATCATGACCTATACAACATAGGGCTGGGGTGATGTCAACATGCAAGGTAATACAATGTTTTTGGCCTCTTAATGTTTGTGGATTGGAATCTATTATGCATGGTAGATGGACCAATTAAATTTCATGGTTATGCACAAGCTTAACAAGGTTATTGTATCATTCTAATGGTGTATTGAATAGGGCTTGAAGGATTACTCAAGTGGAGTGAATGAGAACACCCTAGTGAGGTAGAAAAGTATAAGATATTGGCTTGAGGAAAGAGAGCTAGGTGAATGACCAAATATAATCCATTTGGTGGTGATGAATATGATATAGTGAAAAGAGTAAAGACATGAATTAGAGACCTAAGAAAAGAAAAGGAAAGTTCATGTTAAACATGTTAGAGTAGGTATTTACCTTAGCTCATGTTCACCTAGGTACTTTATTTACCTTTATTGTATTTATCATCACCCACTTATGTGTGTGGATATTTCTTTTATCTTATTTAGATATTAGGAGATATTATCTAGTTGTTAGGTATAGTTCTTTCCTTGATCTATGGTATTGACTAGTTCTTTCCTTTATCTATAGTATTGACTAGATCCTTGATGTCTAGTTCTCTCCTAAATCTATGGTCTTGACTAGTTCTTTGATGACTAGTTATTTCTTTGATTTATGGCTTGATCTATGACCTTGACTGGTTCTTAGATTGTTGTTCCTTGCCTATTTAAGCAAGGCCCATTCTCAATGTATTGCATTGAGTTCCATAATAATATATGATATTATTTCTCATTTATTTGCAAAGGTTTTATGTAAAGTTATTATGGTGAATTACTTTCATCTTATTGATCATGGTGTTTGATTAGCATATGTGTTCTTGGCTTGGTACGATCTAGTTATTGTTCCTTTCAAAACATTGAACATGCATGAAGGGTCAAGAGTGAAGGAGAGAAGCATTGAATGAGAATGAGTTAGGAAGGACATAGTATGATTTCTCAGGTGGAGTGAGTGTGTCAAGAGCATGAAAAATGAGGTGAGGGATAGTTGAGCTAAGAAGGCTGCACCAATCACTCCCTTTTGAGGATTTACTCTCACCCAAACTGAGCATGCAAGGGTTTCTAGGCATACAATAAACCCTTAGATGGTCTATTGACCTTTAACCTATGTAACACTTAATCAAGATGTCTTCTAGTCACCTTAGGATCATATTTCCTTTGTATTTGAGTGATCACCAAAACAAAATTACATCTAGTGCTTGCCAAATCCCTTTTCTTACCTTATACAAGCACAATTAAAGGAATTTGTTGACCATCCTGACCTTTAATAGCTACATACTGACAACACAATATCTTGGACTATTCTTGCACTTCTCTTAGCTCACAAATAGACTCTCTTAGCTCACAAATTTGATTTCAAGCCATCAAGAACTAATGGAGATAGCTCGGAACCTCAACAAATAGTTAGGAAGCTACCTCTTTCCCATTTCACATATTAAACATATTATAATACAAATATTAAACATATTATTTCTATAAAACAAACTTTTCCATTTTAGTTATAATTAATTAATATTAGAATATTTTTAAAAAATTATTTTCTTTATAATAATATATATCTATTTTATATTTGATAATTTTATCCTTCTATATATTTTTATTAAACTTTAATTCTAATTTTATGTTGTATTAAAGTGTGATTTCATAAAATTTAACAACTTATTTTATATTTTTTCCAACTTCTTTTTATATTCAATGTGTTACTCTTTTGAAATGATAAGTATTTTATGTTTGTTTTTAAGTTTTTCGTAGATTGTGTCTATAAACCCTATCTTCAATCCAAACAAATTACTTCTTTTATTTGCTACATTTCTTCTTCAATATTGAGTAAGAAACCACCTCTGATATTCAGTTTTGAAATTCATTTCCCAATACACAGTTCTGAAATTGGAAAACCCATGAGAGATTGTAATAAATTTGAAGTAGGGAATATTCAAAACTGATTTAAATTGAAAGCGTGGTAGGTTCCACAACTAAGTGTAAAGGTTCCAAAGCCAGGTATTTGGACGATGCAGGTGTTTGGTAAACATGAATTTTCCACATCCATGGGAATCAAGAAGAAATCCGAACCAAAAGATGCCACTGAACTCATTGCAGATACTAAAGTAGCGACCATCTTTGAGCATGCGGGATGGCTAGGGTTTCTGAAAAAATTCTCCAAGTATAACGACAAAATGGTAAGATAATTTGTTATGAAATTGGAACAATTTAAAGATAAAGTGAAAGGTGCTACAATTCCTTTTACTATTAATATAATCAGTCAAATATCGAGTATTCGATTTCCCATACACCAAACCCTACCAAAGGCTCTTTGAAAGAACTGGTGGAAGTCTTGTGCCAAGAAGGTGACCCTGAACCCCAATATATTTTCACATCCAAGAAATTCATAAAAAGGATTAAGGAAAGGAGTCATTCCCAAACTTTTTAACAGAGTATCCTTTTGGGTAGTTAAATATCTCACCTATGATGGGCAGTATGGAACTGTCGGGAAGGAGGTTGTTAAAATGTTAATCCATTTGAAATATGGAAACAAAAAACAAGAGTACATGATAAACCTCCTTGGGTTTTACAAATCTATTCACGCTATGGTCCAAAGGTATTCATGGGGTGCTGACATGATTAGACATCATGGTTTGGTTCAGTTAGTATGTGAGCATCACTTTCTCAATAAGAAAAATGGGGAGGAAGCATGGATGAATTTTATTCATAAATTTAAGCAGACCCCTGATTTAATCAGAAGGGGAATCCCAACCCCATTTACCCCTAAAAATGACTTGGGAATTGGTACATCGGAGGGAAAGCATGAAGAAATAGTAGAGTGTAGCATGTCAAAAAGGAGAAGGATTGAAGTGACTAAGGAAGCAGAAAATGTTGAGGTACACGAGGACATTGAAAGAGTAGCTACTAACATTCTTGACAGTATGAGGGTTTTACTTCCTCTTGGAACTCAACTGGAAGAAAAGGAGAAATCAATGATGGAAAATGAGGATTTAATAGGACATGTATTTGAAGAGGTGGGTGATTTATCCATGCCCATAAATGAAGAGGATGATGTTGTAGGATAGCTGAGTTCTGAAGAGAATCTTGCATCTTGGAAGGTAAAAGGAAAATCTCCTATGATCGAGGAAGAAGGATATCCAACTCATGTGGAGTTGACATAAGAAGAGGAGAAACAACAAGGTCAAGCAAGCTCTGTTTTTTCAAGAGAAGAAATTATCATAAGGGAAAAAGATGAAGAATTGGTTTTTCTCAAACTCAAAGTGGAAAATAGAGAAACTCATATCCTATCTCTACAAAATGAGCTAGAACAACTAAAGAATGAGATGGAAAACAAGGATAAAGAGTTGGAATTATTAAGACAAGACTCAAAAATTAAAGATAGGGAATTACAATTGAGAAAATAACAAGATGATGTTAGAGAAAAAGAACTTGTTTTATGGCAGTTAAAAGTACCTACTCTACTGCAACAGCTTGATCAAGAAACTAAGACTCGAATTATATTTCTTTCCATTCAAACAACTTTGGGATGATACTTGCAGGAGATTGAATGAATTGAGGGTAATGAATCGGGAGTTAAAGGTTAAAATGGAAGAGGAGAAGAAGCAAAGGAGAGAATGGGAAGAAAATTTTTATAAGGAAGAAAATGCCAGATTCAAATGTGCAACAAAAATTCAAGTAGCATGCTTGTTGGCAGAAAAATTCTTGCATGTAGGAGACCTTCTCCTGCATACAGTGTTTTCTTGGAAGAACAATTCATCAGATGGAAATTGGGACATCTTGCATGTGACCTCCCACATGAGTTGAAAGATGAGAAAGAATTCATGGTTGCTTACTCTATAGCCACCCCTGAACAAAAGAACCTTCTTTGTGAATTTTATTTGTGTAATTATATGTTGAAATATATGACAGGGTTCTTAATCAATTTGTATATTGGAGAGATCCAACTTCAAGCATTCATTTCCACACTGTAAAACCAAAAATCTTGGGAGCAGAGAGATTTAGAACATATGATAAAAGCGAGCTTAGTTGGCCTCTACATGAGACCTCAGTATCCACGTACATCTGCATTAGTCAATGACTTCAGATCTCTTGCTTTTACTTCCAAGTTCAAAGAACATTATATTTCCAGTCTGGAACAAAATATTGCAGATTTTACATCATATGAGAAACAACACTTTGACCAGGATTTCTTTTCTTGTATTAAAAGGTGGAACCACCTTACTGTACCCCTAAAGAGGAGGGAAGTCATCTCTTCAACAAACTTAAGGTGGAGTTTGGGAAGAGCTAGAGCCTTGGAAAAATAATTCCTCAAGTCATAAACAAGAAAATAGGTACGTGGATGGACATGAGAACCAAGACCCCTCTCCTTCTCACACCTATGTCTCCATGGAAAAATGTGGAAGATCGGGATCTTGAACAATTTGATAGGTGGTGGTAGGAAACAAAGGTTGGTTGTGGGTTTAACACCACAACTGAAGATACCTAGGCAATTCAGTTTCAGATTTTTGATTTATGTGAAAAAATGCAATCCAAGATCTATGACCCCACTTTTTTTGTACCGAAAGATAGTGGGTTATTGTAATTTTTGCAATTTAGTTTCATATTTTTGAGGGAATCCTAATAGATAGATAGCAGGTTATTGTAATTTTTTTAATTCCTTTCATGCAAATCTCATTTAAGCAATATTGGTTACTATGTTTGATTTCTGCAAAGTGTGTTTATTTCCCACAAGTGTGATGCAATCTGATGTAGCACCATTGAACTAATCCCATGCATTCATTACAATAAGATTACTTTCATTCAAAGGACTGCCCTGTTTTGGATGTTTGCTTGACTAGCTCTATGTCACAAATATGTTATGCCTGACCTTATACACCTTAAAAGTCTTCACCATACACTCTACCTTGTTATGTCAAGCTTATACAACTCCCAATAAACTACGAATTAGCCACCATTCATGAAAATTATCACCTTCATTACTGTAGTTCATTTTTACTTGGTTCTCCATCCCAAAAACAAGCACAATTTACTTTTTACCTTACATGAACTCCTTCCAACCCACTAAATTGTTCCATCATGATTGTTCCAACCTGTAACCACTCATCAAGAGGTTAAATTAACTAAGAAAATTCAATAACTTTCACAAGTTTACCCAAACTTCCCTCAAATGGCTCTTAAGAGCAAGACTCTAGCTAATCTTCAAGTTTCAAGGAATCTGTAGCCTTCACAATCAACTCTTGAATTTCTCAAACACCCTATGACTCATAACTATCAACTACAGTTATAACTATTTCACTATACTAAATCCACCAAGGGTTTCTAATGGTGTTAACAGCATCCAATGACCCCCACTACCCTAACCAAGAGGTCCCATATCCATTTACATGCCTTAAAGGATCTCAACTAGAAAATACTGATTCAAACATTTGAATATTGAATTTTGGAGGGAAAGTGCACTCTCTTGCTTTCCTGAATGTAAACTTATTATTCTTCATGATGACATCATGTATGCCAAATACTTAACAAGGAGTGACCTCAAAGATAAGAGCTACAATTTCACATAAGAGGTCATATTTTGGATCCTCCAATCCATACAAGCTTAGCTCCGAACTAGTGTAGATAGCTCTGGAACCTCGACAGATAGTTCCAAAAGTTACCCCTTTGGTTCTAGAACTCATTCAAATAGTTTAAGATGGTGTGTAGATTTCAAGATGGTTTGTCAAATGTACAACTGAATGACACTCATTTTCATATTATTGCTACTCTCAACATTTCAAGCTTGAACCTTATCTTGAAACCCCACTTTCTTAGTTCTCTCACTAGGTCACTGTGTTTGTCTACAGGCATGTGTATGAATGTTAGAAAATATCGAAATTCTCAACTCTAAAACAAAAATTTCTTCAAAAATATGTTAGATAAGTATATCAAGATATTACCTTTCAAATTTCAGCATTTTTTGATGGATAGAGTCTACACAGTTCAACTTTTAGTATTCAAACCCTAGACTAGGGTCTCCCAAGACTGTGTTAACTCGAGAGGCAAAAAATGACTATTAATTTCTTGAATATCTATTTCAGAGCACCAATTTTTGTCAAGATGATCATGAGAGAGGCACCAACCAACTTAGAAAGTTAGACAACAAGACACATGGTCAAGAGGATACCAAACTAGATCCAACATATTGAACTTAATACAAAATTTCATAGTTCTTGTTTTTTCTCCTCTCCTTCATTATCCAAATCCTCCTTATTTTTGAGGAACCATGAATCACACTCTCCTACTCCCTCGAATACCACCATGCAAATTTTCCACTTTTAGGCTTACTAGCCCTATCCCACTGTTCTTCTTAGCTTATTTGAACTTTTTTTGAGGATTCAAGGCATAAAGAATGTTTTTCAACCATCCATTAAGGATTCTTGGGACCTGTGAAGTTACAATTTTGAATTCAAAGTCTAGAGGTTAATTCCTTTGGAAACATGTCTCTCAAATTGGCCTTTCACTATGATTACAGTCCTAGAGTTTTAGACTGTCACAAATATATTGATTTCCAACCAATATAACTTCAAATTTGCTTTTGAATCAACTTGAGTATCCTCTCCCCATTCATTTTCAAATTTTCGGGTTTAGTTCAATTTCTAAAATATTTTAGAGCACTTCTTAGCCAAACCCTAGCTATGAAGACTATGAATGCTCGAGAGTGCAAAATTGCTCACTAAATTCCACAAACTCATTTTGAACCTTTCAAACTACTACTATAAGAACTCATTGATTTTTATCACGTTTTAAAAGTAAAAATATGCTCTAAGAGTCTTCAACTAATAATATTCAACCATATCTTCCTATATCTATGAATTGAAAATCGAGTTTGAACTCTTAAACCCTCATGTGTTTGGGGAGCTTAATGTAGTTTGGTCTCAATGTTTAAATTTATCCTCGGAAGTCTATACCATCGTTCCAACCCTTAATAAGATTCCCCCAAAGATATTTCAATGCATATTGACCTAGTTTTCATAATTACATCAGGCTTCACAGACTACACAATATAGTCTCATGCAACAAGATGTAAAGAATACTTAGCATTTATGTTATTCCAAATCATACCATCAACTTCCTTACACTATCCCATACATGGATTGACTATAGAGCTCATTCAAGGGATTTGACAAGATTACTACTATTAAACAAGCTTCGTTAACAATCAAATCTCATGCACATTGTCAAAGCAGAGTGTTAGATCCAACAAGAATATGATTTCTGAATGCATGTAAATACAATTTCTGTAAGAGAATACCCTGCATAAATCACAAGGAAGAAGCCAATAGAAACTCAAAAAAATCACTCATCCAATATTTTAAGGGAAAAGATTAATTCTTCTTGCTCTAAAACAAAGCCATTGTTTTTCCATTACAGTCTTCATACATAATTCTTAATACTTATTCCATATTTCCTCCTATCTCCATTATAAGAAGACTTCTCCCTCTCTACCAGGCATTACAACTAACTTTTCTAAAACTTTTCACACACAAAGAGGATTTTTTCCATTATTTGACATTACTTAGTATTTAAATCACTCCCAAGACATGTATTCACTCACCTAACCTACTAACATACCTTTACAAGATCATTAAACACCTTTACAGTTTGGAAGAAATTAGGGTTTCTCACAGTCATGTACCAAGAAACATAGTTTAAGGTAAAATATGCTCAATACCCTTGTCCACAGGGTTCAAGCTTCTTCAGAAGGATCCCATTGCACAACATACACCTATTTCAACAATAATCAACATGTTATGGAATTATCAACATTTTAGATGTGTTGGTGATTCATTGAATCCATACAAGTTTAGCTCTGGAACTAGTGGAGATAGCTCCGGAACCTTAACAGATAGTTCCGGAAGTTACCCCCTTTGGTTCTGAAACTCATTCAAATAGTTCAATATGGTGTGTAGAGTTCAAGATGGTTTGTCAAATGTAAAACTGAATGACATAATGGCTTAGTATTCTCATATATAGATGAACAATGAAACACCCTATCCTTCAAGAAGTTGCTTGTGAGTGCCTCCACCCATACATCACAACTACAGTCTCTTATGCATTCTTGCATTCCTAATACAAACTCATAGAACTCCAAACTAACTCTGATCATAGATACACAGTTCCTTCACAGAATTCATTATGCATGCATCAGTTTGATGATAATATACTCTTAAGATTGCTTCAATATGTCAATACATCTTATCAGAGATAACACAAGTATGTGCATAGTTCAAGATACTTTAGAATATTAGTCATGGCTCTAACAAGGTTACTCAAACATCTACACAAGTTCTACAAGCCTCCCTCTCATTCACCATTACATCAATTTCAAGTTCTCAATGATTTCACACTTCACCTCTCTAAATACATCAAACAATGTCTCTACAACTCTGAGATGATGAATGTTAACCCTTAATACGAATTCAGACCTTGAATTCAATTTCTTGCTTCACAATAACAATCTCAGTCAGGGTTTGGAGTTCTAAACCCTCCTTCCTCAAAATAGCCATAGAGATTTATCTTCAACACTTAAGATACTTTGTAAAGGACTATATGGATGAATGGTTTCCCTAACAAATGATTAAATCAAACTAGAGTTCTATAATGAGCTTCTTTCTCACAATTTCCATGATTTACCAATCACTTTTGTCATGTACAGTTTCCAAAGGCACCAATCATTATTGTCATGTATAGTTACCAATCATTATACCTTAGTGTCTATGCTTAGAAATCATACATGAACCCACAACACTATCCTATAGACCCAAGAAAATGCATTAAATGCTTCAAGCATGTTGTATATTATGTAGCATAAATAGGTCTAGGATTTGGTAAACATTTGATAACATGACTAGGTAAATTATGTATTTTGGAGAAACCATGGAATTTTTTTGAGAAAATTTAGGAGGAAGTTGGGGAATAATATTGATGCAGAGGCTTTAGGTCCTATAACAATGGAAAAAATGCTATAATTATGGTTTCAAATATTTCATAAATAGCTTCATATGTTGTCTCTATACAATGTTATTTACAAACCATTTTTTTATGAAAACAATGATATTTCCTCTTTATACTTCCTCTCAAAAGTTGTGAAATATTAAGAGTCCTATCTTAAAATTTATCGAAGAGTCTGAATTTTCTACAAAAGAAACTATTTGTAGTGATGAACCAAGGCAAGTTTATACTCTGTTTCTTGAAAATTAACTATTTCTTGCAAGTTTATAGTCCAGTGTCTCCATTACCACTGGTAAGAAAATACCTTATCTAGCACAAAATTATACCTACAATGAAAGTTTGAAACTTTAAGCCAAGTTATAATGAAAGTTGTGCCAAGAAAGGACCCTCTCACCTGTCTGTGAATTACAACAGGAAGCTAGCTAGGGCCTAAGCTTAGGGATATCAAATCAATACATTTCCTCCTAAAATTTGGTACAAACAATAATGAGGAGGTACACTAAGTGTTTCAAGGAGAATTTTCAAAATTTCATTGGTGCATTTAAGATATTTCTTTACCAGTCTTGCTAGGACTTTGTACACAGGTTAGAGAAGGCTAATTGTGAGGAGAGCCTAACAAAGGAGGTATATGTTAGACTTTGAGGTCAAGTCTGAAATCTTGTAGGGAGTTTGTAAGACTTTTTGGGTGTCTAAAAGGTCAATTATTTCTGATCATTTCTTTCATGACATTCATTTTCTATACATAGTCTTATTGCTTTCTTTTCATGCACTCTATATTGTCCCAAAATTTACTTGTCTCCCTTACACTTCAAACTTTGTATCTTCTCTAATAAATATCTACTAAATAACCCTAATTTTAAACTATTATACCATTGTTTTGTTACTTGGCATGATCACTATCATCATCTGCTATATCTGATCTTTTCCACACACTCACATTTCTCCTTATATGAATGATTGTTATGAGGCAGAGAAGAAAGGGAACACTGCACAATCATACCTTTTGAGAAAGAACACTTGGTGATGAGCCCTAGATACCTTCACAATTGAAAAAACCTACTTGATTTGATCTTGCAAAAACCATAAGAGATTTGAAGCACTCCCTTAAACATGAATTTAACACAATACATCTAAGAGCAAGATTCAATTGGATTGCCAGCTCCTTTAAGCAACTTTGGAGTATCAACAATGAGCACTACACCACTTTCACTCTTAACACATTATCAAGAATACTTTGAAGACCTTGTCTAGATCATTGAGGAAAATATTCATTGTTATTGCATCATATGTCTAGATGACTAAAAGATAAATTCTCCAAAAATATTCAATCTAGAAGGAAAACCCCAAATCATTCAATGAAATACATTACATATCAAAGCAACCCATTCTCAGAACATAAGATGTACCTGTTATCCAAAATTCACCCTCAAGGTAATTTTGATAACATGCATCAAATTCGTTAGTCCCAGGCAAATAGATTGAGTCAGGGCAAAAAATTCATGTTTCTAGGGTCCCCTGATATTTTTCTAACTCCCCTGTCCAAGTAGAAGAGAGCAAGTTCTGAGAAAATGTGAAAAAAATTGCAAAAACAAGCTCGGGCTAGGAAAAATCACGAAAAATGGCTAAGTCCTAGTCCTCACAGCATTTGGGACAGTTGGGACAAAAGGGCGCGAACCGGCCGAAAGGCCGCCAGACGGTTCGAAAGCAAATGGGACATCTGGGACAAAAAATGCTGGCAGTGGCGCGAAAAGCCGATCTGGCCAAAAGAGAGAAAAAATTGGCTAACTGCTAAGAGGGTCGCCTTTGGGACAAGCGGGACAAAAGGGCGCGAATAGGCCGAAAGGCCGCGAGGACGGTCCAGCAAATGGGACATCGAGACAAAAGTACATGCACGGCGGCGCGAAAAGCCGATACGGCCAAAAGAAAAAATGGCTAATCTTTGAGAGGGTCGCCTTTGGGGACGCGGGCCAAAAAATCGTGAACCGGCCGAACTGCCGAAAATGAGAACTTTTGTCCCGGAGCAGTTGGGACAAAGGGCGCGAACTCAGCCGACCAAGGCGAATTTGTCCCAGCGATGCCTCGAAACCAAATGGGACAAATGGGAAGCAAACGCTGTGAACGGCCAGTTCGGCCGAAATGGGAAATTTCAGCACCGAAACCAAATGGGACAAAGGGACGCGCGGGACGCTGAAAAGCCAAAATGGCCGAAGGCAGGGAAGAAAAGTCAACGTTTGGTCCGGAAACTTCAAACGGCCATAACTTTTGACTCCGAGCTCCGATTTTCATAAAATTGGACTTTTACGGAATGAAACACGCGTCCTCTACGCCAAAAACTGGATTTCTTAATTTTAATGAGGGTAGATATATTTAAATAAAAGAAACATATTCGGCTCCAGTCAGTCAATGCTCATTCCCGTCAAATGACAGAAAACGCCTGCCAGACCCAAAATTGCTGCCCACACTCAGAAGGCCATAACTTTTGCATTTCTCAACGAAATTGCACAAAATTGGTACCGTTGGAATCATGGTTCCGAGCCCGATGCACAAAAATCAAGAAATTCCATATTTGATTAGAAATTGATTGAGATTTTTAAGGAAACGTGGCCGGGTTCAGAACAGTGTTTTATTTGGTAGCTGGGAGTGCAATTAAGAGGCATGGTCATCATTCTTTCTCTGCTGCAGCACATGGGACAGTATGGGGAGCCTTTTGCAAGTAATGGACAACCTTTTCACTCAATTTAATGCCTCTTATAGGTGGTTGAAGGACAGATTTCGGGATTTCCATTTTCCCTTCTCTTTTCCTTCTCATTTTTCTATAAATTGAAGTGTTGGGCTCATTGTAAAGGGGGAGTTTTTGGGTAGCAAAGCTCTGTCAAAATTGCTTTGTGAAGCCAGTGTGTTGCAGGCCCTTGTAGTGGACTCCTTGCATGGTGATCCAGGCCCTTATCTTGTAATAGATTGAAGTATGTGCATATCATGAAGCAATAAAATACCGGTTTGTGGATATATCTTCCCTGCTTTGTGTTTTCTTGCATTCTTCTTGCCCCTTTGATCTTTCTATGAGAATATTGTGTCTATTTATTATGTTCTTACAGAATTCATTATCATTGTGTGTGCTTGGAATATTGCTTTGTGAATGCATTTCTTTGGATTATGGTGAACTGTCATCACCTCTTCTAGTGTGCACTTTGCCTCTGTATTTCACACATTTGGAGATTACTCTCACACCCTATTTTCTGGTGTATCACCGCTTTAGTGTAGGCTTTCATTTTATGCATTCTCTCTCTCGGTCCCTTGGAATTTTAGGTTAGAATAGCTAGTTTCTCTGCATTAGAGTAGATCGTGGCGGGTAGTTTAGGAGCAAGAACCAGCTTTCTCGGAGGTCTATCTCAAGTAGCAAGTCCCACAACTTGGAGATAGTACCCATGTTATCCAATCACTTTGGATGCTTAGAGTGATCAAAATAGAAATCGATCAACATCCCGAGGTGTTGTGATTCGGTGATAACAATACCTTTATACTTATAGTCACATCAATTATACATCTATGTATTGAAAGAGAAGAGTTTAGATATTTAATGTAAAACTCAGGTCTATTCCACAAGATAAGATTAAAAATCTCAAAGACTTAGAGTGCAACACATATAGATTACTTCTTTGTATACAAACAACTAACTTTTCTTCATTTCAATATTACAAAAATGTACCACTTCTGGGTTACAATATTACAATATTACAAGGCTACACTATTACAAAAATGTACCACTTGTGGGCTACAATGTTACAATATTACAAGGATACACTATTACAAAAATGTACCACTTGTGGGCTACAATGTTACAATATTACAAGGCTACAATATTATGAAAGCACCACTTATAGCTTACAATATTACAAGAAAATGTACCACACAGTCCAAGATTACAAACATTCATTCAAAAACCCATATTCTTCCTCAGATACTTCTTGAAAACCTTCACACAGTATGACACTATCCAGATAGAATGAGAGCATTCAGTTACATTTTGGCCATTTATAATATATTCATCCAACTCTAACTGAATGTGCCACCTTAGACCACTTGCTTTGAGACTTCTGCACGCCCCTCCATCGTATAAGCTGCAAAACAAAAAAAAATACCACCATTATCAGATACAAGATCACAAAATATATGCATAATACAATAAAATCCAAATGTGTAAAACTCAGAATGCACATAATACAACATTTAACATCATTTCTCTTAAACACGATGAGGCACCATGAAAAAATATTTGTCGTAATAATACTAAAACAAGATTGTGTAATCCACATAATAGTAAAAAACCCTACACTTAACATTATTTTCCACATAGACATAAATACCTTCAAGGTGCATTCAATATTCCAAATGAGAGGCAATGACGTGGAACATGTATTTTGGTCGAGGGGTTCTCCCTCCAAATTAAGAAACCAAAATTAAAGTGTAATGAATCATAATGAAGACCTCTTATAATCACATTACATTCATACTCACCCAAACTTGCTGCTATAGCCTCACAACTTTCTCTGATTGCTATACCGAATCATTTCGTGTTTGATTGAGATGTCTCCTTCCATGAGTTGTGTTAGGAAATGTATAATCCTTGTACTCTTGAGCATCAATGTTTAAATTTGGAACTATGGTCTCCTTTTGCTTCCTCTTTTGAGGTTTCTTGCTTGCACTGAACCATGGCCACAAATGGGTGGTAGAAGTCTCATTTTCACTACAATCAGGAATGAAAACAAATGACAATGAACCAGAGTCATCTAAAATCTTCTTAAATTATTACACACAGTCTCCAAAAGAAAACATTTGTTCATCACTATCTAGCACCATGTCCAACAATGATTTCAAAAACTCTTTAGACTCACTAAGCACTTGCAACGCATTTCCATGGTTTCTGACATGTTGTTTAGGACTAAGGTATTGTGTTTCCTACTAAATTCCTTCATCACTATCAACTATCACCAAAAATAAAATTCATTTAGTAATTGTGAAATTGTTGATATATCAACCAATATTCATTTATAATAAATTACGTATTGTCAATCACAATGTGGGGCTGCTTTGATGGATCATCTTCAGGCATAGTGCATTGAACCACTTCCACAATAATGTGAACATGGTCATCTACAATGACAAAAATACTTTTAGAGGATGTAAAATGAAATGTTATGAGGATAACATTGGTACGAAATAGTTGAAATAATGAAATGAAAACATACACCCTCACCATTGAAATTTGGATCCCTAGTAGATGCACTACCCTCGTGTGTCCTCTCAAGTTGTGACACCTTCACAACATGTTTGTAGGTGTTGCCTTTGGTAGCCCAAGGACAATCGCAAACATAAAAATTTAGGCTGAATCTCCAAATGAAATACCATCGGTCCCTAGATGTTTGACTTCTAACCATGTAAGACCCTTGAATAGTATCGTTTACACAACAGTCATTGTCTAGTATTTCTCGGCCCTTTTAGTGGCAGTCAAAATTTCTTTCTCCTTCTTGTAATTTGTCAAGAAACCGATACTTGCAACTTCCTCTTGTGTTTGTAATGGGGTTCAACTCAAAACACCAATGTGTAAAACAACCAATCCATTCTCCTTATGCATCTCTTTCTTCGATCGCACAAGTATCAGGTCTTCAAGAAATAATGGTAAGATTCTATGGATGCATTTGTATCCTGATTGGCATGGGTGAAGTTGCAGAAATTATTTGACCACATAGTTGCACATGGAAACAAAAAACCATTAGAGATGACTTAAGAATTATTGAATCTACACGTAGCTATGTAGTTACCACTTACCAATACGTCTGTCTTGTAGCCACGTCTTTCTAAAATACTCCATAAAGATGGTCTCCTCTTTGAACTCCTCCATGAACTCATCAATGAGGAAAAATTCATGTGCTCATTATCGCTAATGGCGCACATGATGTCACATAGTCTCTAAAACATTACGACACCACCTCCTTCTTCATATATCTATAAAAAAAATTTACGTGATAATAAGTAATGCAAAACAACAAAATGCAACCCAAGCCTGTAAACGTTGTATTACAAAAATGAAGAAAAAAAACCTGTAAATATTCTTTAGCTAGGCCCTGCAAACATGCCATATGCATAGCAAGACACGACAACCGAATACAACCCTGATACACAAAATAACATCATTAGTGATGTAAATTGTGTTCAAAATTTATAGATAAACCTATTAGTAAATTTATACTTTATAGCTTATATTTTTGCTTTGTTCGGGATTCCCAATCCCTTCAAAATTTGCTTTTACCCAATCAAAATAAATATATACTTTATAGCTTGTATTTCAAAAGCCACATCATCGTAATGAATGCATTGACATGTCAATCCATCCTTTTCCTTTTCCCCCTCATGTAGACTTCAGAAAGCCATGTATATACGTCATCCACTTTATTATTGGAAGAAAGCTGTCATGACACGGGAACTCTAGCCTGTTGCTCATAAAAATAGAAGTGTGTTTAATTGGTACTGATGTAAATGTGTACACGAAATTATTGTTAGTATGTGATTGAATTAAACAACTCTATCCAAACATCAATTATGCATGGAAATTAGACAACAATGTCCTTACCCCATATTTATTAGTTGAGAACATAGAATCCATTGCAATGATGGAGTTGTGAGAATGAAGAACCATCATTTCAAGCATCCACGTTGTTTGAAGGCCCATAATGAAAGGCACGTTAGTCCCAACCGGCCTTTGATAATAAAAAAATGTATCCCTTTTAGTGACATGCCACAAATTGATACTAGTGTTGTTGTGTTGGTGCTTTTGGGATCTAATGCTCTTCACCCTCCTCCATGCGTTCAACACATCTTTCCTAGTTAAGTACTCATCCCTTTTGTTGACAAGATTCACCCACTCAGGATCTGTGTAGTTATTTTCAATAATAGTGTCAACAGGTATACTAGCAAGCAAAAGAGATTCAACGTATTGCTTACATTCATCAGATAAATTTGGAACAATAACACTTCCGGATCCAATATTGTGTCCATTATGCCATGGAAAAACTCATCATTCTTATCAATGTGATACATAGCATTGTATGTGATATGTGCCACGTCTGGTGTACCAAACATAACCTTCACATTGAAATGACATTGGCATCCACGTTTTTTCTTAAACCTCCTAATTCTTTCACTGGTAGGTGGTTTGTTCCTATTGTCACCAAGTCCGTAAGCACATTGGTAGCTGAAACAAAAGGAAATACATAATGACATCAGTACAGAATGTGAAAAACATGGCAAGTAACATATGTAAACACTATTCCTAAGGATGACCAAATGTAAAGTTAATATAAACAAACCTGCGATACATAATGGTAAAATGTGGTGGTGTGTCTCCCTCTAGAATAGGGTTAACCCTATTTTGCTTGCATATGAATTTCATCTCGTATCTATCAAGAAAACTTTCCCCTTTAATAAAGGCATCGAGTTGTGCCAGAGGGATTTCGCACAAATATCACCTTGACCATTGTCTTCCCCAATCGGTGTCCATTCAAGATCATCTTGAGAAAAATGTGGTTTCCCATTTCCCACGTCCTAAACATCTAGGGAAAGAAGTTGTTCGTACTTTTTCATTTGTGGCATCCTACACAAAATAATGTAAACAAATTTGTATAATCAAGTAAGCATGGTGAGAAAAATCCTAAACAGGGGGAACTCAGTTAAAGAACTACTTGTGCATGAATGAACAAGGATCTAAAAGGTCAAGATTGGGTAAAAATTGACAAGTTTAATAACTAACAAGTATAATGACTTGATAGAGTCCTGAACATGTTGTACATAAGGGATTTAAGGTGTAACAGAGGTTGAAGGTAGTGAAAATGAACAAATTCTTGTTTATCCCTTGTAATCCTAAGAAGTTGATGTAGGAGCATCAAGAGAATAAGATGTCATAGGAACATAGGTCTATTTTAGTATATTTGTTATGATAAGACTAAGTAACTTTTCTTAAACAAGTCAATGTAAAAAGAAAAGTAACTATGATGAGGTTTTAGGTGTGCTAGAGGTGGAAATTAGGTGTCATAAGCCTAATTAAGGATTTTCTTCAGGTGTATCTATTGGCCTAGGTAAAACTATTACCCCAAGTATTCATTGTCATAATCATTGTTGTTAAGAAGGCCTAATTGGCCTAGGGAAGGGTATTGAAAGTCCAGAACCGTACAAAGTAACCCCGAGTGAATGTGATATATGTTTTGTAACCTAATTGAGGGTATCAAAATCATGTATTTGTTGGTTTGGTTGTTTGGAAAAAATCTGAGATCCAACATAGTTTATGTGGTTAGAGGCTACAAGCTAACTAGGCCCTTGGAAAGAGATTGCATGTGAAATGCAAGTGCATGACTGTACCAATAGTTTTAACACTTTGTAGTAGGGTAGATAAAGTGTTCTAAGCATGGAGAATGAGGAATCTAGCTAGGTGGAGTATATTTAGTATGTGGATCTGTCGACACTAAAATTTTCCTCCATAATTTCTATTTCATTAATGTATGTATTAGGAATAGGATGTTGTTAAGTATAATTAGTAGTAGCGTCGATAGAAGATAACGGCGTCACAAGACGGTGTCGCCAATAATGTGGAGTACGGTAACAGTCAAAATACAATAGGAATGTTGTAAAAGTAAATATTTTTCGTAAGTGGTCGGTAATGTTAAAATGTCAAAGTTTGGGTAATTAGAGAAGTAGGGTCTACATGATTAGGAATTAGAATATTATATTGGTAATAAGGACAAGGAGTGAGGTCATAAATATTTTTGTATTTTATTTGTAAAAATTCTAAAAATGTGGAATCCATGTAAAATGATAAGGTTTATCTTATCTTAAGAGATAAGCTTACATGTACGAGATAAGAGTTAAGGTATGGAATATGATTCGTCAGAGTGGATTTCTTATCCTATCTTAGAGATAGGATGGATAAGCCTGAAAGTTCTATAAATAGAGAGGCCACCCCCCTCATTTAGCATAGAAAGAAGTAGTGAGAAATATTGTAGGAAGTGTGCAAAGGAAGCCATCAGTTAAAGGTGTGTTGAAGAAGCCATCGAGAGGTGTAATTATAAAGTTTCTCCCATAGTCTTGTTGAAGTACCTCATGGGTGAGATTGTAACAATTTCATGTTAATATTATAATTTACTTTGATATTTCAGATTTTTCATCATTCTGTCTTATCATAGTCGATGGTATTCTTGTGTTCGGTTGTTGTTTTGTTTCCAGATTACATCCACCAAACTAAAGGCTGTGCATTAGTAACTAATCATAGCACGAGGAGTTCCCGGTGAAGAATTATCATAGTGCCAGATTGGTGATGACAGATCTTGAATAGACCTCATTAAACTATAACCTTTGTACATGACATTTCAAGTTGGACCTAATTGATGGGTAACATGTATAATATGGAATTGAGTATACATATTTATATGCAGAATAATGGAAAATAATTATGAACTAGGGAACCATGATAACAAATAGAAAGTAGGGTATGGAATGGCACCAAGAAACCTAGGTATGTTTGAAGACAATATCGGAGATGAATTGATGCATGTCCAAGAGAAGGAATTATGAACAATAGTCAAGAGTGTAATGAGATCCTCAAAAGAAAGAGCAATGGATGAGATGATAGTATGCTATCCCAAGGCTCAGATGATGTATGGTAATGTATGGTTTGAGGTAAGTATGGTTGACACAAATAAGAAGTGTTAAACCTATATAACAGTTCCACCAGAAGTTATCCGAGAAGTAACATGTTAGAAAAATACTAAGAAAGGATATTTGAGGTGAAATGACCTTATAGAATCTTGAAGAATACATGCATGTAAGGGGATGAAGTGAAGAGTGATTAGGTGTCTTAGGTCCATATCAGGGTCTAAAAAGACATAATGGGAGTTTAAAAGTCAAGGACATGCCTTTTGGTTGAGGAACTTAGCATAAGCCTAAGGATATTCAAATGACCAATAGGTCTAGAGTCTAGAATTTGGTTGGAAACTAATAAAAGGATTATAAATTGTGAAACTGTAACTGAATTATGCATTCCCAATCGATTGGAAATCAAGGAAGGTTTCAGGAAAGGAGAAAAACAATGTTTGTGTAAGCTTTGGTACTTGGTAATGGTGTATACATCTATGAGATTTGTTGAATGTTCATACAAATCTGATGCATGCTTGTTGGTAAGGCTATAAATTATCTGTGGGAGAAATTATTTACAAGTCTTTTGAATTGTTATTGTATGTGTGTTGAAGGTTCTTGGATGAACTGAGTATATTGATTAAACTATGAAACTTTGAGTCAACTGTGAGTACGGTGGTATTGGAATTTGTGAAAATACTGTTGACACATTGTGGTGAGTGGAAAGTTATCCATGCATGATAGGAAGGTGAAAACTCGGGCCTAAAACAAACCTCTGTAATGTATTCTCGCTTATGCAAAGTGTGATATAAGATGACTGTGCTATGTGAAACAAGTTGACTGAGATCATCTTTGCAAGTGTTTGTGATAAGTTTCTCGTTGTTCCATAAGAAAATAGTATCAAGGGTTAACCTTAGGTCCAAAGAACAGGAAACAAGATTGTAACTTGTATGTTTGAATCTTTTTGGGGAAGCAACATTGAAGGTAATTGTTTTCTAGACTTGGTGATAACCGTGCATGATAGAAAAGACATAAATAAATCCATGATTGTAACTCTTTGATTACCCTCTTGGGTGAAGAATGCTATTGTATTTTTAGTCATGATAACTTCTTGACCAGTTTGAGTTAAGTGTTGTTAAGCAAGGGAATTTGGAGGTCTGAAATTTGTGCATGCACATAGACAGGGTAGTGAAAATAAGGAATGGAGGATACTTTGCACATGAGTTGGCATGAAAATATCATGAACGGGATCTAATGTAGTGAGATGTTGAAATAATTTAGTATTTTTAAGGGTGAAATTCAGACTTATGCTTGACAGTTGGAGGAAGAACACAAAATTCACAGTCTCAGGCCTAGAAGAAGGGGTCAGTTAACAAAGGAAGTATATGTGAAAAGAGAAGTTAGCCTCTAAAAATTTAGGGAGATTTATAACCCTTTAAAGAGTTCTTAAAAATCCTTTCATTTTGTTTGAAGTTCCTATAAAATATCATGAGCTTGATAAGTCTACTTGCAAAAACCTAGTAAGGGTTTATAGAACGAAACACAAAAAGTGGAATTGAGAGAGTTAAACAAGGAGATAGAACCCCAAATTTTGGGTACACATTTGAGTTGATATGAAGATGTTATTGGAGTTGAAAATACCTTAGAAACATTTCTAGAAGTTCATACCCATTAATGAAGCAAGCATGCTTTGACTTGAGAAGCTAAAAATCAAATTTGATCAAAATAGTAAAAGGTGGAATTTTCATTCTTTTCCTATCAGTTTTGTGGATGGTTGATGTTTTCTAGAGTGCATGAACAGGGTACAAGGTGACAATAGGTGGAATAGTGGTAAAAGAATCCAAATTTGATTGTTGGGATGAAGGGCTACTTGAAGAAAGATGATGGTCAAACGTAGAGAAAGGTGAGAATGACACATATATGACTTATGAGTAGACAAGTAGGTGAAATATCATCATTCTCATAGCTAGAGGAAGGGAATAATGTTGAAAAATAACCTTCCAATAGGTAAACTAGCACAATTATTTCTTATACAAGTCAAGATAAGAACTTTATGAACCTTGTATGATCTTTCTCATGCAAAGTAAGGTGAATTTTGTTGGTGTAAACCTTGTTATAGATGATTTGAAACTTGTTGTTGCTATGTGTCTACATCACTTTCAACCATTGTTAATATGTGGTATACACAGGCTGTCATGTTTGCATTAGATTGGTTGGTTAAGGATGGTGATGGGATTTGGGTTGGGATGGTTTGATTAAGGATGGTCGATTATGATGATGTTTGATTGATTAAAAATTTAAGGTGATGTGATGGTTAGTGTTGTTCACGAGAAAGCAACCAACATGCAACACACAACCTAGCTAGTCAAGTGGGTGTGCAACACAAGCTATAGCCCGCTTTCAATACCACACACAACTTTGGTGCCCACTAACTTCGCCACCTTTACATAGATTTGTGATCGATAGAAAGTAATCTTCGGTGGTTCTTTCCCTTGCATTATAGCTTGATTGTGGCCGAAGGCTACCTATGCTAGGATAAACAAGGCTTGCTAAGGGAGTCCTCTATATACCTTTTTGTACGTGGGGTCCGAATCCATATTGTAAGGATGTTTTTAAGGCCTAGGTCTTGGGACATGGAAGCTCCTCACTTCACACCACTCTTAAAAATAGCAAGCACTTAGCCAATAATGACAACTCTCCAAGAATTTGTATACCCCACAGAACACGGGGTGTATCTATGTGCATGGAGGTGAATTCCATGGTGACGAGACTCTTAGGACTACAAAGAGTGCATGGATATCACTTTCATGTCACGCTGCCCCTATGAAAGAAAAATGGAAAGGCCAATCACTTTTGATCCTCAAGATCATCCTAAGATGCAAGAGGAGAGCATACATGGTTTAACCTTTAGGATAAACAAACAACGATACAAAACACACAAGAAAGATGATGCAATGTAATAAAATTAAATGATAAAATTTTTGTGATTGCGTCTTCAAGAGGAGGCCTTGCAAAACAAATGTTAGTAATTTGATTTATAAAACCAAATGTCTTGGACCAATCATCCTACAAAACAAAGGGTTAGTAGTTTAGAGCAAGAATAATATACCTCAATGTGTAGCTATAATGACAATATTTAGCAATAATTAAAACCATGAATAAAGTCTCATATATAAACTGTTAAATTGATGCTTTTATTGCATAGGATACTAGGAGTGAAAAATTGTGGAATAACAACATCATATGATACAAGTATTTGAAATATGTGGTATACAAATGGTTTCACATTTGCACATATGCGACAAATGACACAAACAACGTAATAAGAAACAACCATGGCTATACACATAATTTTTCTTAGGTTTGTGGTATACACAAATTTGTGTATAACACACTATGTGTGTAAACACCAAACCTAAAAACATTTGTCAAGAAACATTTGTGTATACTACAATCCTAAAGCAATCCTAAAAATCTAATGTGTGTATACCACACTATGTATGTATACCACAAAGCTAATGTTTGTGTGTGGTTTACACATTTTTCATGCATTAGGTTTTTTTAGGTTTGTGGTATGCACACATAGTGTGGTATACACAAATGTGTGTATAGTGTGTTAGCCTTTTAAGGGTCAATGTTTCTCTACAAATACATATCTCATGGGAGGTAGCCTTTTATGACATCACAATTGTGTCATTTTTTCTTCCCAAAAAGTAAAAAAATTGAAATGGGAAACGACACAAAATCGACATAAATTGAGATATTTTTGCACTATGTATAGTAGTGATTAATCCTGGCACATTTTTCGTTGAGCCTTCCACTTCAATTCCATCTCCTACACCTTCTATTAAGGTTCCATCAACTAAGTTTGGGAGAATCCATGATCCACCAACTTCATCACCTCCCATTTCACCCATATCTCTCAATCTCATCTTCTCCATTCGACCACCTTCCATGGCCACAATTATAAATGCTAGTGATCTAGAACAGGGAGAAATTACTTTCAAGATCTATTTAGTGCAACAAGGGAAACATTTAAGAGAAAAAATTATAGTATTTAAGGTCCAAACCATTGGTGTCAATATTCCACCAATTACTTCTTTGGATTGGTCTCCTTTCACATCTAATGCTTCACCTTTGGAACCCCCAAAGTTAGATAGTGCATATGTTGGTGCTTCTAAAATTGTTCCTCCATCTTCCATAATTGTTCCTCCATATATCACCATTTATTCTTCTTCTCCCATTGTTTCCACCTTTGTGGCCACCATTGTGTCATCTTCGACACCCCCCTTCTTCTACCATTGTTTCCTCTGTTGGAACAATGACTTTAATGGGAACATCACAATCACTGGCTATCATAACATCTACATAGAACACTTCCACTATGACTAGATAAGGATGGATCATCATGCAATTGGAAAATGTGTAGTAATCAATGTATGCTCCTCTTGAGGTCAATTTTAGACTTAACAAAGCATATAGGAGCCTAAGGAAGGTAACTATGAAAAAATTACAACATGGTAGACACACTACCCTCTTAAAAAATGACGAAAACATCATCTCCCTATATAGTTAAAAAAAAAAGGAAAAAACTAATCCACACCTGGAGGGTATCGGGGTAGTTGTTGATCCCATTTCTATAATCAACTCATTTAATACGATGACAGAGGATATGTAACATTCCCATTTTAAGACTTTAGAAACAAGGGAATTTTTTTTTATATATGTAATGTTTTCTATTCTAAATAATCATAATTTAGAAGACACATTCCATGCCAACCAATCTCATAAAAGATAACTATATGCAAGCTGTAAATGACTCGCTGAACTACCGATCTCTCATTTCATGACTCGGTTTTCCAACCAATCTCTCATGTTAACTTAAAGTATTGAATACTACGTGTATAATAAGTATACCCGGTTCTCTTACCCTGTTCTTGGTGTTGAGGGTTATATTTAAGAAACCTATCTAAATGTTTGTTACCAATATTCATCTGAAATCCCATTTCTTAAACTAAGTGATATAGGACAACGCAACCAAAAACTTGTGATACTTAGGCCAAATATTTCCAACATACTATTCATGTTACTATTCCTAGATGACATAATCGTCTAATGAGAATACGTCCTTTACCCCACTCATCTATTATCTAGAATGGTCTTCACTAACTCAAGTCGAGTTCACTTGCTCAAGGTTTGGTCGTAACCCGGAGTTAGTGATATAATTTGGTATAGGTAACCACATGCGATGACCTAGGGTATATAGAAATAATCAATCAACTTAAGTTAATTGGATGTGCCTAGTTACCCTAAGTCATTGTGAGTCACTTCCTATGCAAAATCATATCCCTAATCGACCTAGAGATAAATTAATTCCAAGTCCAAGTTTGAGTAGATCTAGATGAACCAATTGAGGGGTGTTGCAACATGTCAACTGCAACATTGTATCCTCGTGAAGACCATAGCCTTCACGAAGGTACAGTCCTATAGTTGGCATGTGCCAACATCCTGACAGTAACTACCCATCCGATGTACACACCTTGAGAAGAGGTACCTTATACCCATTTATATCTTAATTAAGATTCAAATTACAACAACCCTACTTAACCCTAATTCCAACAACCCTTAAGTTTTTCATCCCTAATTGAGTTGTTAAGGTAATACAAAACTTCATAAACTTAGGATTACTTTTATGTTCATTAAATTTTTGCTTAACGTTTAGTTAATCGAAAATAGAAACAACATCCATCATATGATTTACTTATTACAACTCAACCATTCATGGTGTGTTTAAGATCCAAAATAGGTTTCATTATAGTAGAATTCATAGAGATGAAGTCAGATTTATTAACGATCTTATGTACCATACATTTGTTATAAACCTATGGAGGTATTTCTCAAGAGGTGATGAACCTTCCTCTTTCTTGTTTAAGTGTTGGGGTTTATTATACCATTTTTCATTTCACACTACATGATAGTTAAGTTATACTTTCATTAACATCATTTAGTGAACCATACAGATTAGATAAAAGAACATCCATGCATGTCAACTTATCAAGTTGCATTCAACTTAAGGGATAATGTAATTAAATCACATCCCTCCAGCTCATTGAATGACAACCAAAAATAAGGATCCAATCAAGTAAGAATGGAAACCACGAAGATAATATTACAAATTCCTTCATATAATGCATAAGAGAAATGACATAATAAGTTTAAGTAACTCCCAATATTTTTCAATTCATCATGGTAAAATACATATTCTACAAGACCATGAATTTCAAACATATTTCATGTCAACCAACATCAAGATCATTAAAGAATACAACTTTTCTTCCTTCAGTACATTTCAATAATGAATCAGATTTCTCTATAAAAGATCCAAACTTTAAGAAACCAATACATCATATAAGTTATTGCCTTCCTTTATCACTTACGAAGTCCATCTGCAAAAATTGCTAGCACGGGTTAGTTCATTGAATTGAGCATGATAAGCACTAAACATTAAAATGATGTGATTTCAACTAACTATTTCATAAAACCAACTCTACTTTTATGAAATAGTAAAGCCAAGAAAACAAATAAATCATAAGTAATAACAACCATAAAAGAAGAAAAATTGATCACCTAAAGTAACATTAAGAAAATATCATGATATAATCAGCACTTTACAACATTATATTAGATAAGTAATATTTCAACCAAATTACTTATCTACATCAAATAAAAGTACTTACTACTTATTTCTTACATAATTCAATCTGAATTAGTAATACATAACTAACTCAACTATTTTCCAAACATAGAGTTACTTTAAGAAGCGAAACAACAAACTCAACAATACAAAATTCCATAAAAAGACATCTATAGCCAAGAAAATTCCAGCTTCTTGAAAGGTTTTAGGGTGAATCATCTACAACATAAAAATAAGAGATTCTCATTTCAGATGCTATACCCAAATTCATAGTCCATGATATAACCTAAGCTCTCAAGTTAGGCCACACATTAGAATTAGGAAAGTATTCCCTCAATAAAAGGCATATAACATTAATGATCCAAAACAACGTTAATCCCTTCAATACAAATCAAGTGAATAAGAGAGAAGTATCAACAACTACTCGATGCATTCTAAAGAGTAATGCAATAGACTGATCCAATTATATATAATAGATTACACAAAAGAGGGAAGGATGAACTGAGATAACAAATAAGAACTTCCCTTCTAATTTGGTTAATCCGAATATCATTTCACAACTAAGAAAAGAGAATACAACACAAATATCTTATAGTTTCCAATGGAGGTAGTGATGAATCTCTGCCTTAGAGAATAAAAGAGAAATTAGTCAATAGACACAGTTAGAGAAGGATTCCAACATTCCTTCGCAAGAAAATATGGTCGTAAAAGGATTGATACATAACATCCTTAAACTCTTTTAAACGTAGAAATCATGCACCAAAAGCTGTTAGATTGAATCATGCGACCATAAAATGCAAGTCGGGTTCAAAATAAGGTTCACCCATACACGAAGTAAAAGTAGTAACAGTAATACTATCCTCATCAAGAAAGAGATGTAATAACAAGAATTGCTAAACAACTTACAGGGAATTAACAGCCTTCAATAGTCATTCAAAATCATCAAAGTTTTAGTCAAAGGAACCATAGTCTTTCCATTCCTTCAAGATGATAGTGCAACAATCGGTGAGAAAGACTCTCATTTGAATCCTCACAGAGGTGAGGGAAATACATCTTATGAATGGACAGAGAAAGATCCATCACAATTTGATCCCAAGAAGGTGCAACACAAGATCGACATGGCTTAGCTACAGGTGCACAATCTATCACAGAGACGAAAAATACTTTTCCTTACATTTCTATGGATAGGTTTAACTACACACCTCTACTAAGTCGACAAGGTATATTATTCCTTCCAATCTTACTCAGAGATCAAAGAAATTGAAGAGTCTAGAAAGTCCCTTAATCAAAACCAATTTGGTTAGTTCCAAATCACAAAACGTCAACCAAACATCGAATAAACATTCCTTAAAGCTTCACGGTACCACAATAGGAAGGATTTTACAAGTTTACTCTAGCAAGTTACGTAAGAGGTTAACCCAAATCAGAAACAAGTATGCTTAGTCAACAACATATAACTCAAAAGTGGAGTAGACAACAAGGTCATCCTCAAGCTAGTTCAATCGAGCTACGTGAATAAACCAAATATTGACTCTAGACAAAGCTAAATCTCAAAATGTCCTCAACCAAACAGGACTTCATTTAGTAACCTTTAGTTCAGTCTTCCAAAAACTTAAAGAAAGACACACACACACACACACACACACACACACATATATATATATATAAGATCAGAAGAAAAGACTTCACACACAGATATTCCCAACAAGATAACTTCAAAATCTAAGTGTCCAAGAAACAATTATCACATAGTTTCCATAAAAGAACTTAATTCGAGCAACTCGTTTTTAATTGAAAAGATAAGAGGATTAATAAAACATTCATTCTTGTTTCCATACAAGATGAATCCACAAAAAAAAATTCCAAACACCCATTATCAACCTTGACTTCGATCGAATACAGATTTGAAGGAATGATAGTTTATACAGTAAGTTCAAGAAGAACTAGCTCATTTATTGTTCTCTATAAAAATTCGAGTTCACACAACTCTAAATCAAAGTATCCATACAGTTCCAATAGGAGTAAAAACTTCAACAAAACAAAGATGTGACAGAGAAGGATATTCTTTTACCTTTTATCAACAAAAAAACAAACCCAATTCAAAACTTGAAAAAACATTACATTTCCATAAACCTCCTTTCGAACATACAAGCAAAGTTCTCACATGTTCAATATTACTCAAATCACAAACTAGATTTAAGATGTGATTCAACAGGAAAAACCCATTTCCTACTTTATCGAGAAGAGATTATTCAAAAGAAATACAGAGAATTTTCAAGAAATATTTCATGGTAATTATAACAAAAATCAAAACCCATTTATTTCATGAGAGCAAAGTTGTTTAATGAATATTTTTAGAGAAAAGCATAACAACTTAATGGATAGAGCCTATCATGCCTGATAGTGCTTCTATTAATTCGAAGAATATTTCTTAGAGCCTCAACAATTCCTTCTTCTCCAAGCAAAGTCAACAACAAAAAAATTCTTACTCATATGCCTCTTATACCTCCATTGGATCAAAAATAGTCCAAAGGAGATAAAAATAGAAACAAATTGAAAAGCAGATCTTGCTTTTCAAAGAATTCGAAGAACCAGATATCTCCATGCGAGAAAACATTGAAATGCATGAAAAACAAAAAAACCCCAAGAAATCCGCTCACATGGTTTCCAAGGTGGTTTACTCACTAGAACCAATGACCATAAATTCCATTAAACTCCACTTCCCGCCTATATCTCCATGCCACTGCCATCTAAAGTTAGTGAGTCCAATTTCAACAATAGCATGCATCACTTAACTCTAGTGATGATGCCAACTAGGATTCCCTCTACTTTCCATGCCTCTACCAAAACTGACAGTACCACGATTTTTAAATTCAAAATCAAATCACATAAATGAATTAGAAACCTTCTTCACTACCTTTCACTTTCCATGCGACCCCTTATGTACCCTTCCATCCTTATATTAGTTTAGGTTAAATAAACATTAGTTTAGGATCCGACCTTAGGTTAGATAGAAAGTATTCACCTTAGGTCATTTTAATATTGCCATAGGTAACAAGCCATCATAGATTAAGCCATATCCCATACTATTTCAATATTAGGTAATAGGTTAGAGATAGACCTCTCTTTACCTTAGATGATCTTCACATCCCACACCCATAGAGTATACAATTTAGATTAGGGTGAAACATGCATAGCTAAGAATAGGTATAAGGTAGGTCTTGCACTTAACTTAGATTAGAATTTTAGTTAAGGTATATCTTAAAGATCTAGGACTTAGGTTTTATATTTTATAGTCCTTAAGTAGACCTCTATCCTTCTTACACCATTCAAAATTGTTAAGAAATTATCAAGAAGATTCGAGCACACTATTTACATTAGAATGCAAAGTAGGGACCTCCCAAAAAGATCAATAAAATTGTATACGTTTAAGGACTCGAGTCCCCTTACTTCCTTTAATTTCTAAATATCGTTTTGTCATATAGATTAGATAAGAAGAATTAAAGCATACCTTTGATTAATGGAATTGATCCAGGGTTTTTCTATTAGAAATAGATAAATTTGCAAACAACATTACCAATTTACAACCTTACCTATCTCAAGAAGAATGGATTCCTTGCAAGCAACAACATTTCACAAACATGAATCCAAGAATATAATAATTTATCCTTTGTAAGAAGGATTTCCAACATTCGAAAGAATACACCTTCTTAGGAAAAATCATATGTCAACACTTGTAGTGCAAAGAGGATAAGTTTAATAGTTTTTCAAAGATGTTACATACTTCCATATAGTTGCAAAAATCAAGGAAGAGCTTGCTCAAGCACAAGCTAAACTCAATAAGACTCCTAAGTTTATATGGAACTTAAATAACTACTAAAATATATCTTCCATACATACATATCACTCATCTACAATTTAAAAATCAGAATCCCAAAACTAGACAAGAAATTATAAATACTTTGCAGATGATTGCTCTACAAAACATAAAAATTAAGAAAAAAATACCACAATTCAAAATACCACATGCAAGTATGTTTATCACAATACACAATACCACAGTTTGTATATCACAATCCAAAATACCATAGTGTGTATATTACTTATGTAATTTTTATCTCTCTTTTGTGGTATACATAATGTGTGTATATCACAATAAAAATACCATAGTTTGTATATTGCTTGTGTATTTTTTATCTCTCTTTGTGGTATACAAATTATGTGTATATCATAGTCCAAAATACCATAATGTGTATCTTTTTTTTTGTATTTTTATGTCTCTCATGTGGTATGCACACTTTGTGTGTATATCAAAATCCAAAATACCACAGTGTCTATATTATTTGTGTATTTTTATCTCTCTTTTGTGGTATGCAAACCGTGTGCATATCACAATAGAAAATACCAAAGTGTGTATATTACTTGTGTATTTTTTTATCTCTCTTCTGTGGTATACAAACCGTGTGTATATCACAATCCAAAATACCATAGTGTGTATATTTCTTCTATATTTTTTATCCCTCTTCTGTGGTATACAAATTGTGTGTATATCACGATTCAAAATACCACAAAGTGTGTATATTGCTTGAGTATTTTTATCTATCTTTCTGTGCTATACCCACATTGTGTATATCACATTATGTATATTGCTATTAATTGTTTAAGAAAAGTTAAATATTTCATGTGTTGGTTCTTTTAAAATTGTTCCTCCATCTTCCACAATTATTCGTCCATATATCACCATTTCTTCTTCTTCTCCCATTTTTCCCACCTTTGTGGCCACCATTGTGTCATCTTCAACACCCCCCTTCTTCTACCATTGTTTCCTCTGTTAGAACAATGACTTCAATGGGAACATCACAATCACTAGCTATCATAACATCTACATAGAACACTTCCACTATGACCAGATAAGGATGGATCATCATGTAATTGGAAAAGGTGTAGTAATTAGTATATGATATCGGTGTGTGTATAGCACAATCCAAAATACAACATTGTGTATATTTCTTGTGTATTTTTTATCTCTCTTTTGTGGTATAAAACCATGTGTATATCACAATCCAAAATACCACAAATCAGTATATTGCTTGGGTATTTTTTTATCTCTCTCTCTCGGTATACAAACCGTGTGTATATCACAATCCAAAATACCATAGTGTGTATATTTCTTGTGTATTTTTATTCCTCTTATTTGGTATGAAAACCGCATGTATATCAAAATAAAAAATACCATAGTGTGTATATTGATTGTGTATTTTTTTATCTATCTTTTGTGGTATACCCACAAGTGCGTACATAACACCGTGTATATTGCTATTAAATTTTTAAGAAAAGTTAGATAGTGCATATGTTGATGCTTCTAAAATTGTTCCTCCATCTTCAACAATTGTTCCTCCATATATCACCATTTCTTCTTCTTCTTCTCCCATGTTTCCCACCTTTTTGGCCACCATTGTGTCACCTTTGAAGCCCTCCTTCTACCATTTTTTCCTTTGTTAGAAAAGTGACTTCAATGGGAACATCACAATCATGGCTATCATAACATCTACATAGAACACTTCCACTATGACCAGATAAGGATGGATCATCATGCAATTGGAAAAGGTGTAGTAATCAGTGTATGCTCCTCTTGAGGTAAATTTTAGACTTAACAAAGCATATAGGAGCCTAAGGAAGGTAACTATGAAAAAATTACAACATGGTAGACACACTACCCTCTTACAAAATGATGAAAACATCATCTCCTTATATAGTAAAAAAATAAAGAGGGACAAAACTAATCCACACTTGGAAGGTATTGGGGTAGTGGTTGATCCCATTTCTGTAATCAAGTCATTTAATACGATGACAGAGGATGTGGTTGAAAAAATCAAGGAAGAGCTTGCTCAAGCACAAGCTAAACTCAATAAGACTCCTAAGTTTATATGGAACTTCAACAACTGCTAAAATATATCTTCCACACATACATATCACTCATCTACAATTTAAAAATCAGAATCCCAAAACTAGACAAGAAATTATATATACTTCGCAGAAGATTTCTCTACAAAACATAAAAATTAAGAAAAAAATACCACAATTCAAAATACCACATAGTGTGTATATCACAATCCAAAATACCATAGTGTGTATATTGCTTGTGTATTTTTATCTCTCTTATGTGGTATACAAATCATGTGTATATCACAATCCAAAATACCATAGTGTGTATATTGCTTGTGTATTTTTTATCTCTCTTTTGTGGTATACACATTGTGTGTATATCACAATCCAAAATACCACAATGTGTATATTACTTGTGTATTTTTATCTCTCTTCTATGGTATACACACCGTGTGTATATCACAATCCAAAATACCATAGTGTTTTTATTTCTTTCGTATTGTTATCTCTCTTATGTGGTATACAAACCATGTGTATATCACAATAAAAATACCACACCTTTGTGTATATTGCTTGTGTATTTTTATCTCTCTTCTGTGGTATACAAACCTTATGTATATCACAATCCAAAATACCACAAAGTGTGTATATTGATTTAATATTTTTTTATCTCTCTTATGTGGTATACACATTGTGTATATCACAATCCAAAATACCGCAATGTGTATATTGCTTGTGTATTTTTATCTCTCTTGTGTGTTATACAAACTGTGTGTATATCACAATCCAAAATACCACAATGTATATTGCTTTTGTATTTTTTATTTCTCTTTTGTGGTATAAAAACCATGTGTATATCACAATCCAAAATACCACAAAGTGTGTATATTGCTTGTGTATTTTTTTATCTCTCTTCTATGGTATACAAACCATGTGTATATCACAATCCAAAATACCACAGTGTGTATATTTCTTGTGTATTTTTATCTCTTTTCTAGTATACAAACCGTGTGTATATTACAATCCAAAATACCACAGTGTGTATATTGCTTGTGTATTTTTTATCTATCTTCCATGGTATACCCACAATGTGTATATCACACTATGTATATTGCTATTAAGTGTTTAAGCATAAAAAAACTTCACAAATCTATACGACTGATTAATAATACAAATTGCCTATCTGTGAACTAAATTAAAATGTCTATTAAGTACGTGTTTATGCATAGCACCTGAATGTTCTTGAAATAACTCAAACTTCTCCAAAATTGACATGGTAATTCTACACAGTGGAAGGTTGAATATCAGCCGGAACAAAGATGCAGTTTGTGGGTTTGGCACCAAAATTCTTGGTTTCATTCCTTGTTTGATCATTTTTGGTGCACATAAATATTGCATTAAATGTTGCCAACTTCTCACGTACTTTCCTCATCCCATCAGTCCATCTCATATCTTCCTTCGCTTTGCCTTGTGAAACATGTTACGTGACTATTTTTGAGAATTATTGACTAGGCTAACAAAGTAGACACCACACGGGAGGATGCGGGTCCCAAACACATCTATATATGCATGTCATTGATAAAGCATCTTATGTTCATTAGTGTGTGCGGCTTAATGATTTTGTCACAGGATAGTGGCTCCTATAGAATGTGCCTATTCCCCACTCCCACCATTAATGAGAGTTATACCTATTTACGTTGAATCCTTTCACTTTTTTGTGTTTCTCACCCAAAAGTATCTCTAAAAGTTTATTATGCAACTTCCTATTCTATAGTTTAATTTTTATAATCTATTTATGCCCAAGGTATAATTGGTTGGCCTTCCTAATTGTGTAGAGAATCGGTGTCGATTTTTACTCCATTTCCCATTATTTCCATTCTCTATACCTATCATTACTTGGTCCATTTAACTCGTGACTAAATAACATGAGTTGATTGAGCGACCCGTCCATTAGCTTAATATATAACATTTTTAGGGATTACCAACTAACAATAATGCACTGGGTTTGTGTGATGAAAATTCCGAAAGGGGTCTGAAAGTGGACAAAGAGAATATAAGTGAAGGTCTCGGGGGAGCTGTGGTGGGTGCGGGTAATGACAACTAATTTTGGGGAAGCCAAGTGTATGGAAAAAAATGTTGTGATTGGAAAATACAAATGAGATGAAGGTAATGAGGAGGGAGGAATGTATGGTGTAGGGAGTGTAGTGCCCATTCCTCTTTGACCTATATTTTTCTATGACCGTGTTTATTAGTTGCTTAGTAATATGGACATTATTACGATATTTTAGATAGCATGCTGCTATTATTAGACACTATGGACATTCCGATTATCATTGTGTTTTGGCTCTTATGATGGAGTGTATGGGTATATAGAGGACATTGATAGATGTTGTAGTACATGATGATGAATTAATGTTACTTTGTTATATACTGACACTTTGGACTCTTGACAGTGGTGAGTATGTTTAGATGATTGGACTAGCCATGTGATCTCATTGATGTTGTGAATTATTAATTATGTGATGTTAATAGGTGATCAGTAGTACGTTGTTGAATGCATCTAGATAGATAAAAGCTATAATGGAAGTATGAATTGCATGGTTGTCGTAAAATATGAATTGTGATAAATGGTTATGCATAATCATAGGGTGATAGTGAATGTTAGTGAATATGGTAGAATTGAGATGATTAGTAATTGTAAATAATTGATATAATTTCTTAACCTTGATGATGATATAGCTACGTTGTATGATGATGTTAATTAACAAATGATATATGTGTTTTGATTGCTTGACGTATTGATATGGCCTTGAGGCCAAAGGTGGTATTGTCTTGGTTGTTTGTAGGAAATGAAATCACAATAAAAAAGAAGGGACCTAGGGACTAACTATGGAAGAATACTGGATGTTTACAACTTGGTCACCTTGGCAGCCATGTGTGTGTTGTGCTATGTGATTTTCATTTTACTTGAAGTGTTGTTAGGAGGTTTCCATGGGGAAGTAACCTCATAAGTAACCATGGGTGTGATTTTTGTTTTTTCCTTTTTATTTATTTGTCTTAGTTGAGTATGTAGTTTATTTAATTGTAATGTCATCTCATTTTCTTTTGCTTATTAGTATGCTCTTGATTTAATTAATTAACCATATGGATTATGATAATTGGGTGATGTGACTATGGGGGCAATAAATGTGTTATATAGTCCTTATTATGTTCATTATTTTGATTGGATTTTATTTTATTTTGGTTGTGTACCCTTCCCCATTTTTGGAGGCTTTTGGGACAAGTTATACTTGTCCCATACTCCTTAAAATCTCCCACTAACCCAACCTATGATATGAGGGGTAAAATTTAGCCCCTATTATGTGTTTTTGAAGGAAAAATAGGCAATTAATGCCACCCTTTTCCTAACCCTCTTAATTATGTCCTTGAAAGTATGGAATGGAGGATTGTGTGTGGAAATGAAGTGTCATACCTTCACCTTACTCATTTATGGAGTCTTGGATTTTGTGTTTGACTTGTGAGGTGGATTGGAGGGAAATGATGTGGCATCCTACATGGAGCCACCTCACCATCCTCTCCACCATTTTATATTTATTGGAGTTTCTTGGTTGTTTTGGGGTTACTTACAAATATAATTACAAATATATGAAACAATATGATGACATTGACTAAAATAATCCTCCATAACATGGAGAAATTATGTTAACAAAACTATATATGAAACAAATAACCAAAAACTACTAAGGGATGAGAATATAGACTTAAATAACATATACCAAACCATCATCATGAATAATTGTAGAAATATCTAATTTATAAGAAATCATCATGTTTCAAGGAAAAAAAGATACAAAATTTAATCATATTCTCTTCTATCTCCTAGGCATATCCCTTCTAGAATTATAATGGTGTTTCCTATAACAAATTCCATATACAAATATATGTTTAAGTTCGGAAAGAAAAAAATTGTTACTAAATCGCTTTAACTTGCAAATAAAGTAAATCACAATCTTATACTAATAAATTTTTTTAAGGAGAGCTAGTACAAGATATGTGTGAACTTGAATCAAGGAAGACATTAATGAAGTGTTAGTGAGAGCAGACCTTTACAAAGAAGATCACACATCTTTGTTTGTAATAAGAAGTGTAAGTGACCAAAATAAGAACACCGAACACAGACCCAAACTAAGACTAGATGTAATTCCCGCCTCGGGACATAAAAACCACACCAAAAGGTAGCTAAAATTTTGTGTAAATAATTTTTAAAGGAAAATACCAACACTATACTTTTTGAATTCTTGTTATTAATCATTTGATACTAATTTTATTTACCCAATTAATTAACCACTAGTTCAATTCAAACTTTAATTATTTATTTCTACTAAATGTTTACTTCGGTCACAAAATAAAGTCGACACATGCCTTTTAATTTAATTAGTTTCCCCCTTTTTAATTAGTTTTCCCCACACACCCTTCTTTTATTTTATTTCCTAATCCCAAAAAATCCCATAGCTTAAAGTTGTGTAGGATTTAATGTGAACCCTAGGATCAAACTAATCTTGGCCCTTGATTTTAAGATGCCCTATAAATTCCCTAATCCATCTTTATGTTTTCTTTTTCTCTTCTCATTTTGTTTTATTTTTGTTTCTTCTTTGTGCAGGTTGAGGAGAAGCCATGGATTTTGGATTCATGGAGTTTAAAGGAATAATATCATCATCATTATTATTTTGTATATTTTCATTACCACAGATCTTCTCTAGTTGGGTATGTATTATACCCTTTTTTAATTTGATGAAGGCAAAAGCTGCCTATATATATATATATATAATTCAATATAAAAAATATGATTTAAACAAACTCAAATGAGAAAAAATCGTAGATTTTATATGTATTAGGCGACAGATTGTAATGTTGGTCAAAGATTTGGAGTGAAGCAACGGCAATGGGAGGGGAGTTGGGGTTACGGTGTATGGGGGTGTGGGATCCATGGGGAGGAAGGTGTTTGGGTTCGGCGTGGAGGGTGTGGGGATTTGCGAGGGTGAAGGGGTCTGTGGAGGGTGGTGGTTGGGGTTTGGCACGGAGTTTGGGGAGGGCTTAGCCCCTCCCACATCATTATTATTTTTGTTTTAAAAACATATACAATTTTTCACCTGAATCTTTTTATTACAATTTTTAATTTAAATTCGTTAATATATATTATATAATATATTTTAATAAATTATATTGTAGTATATAACTATATTTATGTATTAAATAATATATAACAATGCTTGAATATCTTATATTTATATTATATTATATATATATATATATATATATATATATATATATATATATATATATAAGGTAGGTTAATGGGACCCGCCCAATGAAAAGAAAAGAAATACCCCATAAATGTTCAAACACCACAGGGCCTAAAACCCCAGGTTACAAACCTACACAATTTACCTTAACCAAACTACTAAAAACAAACTATTTCCCAGCCAAGGATGGAAAAAATTCCTCAATATTACCAGTTCGACCTTTTTTATTTTTCCTATTCTTTACTTCTTGCCACTTACCATTCCCTGATGTAATTGCCAATGAAAGATCACAGGGTTTGTTAAATCCATCTGATTCTCTGACAAGGATTCCTGATCCAAATCGATTTGGCAGGAGAGTGCTCCCTTTTCATTCGCTAACCACCATAGTCCTCTGAGGATCTTGGACTGTATCTGACTTTTATTTTTCTGCTTTTTCCTCTACCTTGTTTTCAGAACTGGAAAAGCAAGGCTCTTCCTTAAATTTCACCATATCCACCAATTCTAGATCCAAATATCTACTGACCTTTAGTGCTGGGAAGAGTCGCTCTTTTTGTTGGTTTCTTATTCACAAGACATGATGCTTGCAGATGGCCAGGGTTTCTGTAATTTCTACACCGGAATGTATTTTTGTAATCTAAAAGTTGAGTATGCTGAAACTTTCTGAATTTTAAATTAATTCTATCAAAAATCCTTTTCTCAAGTCAACTTCCACACATATCCGAGTGAAAGAGCACAATCCCGCATGTGTTCAATCTAGGTCTTATTTTAAAAACCTACCCAAAACATTACCGATTTCATCCAGTGCATACCAAAGATGTAGAGGAAGATTGGGAAGTCTCACCCAAACTAGGGTTTTGGAAATCGAAAGAGTATTGGGATCAAATTATGGGAACCAAGGAGTCAAAAAGAGGCCCGCATTACCCCAGAACGAAGGCCGATCAGCCATGCAATGTTGGTTATCCTCCACTTCACAAAAGTGAACCAAAAAAACCTCTGGAGTAGAAGAAAATTTCACATTTATCTATCCAATTTTGAAAAATCCACTAATATAGCTGATGAGGCTAAAATATGCCTCATCAATGTGCAATGAATACTCTCATTTTGCTACCTTTTTAATCAAGTTTTACTGCATTTCATAACATTTGTTTGATCTAATATAAGTTTAGGATGTAATTGTCTACTTTTGTTAGATTTAGTTCAAATGTATAAAAAATCTATAATTCCTAAAAAATGGTGTGGAAATTTAGTTTTTGCATAATCAGGTCATACTTGGTCAGGATAGGTGAATTGTGGAGTGACCAATGTCTTTTTGCGAAAGTTGGCTAAATATGGCTTAGCTTTGGAACTATAGAAATTAGTTCCAAAATAATTTCCTTTGCTTTTGAAAGCTCTCCAAAGTTTCGAAATTAATGGGATCCTCCTAAATTTGTCAAAATTGGATCATGGAGAAAAGAATGTGCCTTCAAGTTAACATAGACCAACAATTTTCTAGTTCTTCACACTCCAAATATACATGTATAAACCAAGATATATATCCATCTAGTTTTCTCAATTTCATAGCTACTTTAGGCACTATTCGGTTTACTAGGATTTGTAGGCGTAAGGATAGATATTTATCACTCATTATTGTAAATGCATCTTTGGATGCGAAAGGATATATAGAAACGAAGGTAGATATAAAATATATCAGTTAGTTTTATACAACTTAATATATTTTCAATAATAAGAATATCCATCTAATTTTGAGAGAAACATATTGTGTTAACTCCTGATTCAAGGTGGAGCAAGGGCCCACTCCTCCAAGGAAAAGGATATTTTCTTTCATTGGTATTTTTTCCTTTCAAGTATTTTGTGTAATTCTATTATTTGGAAATTATTTAGTACTTTTGATTCAGCAAGTAAGTTTTGTTATTTGAGTTATCTATTGTCCCTGCAGGTGTTGTAGTTTACATTTCTATCTCCTTAAAATCATTTTAAACAATATTTAAAAGGTGTGTCTATTTCAGCAATGTGTTCATTTCTATACAACATGTTTAATTCAACATTGTGTTCAATTAGTAAATCATGTTTATTTCAGCAATATACTCAATTCGTAAAGCATATTTATTTCAGCATTGTTCAATTTTTTAAGGTCTATTAATTTTAGTAATGTGTGTTTCCTTCAGTAATTTTCTTATAGTTTAGCTTCAATAAGGATTTGGAAAAAATATCTCAAAACACTATAAAATCCCCAAGGAAAAATAAAAAATAGTAGTAACTACAATCAATTACTAGTTCACCTGAGACTTCACTTGTTGCATATATCTTTAGATACACCCCTAGTTTTAATATGACATCAACCATAAGTTGATCAAATGAAGAGAATAATGACTCCCATAATTTTTGGCATCATTTTTGGGGACAACTAGTTGGAATTGTCCAATTAGGTGTCAACAATAAAAACAATCACACATCTAGTAATTGAAAAATCTCCCCTAGGTTATCATAAAATTTATGAGTAGACCAAGAGACTCAAAGTTTAGATTTCTCCCAAAATTATCTCAATAGGAATCACCAAAATCCTCTAGTCCAACCAAGGAAGTTGAGCAAGAATTAGAAGCACCATTGTCCCCTATTAGACAGGAAGCAGAACTCTGCCTATGGAATTTTTGGATCAATCACCAGAAGGGGGTGAAAATTTTAGAAGAAGGGTTATATCAAAATATTTGTTAAGATAAAGTTTTGATTCTCAGTATAGTAGTCAAGTTCCTACACCTGACTTCTCACCTCTTCCAAAATAGATAACATATCGGGTTGATCGGGAAAATGATTCAGGATATATTGCAGATATGGCTAGGGAGCCAGAGAGAGAACCTGATAGGACATTCACTTACCCAATTCAGTTGGAGGACAATGAAACACCTATGGAGAATATATCACTTACACACTTGCCCACATTTAGAGGGATGTCATCTGAGGAACCTAACCAATTCTAGTTTTAATTCAAAGTATTGTGTCAAACCTATGACTACAAAATAGATTGTAAAAAACTCAAGTTATTTCCCTACTACTACGAAAGATACGCAAAGTAATGAGATGGTTCATGGGATTAGCATCCAATTCCATTACCTCTTGGATGTAAATGGAAACTACCTTCTTAGACAAGTACCAAGACTACTGTAGAGGGAGAAACATGAAGGAATATTTTTTAGAATAAAACAAGAAGAGGATGAAAATTTGGAAGATTATTTAGATATATTCCTCTTCATAGGTAAAAGGTGTGGATTTTTACTTCAAGAGGATCTATGCAAAACCATTTTTCTTAAAGGTCTGGATGGTGAATCTAGGGAAGCCCTTAATTTAATGGGAGGTGGAGACATCAATCAATTAGGAATAGATGAGATAAAGACATCGTAGAAATTATTCAAGAATGAGGCATGGACCTAAGAAAGGAAAAATTATGAAAGATAGGAGCCTAGATATGAAAAAATTTATGGAGGAAATAACAAAATTCAAAATAGATATCCTAGTTCAATTAACTTCTACCATGGATGGATTGCAAGCAAAAACAAATGCTAATAATGAACCATTAGATATGTACTTTCCTAGATGTAGAAAGAAGCATGCAATAAGATATTGTGCTCTGGATAAAACATAAATATGTCTCATTTCTGAATCTAGGAACATGAAGTTAATTCTTGTTCTCTTTTTCCATTCATAAAAAATCAGCTCAAACAAACCATCACTTCATCCACTGCAGAAGAAGTAAAATTTATCCAAAGACAAGCTACACGAGAGCTAGGGCGTTCCTACTAATATATGCTCCTAATCCTTGGATGATGCCATGGGCGGGTTAGATGATACAAAAAAATTGGTACGAGGCCCCTTGGGTTCCTCAACCAATATGGAATTTCCGAGGACTATGCGGGACAAGCTTGGTATGCTCAAGGACACCAACAACCCCTGGTTTGGTCTAGGTAACCCTTACTCTTGGTAACAACCTAGGTAGAACCTAATAACTATGCTCAAGGGAGGACATATCTAAACCAACAATAACAAGCCATAATGGGTTCTCGAGCACAAGGTTCACAAACCGAAAATATGGTTCAAACACAAATACCAAAGACAACTAGTGGCTAATCCAAAGAACAAAAAAAAACAACCCATGTCTATGGAGTAGAGCAAGAAAAACTAGTTGATCTTAATTCCATGCACTTTAAAGATATTCAAACCAAATCTAGAAAAATAATTAATAGTCCTCATGTTATAATTATTGAGATGTCATATGAAACTCAAACACCTAGTTTAGTCATCCCTAAGGTTGATGAAAAAGAAAAAGAGAAACAGCCATATAAAAATTCTTCAAAACCACTTTTCCAAAAAGACTTACAGAAGTTATTGAGACCAAGGAATATGAAATGGTGTAGGAGTTAAGGAAATTAAATATTGAAATATCATTATTACAATTAATCAAGGACATTCTTGAATTAAAAAAATTAGTCAAAATGTTATGCTTGAAAATACCTGGAAGGAAAAATCAATACCTTAGGACTATTAAGATAGATGAGAAAATTATTGATTTATTAGCAGGTAAACTCTTACTTCCCAAATATGGGGATCCCGAAAAGGCGTGTTATTTCTATTACCATAGGAAACAAACATATACATAATGTTTTGGTTGATTTGGGAGCAAGACTAGAAATGTTATGACATTAGACACTTTGAAAACATTACCATTGACATGTATCTGACCTACGAACACCATTTTTTAGATGGAAGATCATTCAATAGCTAAACCATAAGGGATTATTGAATATGTGGAAGTTATGGTGGAGTCATGGGACTATCCGGTGGAATTCCTTATATTACGGAGAAAAGGTAAAACAATTTGTTATCCCATAAATTTGGGAAAACCATGGTTAGCTATAGTTATTACCTTAATTGATTGCGAGATAAGGTGATATGACTATCTCTCGATGGTAAGAGTTCTAAACAAATTTCCTTTTATATCCTTCTATAAGGCCTTTCATGGATAATCAGAACAATTATGGGTTGATGATCCGATAATGATAAACAAAACTTGTTTTCTTTGGCTATGATAACATTACAGGATCATGTTAATAAGGTGGAGAATAGTATTAATCAACCATTGAATGGTTACCAATTATCTTTGGAATAATTAGAAATAGTTCTGGAACCTTCAGGTTTAGTTCTGAAACATTCAGATTTATCTCCGAAACCATCACAATCCAATGCAGACGTAAATAATTTCACTCTAGAGGAATGTGAATTCTCTTCGAAAGGGGAGGAAATAGTATTGAGTATATCAAGAAGTATCGAGAAATAGTATCGAGTATATCAAGAATTGGTAAGGAATCTTGGGAAAAAATTAGTGATGAGGAGCTTGACCAACATCAAGATAAGTATCATAGCTCTTTTTACTGTCCTTTATCTAGTATTCTTCCTCAAGGGAACTTTAGAGACATTACAACATATCATATGTTGTTACCTCATTCATCTCCACTAAACACTCTAATGGATCTTTTTCAACAGATCAGTTCAGTGCACTTTAGAACCAAACAAATTGAGATTCAACAGGGAAGGATTTTTAACATTAATACAGCTGGTTAGAAAATGATCAAGAAGTGAAATTATTTGATGTTTTGAAGTGTCATAGTAGAGCCTTTTCTCAGGACTATAAATACATGAAATGAATCCATCCAAGTATTTTCACTGATCACATTTATATTGAAAATGTTAAACCAATTGATTAACAACCGTAAAGAAGGATCAATTCATCCTTAAGGGACATAGCTAAGCGAGAAAATTGAAAAGCTATTACAAGTAGGATTTATCTATCCTATCTCATATAGTCGGTGGGTGTCTCCTCTTGTAATTGTTCTGAAAAATGAAGAGTGGAGAATTTGTGTTGATTATAGGGAATTGAACAAAGCTACACTTTGAGAGATTATTTTTCTTTACCATTCATAGATCAAGTTCTGGACAACCTCTCAAGAAAAAAATATTTTTCCTTCCTAGATGGCTTTAGTTGATAAAACCAAATTAGGGTGGCTGCCGAAGACCATGATAAAACTACCTTTACTTGTCTATGGGGTACCTTTTCCTATAGATTACTACCATTTGGACTATGTAATGCTCCAACAACCTTCCAAAGGGCTATACTAGAAATTTTTGTAGATCTAACTAATGATTGTGTAGAGATATACATGGATGATTTCACTTTGCATGGAGACACATTTGATGTTGCCTTGAAAAATTTGGATAGAGTGTTATCAAGGTGTGAGAAACACCATTTGTCTCTTAGCCACGAGAAATGATTTATGAGATTTGATGAGGGATTGTACTAGGACACCAAATTTTGAAAAGAGGAATTCAAGTTGACTAAGACAAAATCAAGATTCTTTCGAGACTCTCCTATTCCTCAAACCCCCACGGATATCAATTCATTCTTAGGACATGCTGGGTACTATAGGCACTTTATCAAAGATTTTAGTGAAATTTTCAGCCCCATGTTTTGTTTTCTTAAAAATGATAGTGAATTTCTCTGGGATGAAAAATGTCAACATGATTTTGAAGAGATTAAGGAAAAACTAATCACTACCCCAATATTAAGAGGACCTAATTGGGAGGAACCTTTTCACATCCAAACATATGCTTCAAATAACTCAATTGGTGCAGTTTTGGGACAAAAAGATGAGGAGGGAAAGATGTATGCTATCTATTACCTTAGTAAAAATCTTACTCCCACTGAAATAAATTACACCACCATTGAAAAATAATTTCTTACCGTGATCTATTCAATTTAAAAGTTCAAACACTCTATTATAGGGTACAAAAATTTGTACATATAGATCATGTAGCAATTATATATTTGATGAATAAACCAGTTGTTATTGGTAGGATAATCAGATGGTTATTAATTTTACAAGAATTTGATATTACTATTCTGGATAATCAAGGAAAATCTAATGTGGTAGCTGATTTCTTTTCAAGGTTAACCACTACAGGGGAACAACATCTAGTTAAGGACAACTTTACAGGCGAACAATTATTTGCTATTTCATTTGATACACCATGGTTTTTCGACATGGAAAATTATCTTGCAATAGAGAATTTTCATCCTTATTTTACAAAGAAACAAATTAAAACATTAATAAAAAAAAGTTCATAATTTAAATGGTTAAAGGGAATATTATTTAAATGTGTCCTTGATTTGGTTTTACGCGGGTGTGTTAGAGAAGATGATTTTTTGGCATACTTAGAGTATGTCATGATGAACTAAGTGGAGGACATTTTTCAGTAAAAGGACAACCTACAAAATACTTGACACTAGTTATTATTGGCCATCTTTGTATAAAGATGTGAAGAAGTACATTAGGTAGTGTGATCCTGTTAAAGGATGGGACAACCAACTTTTACTAGTGAAATTCCTTTGCAACCTCATTCTTCCTTTCATTCCTCACTCACAGTGAAAGGAGAACATTCTTGTATGTACTGACTATGTAAAAAAGTGGGCAAAGGTGTAGGCTTTAACAAATGGTAATGAAGATGTAGTTTTTGATTTCATTTAGTACAAAATCATGATGAATTTTGGTGCACGAAGAAGTATAGTTTCAGATCAAGGCCCACAGTTCATGTCTAACAAGATCCAGGCCTTTACACTGTACTATCATATCAATCATAAGAAGTCATCTCCTCATCATCCACAATCCAATGGACAAGTAGAAGTGACAAATAGGGAATTGGAAAACATTCTCACCAAAACAATTGAAGCAAGTAGAATACATTGGGTGAAAAGACTACATGAGGTTATCTTGGCTTGTAACAAAACTTGGAAGACTACAATAGGGTTCTCACCATATTTGTTATTTTATGGGAAGAAGCCCTTATTACACATTGAATTTGAAATACAAACATTGAGGACAACTAAATTAGGTATTGAATTGGATAAGCACAAAAGGAAAGAATTCTACAACTCAATGAATTAGATGAGCCGAGGACTGGAAGCAATTCAACAAACAGAGATAATCTAAGATCAAATGAAGCAAAGTGGCATGATACAAATATCAAGGAAATATAATTAAAGATAAGAGATTAGGAATTACCATTTGATTCCAAGTACCAACAATTCTAAGAAAAGTTGAGGACCAGGGGTTAGGACCTTATCAGATTGAGTAGATATATGATAATAGCTCTATTCAGCTACTTCCCATTTATGGTAGCGAGAAGGTAACTTTTGGTCTATGGACATAGGCTAAAACTCTATAGGAAACCTCCTGTCAAGGATTAATTCCTTAAGTATATTGAACTAGACAAGGAAATTGATCATATGGAAGAACCTATTTCTTCCAAAATTATCAAGTAAGCAGATGCAATAATCTAAATAAAGGCAAGGAATGAAAACCAGTAAATGGAATTCTCTTCCCAAAACAAAAGAAAAAAATGAAATAAAAAAATTCTCTCAAAAGGCCAATTGAAAACTAGAAATGGCGGTTGGTCTCATCAATAATTGGCTAATTCAAATAAAAGAAATTTCTTTGGAATTCCAACTATCTTTTCTAACTATTTTTTCACTTTTTAGGGATGATGAGTCAACAAGGCAGCTGGATTACATCGGAAAGGATGGTAATTATGTCTTGATCTTATTAAAGGTTAAATTAAAAGTTTGCATGTGTGATTAGATTTGGTTTAAATCGGCGGCATAATGAGTTATTAATTACACATCATGATTATAAAGAAAGGGAAAAAAATCATGTTGGTGACACTAGTTAAAATAAATGAAGGTGGAGGCATATTAATGATAAATTGTCATATAGGTGGAATTAAAAGAAACAAAATTTTGAAATATTTGAAGAGAAACTCGAGGTGAAAGGAAAGGTGCTTGGAGTTCCACATCTAAGTTTGGTAGTTCCACATGATTATCCCTAGCATAGTGAGGGTTCAAAAAGGGAAAATAATTCAAATTTTCCGCTTAGCCATGGGTATCGAAGAAATCATAACTGGAAGACGATAAAAACTCCATGTAAATGGTGAGGTTACAATAATTTTTAGCGAGGCAAGTTGGTTGGAGTTTTTGAAGAAATTCTCCAAATACAATGATGAGCTGGTAAGAGAATTTGTTATGAATTTAAAACATCTTATAAGTAAGGTTAAGTGCATCATAGTTCCCTTTCTTGAGAAAATAATAAGCAATGTATTTGGTGTCTCAATTGTGAATGTACTAAACCCTGTAAGGGGAACTTTGAAAGAATTGGTAGACACCTAAAGGAAAGAAGGTGAACCTAAACCCTAGTACATTTCTTCTAAAATGAAGTTTATAAAAGGGGGCAAAAGATCTATCCTACCGAACCCTTTGTGAGTAGCATTTTGGGTAGTAAAATACCTGACATGTGATGGCCAATATGGGACTGTCGAAAGGGAAGTCCTTAAAATATTGATATATCTTAAATATAAGACAACAAAGAAAGATTACATGGTAAACCTTCTTGGTTTCCTCTTTGATTCCATCCATACCATGGCTTAGAGATATTCTTGGGGAGTAGGAACAATTAGGCACCATGGGTTAATTCATTTGGTCTATCAACATCATTTTCTTTCTAAGAAAAATGGGGAAGAAGCATGGGAGAAATTCCTCCACAAATTCAAACAAACTCTTGATATTATCAGAAGGGGAACACCAACCCCTTTTACTCCTAAAAGTGACTTAGGCATTAATCCCTTTGAGGAGAAGAAGGAAGAAACAAGTGGGGTTAAAATACCAAAAACGAGGAAGTCTAAGAGGATAATCTCATAAGAACCAATACCTATTGTTGATAGTGATAGTTCACCTAGGATGGACTTTGGAATAAAAGTCAGAAGAAGTTCAAGGAAAAATCCTACTTCAAAAGATGTTGAAACTCCTAGGGGAAAAATTCATAAGAAACCTAGGGAAACTCAGCAGAAAAGATTGAAGTTCAGGAGAATTTGGAGAAGGAAGTTGTTGATATTCTTGGCAGCATGTCAAGTCCCCTCCTCTACAAGGTCAAACTGAGGAGTTGGAGAAAGAAGGTGAAAAATTGGAAAGATAGACTTTTCAGGAAACACATGACTTGGCAGTACCATCAAATGAAGATGAACAATTGGCATCTTGGAGATTAAAAGGAAAATTTCCCTTGGTAGAGGAACAATGCTAATTCCATTAGGAACCTCTAGTAAAAGAATAAAAATGGCAATTGAGGCAGGATTATTTTTTGTCTAGAGTAGAAATTATGATTAGGGAAAAAGATGAGGAATTGAACTTCCTCAAACATAAATTGGAGCACAGAGAAATACTTATAGAACAATTGAAAATTTAGCTAACAAAAAAGAATGAAGAATTGTTATTGGTAAAATAGCAAATTGTTGAAAAAGAAAAAGAATTGCAATCGGCTACTAAATAAAGCACTAGTAAAGAGACTCTAATAAAAGTAGATTTAGTGAATCAAATAGTACAAATAGAGTTGTCCTACCTGCCACTCAAACAATTATGGGATGATACTTAGAGGAAGTTGAATGATTTAAAAATATCAAATCAAGAGCTAAAGAGACAAATGGAAGAAGAGAAGAAGGCAATGGAAGAATGGGAATAAACATTCTATAAGAGTGAGGAATAAACATTTAAATGTTTTTGAAGAATAAAAATGGTCCGCACGATGAGTGAAAAATTACTAGCATATAAAAGGCCTTCACTGCATACAATGTCTTCGAGAAGAATAGTTCATCAGGTTAGCAACTACGAGGATTTCATGTGGTCTTCCACATAAATTAAAGGACGAAGCAAAATTCACAGCTGCATATTCTTTAACCACTATAGAGAAGAAAAATATTATTTGTGAATTTTCTCTGATTTCATGTTAGAAAAGAACACATGCTTTATGATTAATTTATATGTGGGGGAAAGCCAACTTAAGGCATTTGTTTCTATGATCCAGAATAAGATAGCTTGAAAGGAAAGGAATACTAAACACTTGACAAAAGATAGTTCATTAGGCCTATGTACATGATAGATTAGTATGGAAAACCACCTACATCATTATACATTTCAAGGCTCGTGCCTTTAAGCCCCGGATTAAGTAACATTACATTGTCATCCTGCAAAGGGATATTTCTGCATTCACCTCATATGAAGAGGAATATTTTGAGGAATTTTATGATGCATGTAGAATAAGATGGGAACTCCTTACTGTGCCATTGAAAAGAAGGGAAGTTATCTCTCCCAAAAATATGATATGGAGCCTGGAAAGGGCCAAAACTTTATGTATAATCATTCCTCAAATTTTTGAGACACACAAAGGTATGTGGATAGGTATGATAAAAATTCCTCCTCTCCTTCTTACACCCATGTCTCCATGGCAGAATTGGGAACCTCAAGATTCCACTCTTTTTGAGAATTGGCAGCAAAATATGGAGGAAGGATCGGGATACAATAGTTCTGATAAGAAGACTTGACACATTCAATTTCAACCATTTGATCTTAGCAGTGAGTTGGAGTCTAGATTTTATGATCCCATTTTTGGAGAGTAAATTTTGTAAGAGGACTTACAAACAAGTAAGTGTGGGGGAGATGATGAGGCTAAAATATGCCTCATCAATGTGCAATGAATACTCTCATTTTGCTACCTTTTTAATCAAGTTTGACTGCATTTCATAACTTTTGTTTGATCTAATATAAGTTTAGGATGTAATTGTCTATATTTTGTTTGATTTATTTCAAATGTATAAAAACTCTATAATTCCTAACAAATGGTGTGGAAATTCAGTTTTGGCATAAGCAGGTCATACTTGGTCAGGATAAGTGAATTGTGGAGTGACCAACATATTTTTGAGAAAGTTCTATCAATATGGTTTAGCTCGGAAGTCTAGAAATTAGTTCCAAAAGATTTCCCTTTGGTTCTAGAACTTCTCCAAAGTTCCGGAATCAATGGGATCCTCCTAAATCTATCAAAATTTGATCATGGAGCAAATAATGGGCCTTCAAGTGAATATAGACCAAAAATTTTCTGGATCTTCACACTCTAAATATACATGTATAAGACCAACAACTATATATCCAACTAGTTTTCTCAATTTCATAGATACTTTGGGCACTATTATTAAACTTACTAGGATTTTTGGCGTAAGGATAGCTATTGATCACTCATTATTGTAAATGCATCTTTGGATGAGGAAAGGATATATAGAAAACCAAAGGTAGATATAAAAATATCAGTTAGTTCTGTACAACTTAATATATTTTCAATAATAAGAATAACCATCTAATTTTGAGAGCAACATTCAGTGTTAAATTCTGATTCAAGGTGGAGCAAGGGCCCACTCCTCCAAGGAAAAGGATCTTTTCTTTCATTGGTATTTTTCCTTTCAAGTGTTTTGTGTAATTATGTTATTTTGCAATTCTTTAGTACTTTTGATTCAGCAAGTAACTTATGTTAATTGACATTTTTTTCTTGCAGTGCTATAGTTTACATTTCTATTTCCTTAAAATAATTTCAAAAAAATATTTAAAAGGTGTGTCTATTTCAGCAGTGTGTTTAATTATGTAAAGCATGTTTATTTCAGCAGTGTGTTCAATTATGTAAAGCATGTTTATTTCAGTAGTTTTCAATTATGCAAGGTGTGTTCAATTTAGTAATGTGTGTTTCCATCAATAAGTTTCTTAAAATTTAGCTTCAATAAGGATTTTGCCAAAATATCTCAAAATTATATAAAACCCCCGAGGAAAAATAAAAAACAGTAGTATCTACAATCAATTAATAGTTCACTTGAGACTTCACTTGTTGTATATAGCTTTAGACACACTCTTGGTTTTAATATGACATTAACCACGAGTTGACCAAATGAAGGGAATAAGGACTCCCATCAATGACATCGTAGAAGAAGGCCATAATTCATTGAGTCGGCCTATTATGGCATCCCGGGATAAATTTTGATAATATTCATCTACTTCTTGAACTTTAATGGTAAGCGAAGGGATTTCCTTCCTTATATCTACCAAATACGATTGTTTTTCATAATTATTTCCGTTAGTTTTACCTAGGAAAATTTGAATGAAACCCTATATTTAAAAACACCATTTCCGTGACCTCCACCTCCCCTAGAATCTCTAGTGGTCATTTCATTGAAACCCCCTCGCAAGAGGCCCATTCGCCGATCTTATTTTTTTCATTCCTAGATTGCGGGTTAGGGAATAGATTTTTCTTTCCCCATGCTCCACATTTACTTTAATAGTGAGCCAAATCCCTCCATAATTTGTACTTTCTTTCCGAGCATGCTCCCCATTAAATCTGTACTCATCTTTGTTGAATTTTCTATCTGCTTGATCCACAAATTTTCTCCCTTTTCTGTCATCCTCGAAATATGCTCCCCAATCAATCTATATTTTAATATATTTATTTTATATACTATGTTAAATATTATTACAAGTTGATACAATGATAGATTATGTTCTATCCGTTTTGTGAAGTATACAACTTCATAATTTTAAATATATCAGTTGTAAAATTATTTACTCATTTGTATAAATAAAGAGAATGCAACTTTGTATTTTAATTAATAAGAGAGGACTTGGAAACATATTTTAAACTTAGTAAGGAAGGATGTATGTTCACATTTTATTTCCTAATATAATAATTTTGTTAAATTTCACATGGAAACGAAAGTAAAACTAATTTCATTTCATTCTATAATGTTACAAAAATTTACAAGAAGAGATATATTACAAGAATGATAATATTTCCATTCAATATTAAACCTCAAGCTCCATGTTACACTAAATTTCCTTTCAAATGCAATAGCCAAATAAATACTACATATTTCTACCAAGAAGGAGGTCCCATAAGAAATATCACATTTTTTTTTTTCTATCAACATACATTTGCATTTTTATTGGGGAAAGCATATTTCCATATAGGAAACTTTCTTTTCAAAAATGAAGTTTCAATAAGCCATATTAAAGGATCAACTATTTTACAAGATTTCATTTCAAGAAGCTTAAGCTCAAAAATGCAACACATTTCAAAAATACTTAAGATACATAAGGAACCACATTACAAGGCTTCTTTATAAGATTGAAGGGAGACTACACATACTAATGTAACACTAGTTGCTCAAAAGAAATCTCAAAACCAATATAGGAAGCTTACAAAGAAGTTCACATCCATATTTTTACAATGATAATTTGTTCATCAAGAATCAAAAATTTTCTCAAAAGTGAAGAGAGTCATAACAAGACAATGCCTCCAAGGATACTCCAACAATCATCAAGCTTTAGGCTCCAACTTGTCCTCCACATAGTCTCCAAACATAAAGAGAACAAGGCTTGTTTTACCACCCAACCTATAGGCATCATTACATGCCTTTCCAAAGGTTGGAAGACATGCTATCCTCCCCACGCCCATGGGAGAGAGAGCTTCCAAAAATGTGCACAAGATTTAGGGAGACATAAACAACAAACAAATTCACATACAAGAAAAATCCATACATTAAAGAAACACAACATTTACCAACCAAAAGAAAAGAGGATAAAACCATATTCATCCTCAAAAATGGGGAAGAGTAGATGAGACATCCAAAATTCCAAAGAGTGTGGTCCAACCATAGGATGCACACTTACAAGATTCTTCACAAAACTTCCTTATCCCTCCAAGACAACAATCCCTCCTTATTGCTCCACCCATTTTCCTAAAATCCTCCTTGGGAGGATTTTCAAACCCATTGGGTTTCCTCTCCAAGGATGGGGAAGGGGGTTCAAACCATATGACTACCTCCCCCACCTCAAACCATATGAGGGGAAATACAAAGATCAAACATGGCTTGCCCATAAGGCCATGAGGTTTAAGAGGTAAAATCCCTCCCTCTTCCCTAATAAAACTCTAAAATCCATCAAGCCATATTATGGATGGAAAAAATAACAAATAGCATACCCAAACAATATACAACACATTCAAAAGAAACAATTTTCAAACCTAAGAAAATATAAGATCTAGCATGCCAATAAACACAAAAATAAGATCAAAGAGCCTACCTCCACAAGGTTTCCAAGTCTCTATGATTTTCCCAATTCTTTTCCAAGACAACTCTGTCTCCAAAAGCCTCCAATCACAACTCAAAAGCCAAAAAAATTCTCTTTCTCCTCCATGAGGGAGTATTTGAAGAAAAATAAATAAATTTCCTCACCAATGAGGGGGTGAAATGTGTCACCCTCTCTTCCCTCCAAGTCAATATTCCCAAAATAAAAAGAAGAAAAGATAAACTCACATTTAAATACCCTTCTCCCAAATTACCCAAAAATAAAATGAGACAAGTTTGTGCAACTTTTTACAACACACATATTCCAGCCCATATTACATGTATGGTGAAAAAGAGAGGCTAAATGGGAGGGAAACTCCATCCATGCCTTGGAATGAATCCCCCTACCTAATAGGTAGGGTCCAAGGGCTTATTTTCATGTTAAGTGAACTCCCAAAACTAAAAGGGGTTACTTAAAACGCCATACATAGCCCAATTTCGGGTTTGGCACATTTGGGCACATATATAGAGGATGTGGAGCCCACTCAAGGGTGCTCATGTGACCCCGATTCTCTCTAATTATCACACGCACAAATAGAAAACTTAATGCAAGTGGGGACCATTAAGACCCGTAACCTAATTTACTTAATAAAACTAAATAACCTAAACACAATTAATTTTACATGACATACAACATTACAATTAAGTTTCACTCATGGATGCAATCAAAAATAAGGCCTCATACAACTATCATGCTTGTGACTTAGCCCCATGGGCTAATTATGCACAAATTGTGTAGCTACCCCGAAATCCACGTTCTCCATGCCCTGTAACTGCACACTCAATGTAGATATTAAACGTATCTTCCCAATACAAGTTCAAATTAACTACTCGAGAACGATCAAGTCTGTCTAATCATGAAATCTATGATATCACAACATCAACATGGAATCATAAATAATAACATACATAATCCCACACAAAATTCACCATGTGTTAGCCATTTCAATAAATATAAATGACATACATCCATGATATCATGTGCTCTCATCAATAATCGAATAATCCATATCATGAAGTGAAGTCGTGCGAATAAACTATGTATCCATCATATATCAATTAGGCCCAAATAACATAGAAATATGTTAGTATCCACAACATCTAATAAAATGTGCCAACATACTAATCAAATCTAAATTGGCGCTACACACCCAAATCACCATACATGTCCATGAAGATCAAATAACATAACATAATGTCCAAAATATGTCAAATCCCTGTCAAATCATATCTATGAGTAAAGAAGTTAGCAGATAACTGAGGCTATAAAATTTGGGCACTACATCCCCCTCTCCTAAAATTAGACTTCCTCCTAGAAGTCACTAAAAGAGATAGGGATATCTAGCCCTCAATGGTGTAGCATCCTCACAGGTAGTTGCTTTCTCATCATATATGTCCCACTACACTCTATTCTGGTCCAAGTCTTGACCCCAAAGGGACAACCTATGGTGCTCCAGTATACGCACAGAATCTAGCCTCCATTGTCCTCTGTCCTCTACCTATAATGCCAACCAATCCAAAATATGAGAGATATTAGGTACATATCTATGTAGTACATAAACATGAAATACATCATGGGTGCATGCAAGGCGTGGTGGAAAATCTAGGTGATAGGAAACTAGATTGATGACCTCCAAAATATCAAATGGCCCTAAAAAATGAGGAGATAGCTTAGAACCCTTTCCATAGCGGATTGGGATCTTATGTGGGTGAAATTTTAAGAAGAATTTGTCACCCACTGCAAAGTGACAATTAGTCCTCTTCGTGTTTGTATACGCCTTTTGGCATGCTCTAGCCTGCTCAAGATGATGCTGATCGGAACAACCTATTTCTCTAAGTCTTGTAGGTAAGATGGTCCCAAAATAATCATGTCATCTAGTTTGAACTAACTCAAAGGTGTCCTACAAGGTCGACCATAGAAAGCCTAGTAGGGAGCCATACCAATTGAACTATGATAGTTGTTGTCATATGTAAACTCAACTAAATGAATATAATCTTCCCACTACTTCTCTTTGGTCCATCACATACATCCTAAACATGTCCTCTAATACCTGATTAACCCTATTTGTCTTTCCATCTATCTCTAGATGATACACCGAGCTGAAATTAGTCATGTGTACCCAAAGCGATCACGAGAGGAAGTCGAGAAAAATGTTGTGTTAATGGTATCCATGTCATTGATGATGGTCTTTGGAATCTCGTGCAATATAAAAATGTCCTCCGTAAATAATTTGGTGATGGCTTGTGCATTATAGGTGACATTGGTTGGTGATAAATGCAGAACCTTGGTGAGCTTGTCCACAATGACCATAATGGCATCATGATGATAAGAAGACATAGGGAGTCCTACTATGAAATCCATGGAGATCACATCCCATTTCCACTCGGGAATATTATGAGGATGTAAGAGTCATGCGGGATGAGAATGCTCTTCCTTGACCCTCTTCTACTAAAGGTAACGTCTACGAAATCTACTATGTCACATTGAATACCAGGCCAATAATATAACTCTCTCAAATCGGCGTATATTTTCTTCACTCCTGGATGTGTTGCATTTGGGGCTCGATGAGCCTCTATAAGGATGAATCTATGCAGATCACGAATTAGGCACATAGATGTGCCTATCCAGTGAAATAAACCATCCGCCTCTAAAATGCACCCTTAAAATGTACCCTATAATGAATCCTATGAATCTAACATATGTCTAGCACCCTCATAAAACATGTCTTCTAGAAGGTGTTGAAGGATACTATCTCTCAAATATAACTACAATGTTAAGGATGCAAGCACATGTCATCATCTACTAAGTGCATCTGCAACAATGTTTTCCTTTCCTTTGATATATTGCACCTCCATTTCGTACTCACATAGGAATTCCATCCAACGCCTTTGATGAGCATTGAGGTTCAACTTAGAGAATATATGTTGCGAAGCTACGATGATATGCCCTCAAAATGAATGGCCTACCTAACAGGAAATGACACCAATGCACAGGATCATGAACAACTATTGTAAGCTCTAAGTCATGAGTAGGGTAGTTAAGCTCGTAATCTTTGAGCTTACGTGACTCAAAGGAAATAACCCGACGCTCTTGCATAAGAACTACTCCTAGACCCACTAGTGATTCATCAGTCTACAACTAACAAAATTATTTTTAGGTCTAGAACTACTAAGATAGGCACCGTTGTTAACCTTTCCTTAAGAAATTGGAAGGCCTGCTCACACTTCTCTGACCAATCAAACTTCTTCCCTTTTCTTTGAAGGGAAGTAATAGGGTGAGAAATCTGGAAAATTCATATACAAATATGTGGTAATAAAATGTTATTACCATGAAAATCCTCAACTCATAGAATCGATTTGGCATTGGGTAATCAATAATCACATGTATCTTACGAGGGATTTACTAAGCTCGTAATCTCTATATGAAAGAAGATGCATTTTTTCAAGTTCCCAAATAACTTTTACTCTCTCAAAATCTATAGTACCTATCTCAAATGCTCCTCGTGTTCCTCCTTAGAACAAGAATATATCAATATATCATCTAGGAACACTAAGAAAAAGTGGTCAAGAAAGGTCATGAATACTCAATTCATGAGGCTCATGAAGACAGTTGGGGCATTGGTCAAACCAAAAGGGACAAATCGTGACCTTATAATTTTCATAACTTGTGCGAGAAAGATGTCTTATGAATGTTTGCATATGATATTTACAAGCGATGATACCACGACTTGAGATTGATTTTGGAGAACACCCTCATTCCCGCATTGGATAAAATAATTCATCTATCCTAGGAGTGGATAATAGTTCTTTCTTGTGACTTTGTTGAGTTTTCTAAAGTCTACATAAAGCTTGAGAGAACCATCCTTCTTCTTTAGAAATATGATTAGCTTTCACCAAGGAGATACACTATGTGAATGAGACCCTTCTCCAACAACTCCTCTAAATGTATCTTGAGCTCATGAATCTCTAGATTCATCATCGATAAGTGCCCTAGAAATTGGTGTTTATCTTGGCACTAAATCAATGGTTAAATCCACATCTCAGCGGGGTGGTTACCTTGGAATCTCACCTAGAAACACATCTCTGCATACTCCCTCAAAATTGCATGATCATCTAAGGGTGAATACTTGAGTGCTCTCCGATCTATCACCGATTGTGATATAAAAATAATGACAACCTTTACGCATGCTCTGCTTGAGTTTCTTAGCAAAGATCATGCATAAAGAGATGGGTCTCTGTATCCCAAAAATAAAAATTTCACTCCCAAGATCATCCATAAACTCAATGACCTTATTCCTACAATCTACCTTGGCTCGTTGAGCCTCGAGCCAATCCATAGCAAAAACAACGTGATAGGATCCTAGAGGTATAAATTGGAGGTCAAGTGTAGTGGAGAAGACTCCCAAATTAAGTACACAAATCTCTACATATGAGTCCATGGTGAGTTTGGCCCCAAAGGCCTACTCAACTTGCCAACTATCTGGCTACCTAGCCACCACTAGCCCATATTGGTCCACTACAAAAGGAGATATAAAATAATCTGAAATACTTGAATCAAAGAGTACTAAGATAGAAATACCAATGAAATTACATGTTGTCTCAATAAATGTGGCCTAATTCTCAACCTAGTGGTTTTCAACCACTGCATATAGATGATGGGCACATCCTACATCACCCACTGTCTACTCATATCTAGGGGCTATATGCATATCCCCGATATCAGGTTTTTATGGACACATACGCACATAGTGATTAGGGGACCAGAAAATAAAACATCCTCCTATACCCCTCTGAGATGGGGTCCCTCCTATACTCTTGTGAACTGATCCCACTAGCCCAACCCTTGCAGATTGTTGCTTGCAAGCTGGTTATACCAATTGAGTAACTCATCTCCTATCCCTGGCTCCACCAAAACTCCTCTAGCTCCACCTCTCTATAAGCTATGAGTTTGCCTAGTCCTCTGTTGGTGGTGGCCCTGATGCTTTTTTTTCTACTGTGGATGTTGTGGAGCCCTTAATACTACTAGAGCAAGACAAAATCCTCCTCTAGGGGGTGGTGTTATGCCCCATGACCTCGACTCGAAAGGCTACATATTCTCTTGAATTTTTCTCTTGTTCCTATCTTGGTGTTCATGTGCCCTGGTCCTATTCTCCTCAGCTAAGTAGGCCTTCCCAATGACCTTATAAAGCATGGGAGGAGATAACATCCTAAATGCACTGATATGTCTTCATTTAGGCCCCGTATAAACTTGTTAACCTACAATTTTTTGTCTTAGCGGTCCACATACTACAAAAGATCCAGAACCTTCTCTCATACTATGTAACTATGTGAGATCTCTGTCGTAAGTCATGAAACTCATCAATCCTCTTTTATACGAATGCTCTTACATATAACGAGCCCTAAAATGCTCTGAAATAACTCCCGAGGTCATTGTGTCTCGAGACAAATGGAGCTTTCGCTCCTCATTCCTCCACTAAACGCTGTTGCATCTCGGAAGAGGTTTATGAAGAATGTGGCTTTGAAATTTCTCTCGTAAGAGTAAAAGCCAATGTAAATATCAAGGCTAAGAATTTATGACTCGAGTCCCAAATACATCCGTAGTGTTGGTGTACATAGGTGGTTACAAGCAAAGATGGTCTCTAATAACACTTCCCGTATCACGACCCTGGTGCTGCAGTCCAACAGGTGAATGGGGTCACCTATCCCTAAATGGTCCCTTAAGACTGTGTGAAAAACTATGACAGCACAAGGCCACCCTCTTATGGTAAACGAAGGGTTACGTGACCTCTCAACCTCGGGGTATCATTCTTGTGGCTTTGAGTGTGCATCCTCACCTATCGGCTCCTTGTCTCCTGGTTGGACATCCTTTTCTCTCACCTCTTACGGTTGTGGAAGGTGTTGCTGCACAACTCCTTTGCACCTCCTGAAGAGCCTCTAAAATATGAGGTTTAAATGTGGGTGCCTATGGCTTGGGTATAGTCAATCTATGTCCCAAGTCTCAGTAATGGATCGATGTCTTGTAGGTGCCATCCTAAGTTTGAAGTAAGAAAATGGATTATTAAGTTGTAAAAGGTTGCATGGAAATTTTTAATTGTTTTTTCATTTAATGTTATGAAAACATTAATATCTAATTAAATGTTCTACCCAGAGCATCTATGTGTACGAACCTTTTCTTTGATATCAAATGTAATGGCCCACCTTAGGACACATAAAACCACACCAAAAGGTAGTTAAAAATTTGGGTAATTTTTTTAAAAGTAAATACTAATACTATACTTATCGATTCTCGTTATTAATCATTCTATACTAATTTTATTTACCCAATTAATTAACCACTAGTCCAATTCCAACTTTAATTATTTATTTCTACTAAATGTTTGCTAGGGTCACAATAGAAAGTCTACACACCCCTTTTAATTTAATTAGTTTTCCCCCTTTTTATTTAATTTTCCCCCACACACCCTTCTTTTATTTTATTTCCTAATCCCACAAAATCCCATAACTTAAAGTTGTGTAGGATTTAATGTGAACCCTAGGATCAAACTAATCTTGGCCCTTGATTTTAAGATGCCCTAGAAATGCCCTAATCCATCTTTATGTTTTCTTTTCCTCTTCTCATTTGGTTTTATTTTTGTTTCTTCTTTATGTAGGTTGAGGAGGAGCCATAGAGTTTTGGATTCATGGATTTTTAAGGAATAATATCATTATTATTATTATTATTTTGTATATTTTCTTTACTAGATATCTTCTATGGTTGGGTATGTATTATACTTTTTTTGTTTGATGAAGGCAAAACTACCTATATATATTTGATATGTATTAGTCAATATTAAAAATATGATTTAAATAAAATCCAAATGAGAAAAAACCACAGAGTTTATATGTATTAGGGTGGCGAGAATGTAATGTTGGTCATGGATTAGGAGTGAGGTAGTGGAAGTGGGAGGGAGTTGGAGTTACGGCGCGGGGGTGTGGGATCTGCATGGGGGAGGAAGGGGTTTGGGTTCGGCGTGTGGGGTGTGGAGATCTGCGAGGGTGAAGAGGTCTATGAAGGGTAGTGGTTGGGAGTTTGCGTAGGTTTGGGAGGGCTCGGCCCTCCCCACATCATTTTTTTTGTTTTAAAAACATATACAATTTTTCACCGAATCTTTTTATTACCATTTTTTTACTTAATTGTTTTTAATATATTATATTATAATATATAACTATATTGATGTATTAAATAATATAACTATGTTTGAATATATTATAGTTATATTATATAATATAACTATATTAAATATATTTTAATATATTTATATTATATACTATGTTAAAAATTATTACAAGTTGTAAAATGATAGGTTATGTTTTGTCAGTTTTGTGAAGTATACAACTTCATAATTTTCAATATATCAGATTGTAAAATTATTTACTCATTTGTATAAATAAAGAGAATGTAACTTTGTATTTTAATTAATAAGAGAGGACTTGGAAACATATTTTAAACTTAGTAAGGAAGGAGGTATGTTCACATTTGATTTCCTAATATAATCATTTTGTTAAGTTTCACATGGAAAGGAAAGTAAAACTGATTTCATTTCATTCTATAATGTTACAAAAATTTACAAGAAGGGATATATTACAAGAATGATAATATTTTCATTCAATATTAAACCTCAAACTCCATGTTACACTAAATTCCTTTAAAATGCAATAGCCAAATAAATACTACAGATTTCTACCAAGAAGGAGGTCCCACAAAGAAATATCACATTTTCTTTTAGTGCTCTCAACATTACTTTTACATTTTTATTGGGGAAAACATATTTCCATATAGAAAAATTTCTTTTCAAAAATGAAGTTTCAATAAGCCATATTAAAGGATCGACTATCTTACAAGATTTCATTTCCAAGAAGCTTAAGCTCACAAATGCAACACATTTGAAAAATACTTAAGATGCATAAGGAACAACATTACGAGGCTTGTTTCTAAGATTGAATGAAGATTACACATACTAATGTAACACTAGTTGCAAAAATAAATCTCAAACCCAATATGGGAAGCCTACAAATGAGATCACATCAATATTTTTACAATGATCATATGCTAATCAAGAAGGAAAACTTTTCTCAAAAGTGAAGAGAGTCATAACAAGACAATGCCTCTAAGGATGCTCCAACAATCATCAAACTTTAGGCTCTAACTTATCCTCTACATAGTTTCCAAACACAAAGATAAAAGGCTTATTTTACCACCAAACGTATAGGCATCATTACACCCTTTTCCAAAGGTTGGAAGACATGCTGGCCTCCCCAAGTCCATAGGAGAAAGAGCTAGCTTCTAAAAATGTGCACGATTAAGGGAGACATAAACAACAAACAAATTCACATGCAAGGACAAATACATACTTTAAATAAACACAACATTTACCAACCAAAAGAAATGAGGAGAAAACCATATTCATCCTAAAAATGGGGAATAGTAGATGAGACATCCAAAATTCAAAGAGTGTGGTCCAACCACGGGATGCAAACTTACAAGATTCTTCACAAAACCTCCTTATCCTTCAAAGACAACAATCCCTTCTTATTGCTCCACGCATACACCTAAAATCCTCCTTGTGAGGATTTTAAAACCCATTGGGTTTCCTCTCGAAAGGATGGGGAAGGGGTTCAAACCATATGAACCACCTACCCACCTCAAACCATATGAGAGTAAATGAATAGAACCAACATGGCTTTCCCATCAAGCCATGAGGTTTAAGAAGGAAAATACCACCCTCTTCCCCAATAAAACTCCAAAATACATCAAGCCATGTGATGGATGGAGAAAATAACATATACATACCCAAGCAATATACAACACATACAACAAGACACAAATTTAAAACATAATAAAATATAAGATCTAACATATAAATAAACACAAAAATAAGATCAAAAATCATATCTCCACAAGCTCTCCAAGTCTCTAAGATTTTCCCGATTCCTTGTCCAAGAAAACTCTAACTCCAAAAGCCTCCAAGCACAAAGCAAAAGCTAAAAAAAAAAATTTCTCCCCATGAGGGATTATTTGAAAAAAATAAATTTCCTCACCAATGAGGGGGTGACATGTGTCACCCTCTCTTCCCTCTAATTCAAGATTCCCAAAATAAAAAGAAAAAAGATAAACTCACATTTAAACACCCTTCTCCAAAATTACCCAAAAAGAAAATGAGACAAGTTTGTGCAACTTTTTACAACACACACATTCCAACCCATCTTACATGGATGGTGACAAAAGAGAGGCTAAATGGGAGGGAAAATCCCTCCATGCCTTGGAATTAATCCCCCTACCTAATAGGTAGGGTCCAAGGGCTTATTTTCATGCTAAGTGAACTCCCAAAACTAAAAGGGGTCACTTAAAATGCCAAAAATATCCCAATTTCGGGTTTGGCACATTTGGGCACATATGTAGAGGATGTGGGGCCCACTCAAGGGTGCTCATGTGACCCCAATCCTCTCTAATTAACACACACTTACACAAATAAAAAAATTAATGCAAGTGGGGACCATTAAGTCCCCCAACCTATTTTACTTAACAAAACTAAACAACCTAAACACAATTAATTTTACATGACATACAACATTTTAATTAAGGGTCACTCATGGTGCCTAAAAATAATGCCTCATACAACTAACATGGTTAGGACTTAGCCCTGTGGGCTGATTGTGTATAAATTACATAGCCACCTCAAATCCACATTCTCTTGTTCAATGTAACCTACACACTCAATGCACACATTAAACACATCTGCCCAATACAAGTGAAAATCAACTACTCGGTAACGATCAAGTTTAAACATGCAATCTATGATATCACAACATCAACATGGAATTGTAAATGATAACATACATAATCACACACAAAATTCACCATGTGTTAGTCATTGAAATAAATATAAATGACATATATCCATGTTATCATGTGTTCTCATCAATAATCAAATAATCTATATCATCAAGACATGTGACTAAACTATGTATCCATCATATATCAATTAGGCCCAAATAACATAGCAATATTTTAGTATCCACAACATCTAATAAAATGTGCCAACATACTAATCAAAGCTAAATTGGTGCTACATGCCCAAATCACCATACATGTCCATGAAGATCAAATAACATAACATAATGTCCAAAATATGTCGAATCATATCTATGAGTAAAGAAGTCAGAAGATAACTGAGGCTATAAAATGTGGGAGCTACACTATTCGATACAAAAAGGACCAATCATTTCCCCAAACACATGAAAATATCCATAAGCAGACACCTTAAACCTCTGTGCTATAATAAATCTATTTCACGCAAAAATCATGGTCGATAACTTTTGCAACATGCCACACAAATGTCCCATACATCTCGTTATAGGAAAAAAAGGTGTTATTTTTGGTTTATTTATGGATTTATTTTCATGGCATCATCATTGAGCTAGACTTGAGAAAACCACACAACATTGCATCTTTTGTGCATGCTCCATCTCTGGACACTTTTGCCTCACGTGAAAAAAATATTCATACTTTTTCATACTTTTGCCTCACGAGAAAAACAAATTTGTATACTTTTGTGACTGCGTCACGAGAAAAAATTCACACTTCTTCCTCATGTCGAGTAAGGGTTTTAATGGTCCATCCATAGGATATGATTTTGTGTTTTTGATCCACCACTTACATTCAATTTCCTCGTAATCAATCACTAAAATTTATTTCATGTATTAATGGTTTTGAATGCTACGCATGAAAAGAATAATCCTTGTGCTCTTACATTATTTGTCACTTTGGTCAAAATATTATTTACTTTGATGTAAAATATTTTTCAATTAAAGAATCCCATTTAAAATATAATGTCTTCATTTTTTTATTATGTGCATATTTCTTTCCTTGCAATTTGCAATGATTCCAAAAGCTGGTTGTTGGGTTCAAAGCAGGAAACTTCACTATCAAAAATACAATTGTTCAATTTTCCACTAACTTTCTAACCACTCCTCTAAATGCACAAGCAACATTAGTCCCTTTTGGGAGACTATTTTTATTTTATCTATTTGTACGGTAGAAATTCAAGGACAAATTTTGGGAAAACATAATTGAATGTTATACACCTCTAGTTACTTGCTCTAAGCCCAACGACCACGATTTGAATCCCCACAAAGAAAGAAATATAGTAGGTCTGTAAAAAAAAACTAAAAACTTGGTGTATTTTCATCTATAAAGTTGTAGCGACAACTATTTTCACATCAAATTTGTAACATCCCATCCTTTCAAGTCCCGAAAATGATGATTGTTTAGATGACCAACAAGCCGTCAGTTGGTTTAAACAAAGTTAATAATTGGGAGTCTTAGATCACACTAGAAGTTGTTTTGAATATATGTTGTATCAAATGTTGGATGATGATTATTGGATTATTGATCACTATGTGATCATCATAGTGTTAGTATATTAGTATTTGATACTCATAACCTCTACGGTAAAAAGTCAAATCTAGAAAGCATTCGGAAGGAAATAATTTCATTTGTATTTTTGCTCTTGCTTGGAATTTTCCTTTGAATTGGTTGAAGAACACTTAGTACTAACTTTGGTAATCGAATACGTATTAAATTTTTTGCTAGGTCTTCATTGCAAAACTAAGTGGTGTGGGATTCATTGAAAACTCACTTGGCATATGATCATGGGTTAATATTTATATTAAATTTGATGAAGCTATATGAGGGATTAAAAATGAATTCTTAAATCAAGAAACTTTAATCCACTTGATTACAATGGATTGTAAATAGAGCATATACATACTAAATTTCTATGTTTGGCCTTTGTTGTTATTAAAAATGTGTAGCATCTTGGCATTTTTGTTAAAACAAACCTTGCTAAATGGGATGGCACTATCTTTGAATACATTTTTATATTCCATGAGTTGGACGGTCTTGGAAACTTGGATTTTTCATGATTTATGTATTGGTGTTATATTTGATTTTTTGGCATAACAAGTGATGTGGAAAGGTGACTTAGGCAACTAGTTTGGAAAATTCGAGGCAAGTTTCACGTGAACTATGTTTTGGAAATGTCATTCAAGCTATGTTGGTTAATGTGGAAGTTAAGAGGATACGTGTTAAGGTAAGAGTTATAAGGAAATGCTTTGGGTTTATGGTAATTTAATGCATGGGATGACTCCTCGGGAATGGTTAGCTTCACGAGAAGCCAACTTAAAATGCACTTGCATTCCATCTCCCTTTTTTCATTTGATTTGTTTTGTTTTATTGGGCTATTTTTCTGGTTATGGAGATAGTGGAATTTCTTCTCCAATGTGCCTATTTTACTGTTTGTGAATGTAGTTCTAGTTATGGATAAATTTTGTTTTAAAATGGACTAAGTGAAAGAGTACATGGACGTTGTGATTTTTAAAGAAGTTTGCAGGAGAGGAAAAGTAGAGATGAATGGAAAATTGGGAATTGTAGGCATGAGATCCTTCCTCACATTTTAAATCCTAATCATTATAGCTTGGTAATAGCTTTACGGGTGTTTTTAAAGTGTGGTTAGCATGTTGAAAGTACATATAAATGTGTGTGAATGAATGTTACAATACAATCTAGGTATGCATATTTTATGAGATTCGAACTAAGTATTTAGATCGCATGTTCCATATTTTAAACAAGAAAAATAAATTTAATATCCAAGGATGGGACTATGTGTTAAGGAGTGCATTATTACTTTTTGGTAATAGCTTAAATACACCCATATTAGGTCTATTTTTTGTGGTATATATTGGTGTAAAAATGGATGTGTTCATTATGATAATGAAACCATTTCTTTGGGATGCCTCTTCAAGTCTGTTTAAATATTGTCCATTATGGATCTTAGATCCTTTTCTAGATATTAAGACTATATTTTCTTATGAGTTTATATATATATATATATATATATATATATATATATATATATATATATATATATATATATATATATATATATGAGATATCATAGTTTTGATATACCCATAATGGGTCTACATACTAAGGACTTGTTGTAGACATATGTGTGTATATTCGAGATCTACGAGGACTAACTATTTTATTTTCTTTCTTGTGTGGAAATGCAAAATAGGGGAGAGTAGAAGGTTGTCTTATTATTTGTTTGTTTTGATTTCAAATCGAGTTCCTTTATAGGGTATTAAGAACGTTATTTGTAATTGATTTGAGTATCTAGAATACGTTATTTAGATTACTATTTTCTCTCTCTAGGGGATATAGATACTTTGCATGAGAATGAACACTATAGTTGAATGTTTTGAAAATCAATTAAATATAGTAATTTGTTTGTAGTTTATTTTAAAATTGGGTCTTTCTAAAAAGAAGCGAAACATTTATCAAGTTTGAAAAATACTCTTACAAGAAAATGATTTTTTCTTGTTAGCTAGTAATGATTTTATTATTAAATATTTTATTGGATGATTGTAGGAAAATAGGGACAACTTGTATAAGTGGTTATTGTTGACATAAACCGGTATGAAGTAATCTAACGATGTTATATTTTTTGATTTGATTTATGTTGATTAAATTGGTAAAATGGTTTAAACTAATATATATTCAAACCTTGATTAATTTTATCATTATATAATGATTATGATGTATAAAATGAGTATGTTGACTCATGCCAGCTCTCTTGAATTGACCCATGTATATCTCTCTCATAACTAATAAAAACGAGGTTAATAGGAGAAGCTAGGAAGTGAATACTTGGACTAATTTAACATATTATTTGATGAATATGACCTTGTAGTTATATGTATAAGGATAAATTTAATAATTTTCTTTCTGTATTAAATGATTTTGATTTTAATCCTAATTTTTGATTTTGATAACTTTAAAAGGAAGAAGGTGAATTTTTCAATTTCGTGTGATTTTGTGATTAATAAGTGTTAAACACATCTTCTTTCTCATGTTTCAAATTAGTGAAATGGTAACACAAAGTAACTCCAATATGAGAGGGTTTAAGGTACCTCAAAGGAGATGACGATGGATCTATGTGCGAAAGAGAGATCCTCCTCACAACGAGTTAGATGACATGCAAAAAAGAGAACTCAACAAAGAAAATGATTAGTAGATAAGTGAGTGGGTTACCTAACAATGTCAGTCCCGAGAAGTGAAAACTTCCTAGGATGGATGTCAACCCACTTTTTGATAAAGGATAAATAAATTAAGTGATAAATAATTGATATGATGCAGCAAAATTTGAACTAAAATATAAAATTTGAGATCCAATAGATGAAGTAAAATGTAAATATGAGGTAAATAAAGGTTAAATTAACTCAAACTTGGATGGTTTGACAATGCCTCGAGACCATAAGGCTCGGTCGATGGTGACAATAGCATGATAAGATAAACAATGAATGAAAAAGAGGATCTGGATAAGTTAGAAGTTGATATGAACCGGGTGATGATGATGTGATGAAATTAAGATGATGCAAGGATGATGCATAGGTATCTGGACCTGATTTTGATAGAAAGGATGTAAGAAAATTATAGAATTAGATGAAGGATGTAAATAATACTACTCCGGTCGACAGGTGATCACGGTAGAGTCGGCGGTGACTTGGCATGGTAGAGGTCAAGTCTCGAGGTGATAGGTAGGCACAATGACCACATATAGGGATCTAAAGGTCTATAGGATAAGAAAATAGACTACAGAATAGGAAGATGAAAGTCAACAAATGGACACGAGTTAGGTCAATGGTGACTAGGAAGGGTCGATGACGATTATGTAGCGAGGACAAGATAAATAGCAAGTGGAAAAAGAAGATTTGGATAAGATAAAAGTTGATCTAAACTAGGTAAAAATGATGTGATGAAGTTGAGATGATGCGAGGATGATGTGCAAAGGTATTTGGACCTAATTTTGATAGAAAGGATGTAAGAATACTACTACAGTCAATAATGATCCGGTAGATTCAACGGTGACTTGGCATGGTAGAGGTAAAGTTTGAGGTGATAGGTGGGTACAATGACCAAATATAGGGATTTGAAGGTCTACATTATTGGGGTTAGCACACCGGTTGTATAGACAATATATCAGATCTAAGCATACATGTAAATAAAAATGGATATTCTACCAGAAGAAATATACAAAACAAGAGACATAAATCAACACTAGATTTAACGTGGTTCACCTAGTGTGGGCTACATCCACCAAGAAACAAGCCAATCTATTATCCAAATCTTTGAAAAGATATACAATGAAGATTTACAATCTTTCACACCTCTCAGATTTACATTACTTTCTTTCTCTCAAGATTTTTCTTCATCACCAAGAATTCTCTCTCTCACCAACTTTTGCAAGTTCTTTCTAATTCTTGTTAATTCTATTACTTATAAACCCTAGCTTTTATGCTTATATAGTCATTTATAGACTTAGGGAACTTAGCCATGTAATTATAATCAATAGATATACTTTAATGCTAAAAATAGATCTAATTCTCGAGAGTTAATTAAAACATCCTCGCATAGGTAACCAATGTCGAGTTCCTTCCTTGCTTGACCGATACCAAGTACTTCTTGGTGATGTCGTTCATAGGTGACCGATGTCGGTTCCCCCTTAACCGATGACTCTTGCCATTGTATTTTCAACAAGTTTCCATTGCATGCTAAACTGAAGTAATTGATATCCAAAACTCAACAATCTCCCACTTGGAGATTAATTACTGCAACATACCTATATAACATCATTCTTGGATCCTTCTTTAGCTTTGTTTCTTCCTCTTCAAGTCTCAAACTCAAAGACCAACAGAAGTGGAGTGTAGCTCCAACTTCTCCTTTGTTAATAGATTCATTAGCATATCTGCAGGGTTCTTGCTTGTATGAATCTTTTCCATAGTCAGTTTTCCATCCTCTAATACCTACCACATGAAGTGATACCTCGGTGAATGTGTTTCGTTCTTGAATGAAAGCGCTGAGTTCTTTGCCAAATGAATTACACTCTAAGCATCCTTTGAACATTTTACAATTAATTTTCTCCTTTCCCAAATATTCCATGAACCTACTCATCCATATCATCTCTTTTCTAGCCTTTGTAGCTACAACATACTCTACCTTTGTAGTAGACAAATCCACAACCTTCTACAATCTTGAAATCTAGCTAACTGTCATTCCACCTACTGTGAAAATATATCCAGTAGTGCTCCTTCTACTATCCAGATCTCCAGCCATATCCAAATCAACATAGCCACATAATGAAATATCCGAACCTCCACAAAATAGCTACATGCTAGATGTTTCATTGGACTGATTTCTAATGCTCTTTACTTGGATTGGCCATATATCTACTCACAACTCCCACACCGTGCGTGCAATGTGTAGTCTAGTACAAACCATAGCATACATGAGACTCCCAAATCCTGAAGTATATGGCACTCATGTCATATATTTGACCTTATCATGTGATGATGGAAAATAATCTTTGCTCAATTTTAAGTGTCTAGCCATAGGTGTGCTAACGAGTTTTACATTCTACATGTTGAACCTTTCTAAGACCTTGTAGATATAATCCTCCTGAGACAAACACAATTTATTTATTTTCCTATCTCGAGTATTTACATGGCAAGGATTATTTTGCAGCTCCTTAAATCCTTCATATCAAATGTGTGATCTAGCTTTCTCTTAAGCTCATCAATGTCTTGCATACTAGATCCTGTAATAAGCATATCATTCACATAGAGAAAAAAACAATATAGCTCCCATTTTCAAGCCGTTTGAAATAAATGTAATGGTCATATTCACACTCAAGTACCCATGCTCTTGCATAAACTTATCAACCCTAATGTACCATTACCTTGGAGCTTGCATGAGCCCATATAGACTCTTTTTCATCCTGCACACTAATTTCTCCTTACCCTTGACTTCATATCGAAGCAGATACTGTATATAAATATCTTCATCCAAATCACCATCAAGGAAATTTGTTTTCACATCTAGTTTCTCTAAATGTAATTCTTCTACTACAACTAAGATCAATCTGATACGAATAGAATTCATCTTAACAACAGGAGAAAATATTTCACAAAATTTAATACTTGATTTCTATGCATAAACCTTACTACAAGCGTTTCTTGGTATCTTTTATGTCCACCCTCTTCTCCTTGATCCTATAAACCCACTTTTTTTGGAATGTTCTTTTACCTACTAGCAACTTAACTAAATCCCATGTCTGCAGTTATGTACCAAGGAGTCCATCTCCTCATCCATGCCATGCTCCCACTAGATGTGAGTATTACCTTGCATTGCTTCTTCAAAGCTCTCTAGTTCACCATTATCAGTCAATAATAAATAAAATAGAGAAGGTGCAAATCTTTCTCGAGGCTTACTTCCCCTTTGTGACCTTCTCACAAGAGTTTGGGGTACCGGAGGTTCAATCTAGACCTCTTGGACATTCCTATCCAAATTTGACAGTGACCAACACCGGTCACCTCTAACCGATGCCGATTCTACTAACCGATGTCAGTTTGGATCCTCTCGTAGCTGATACTAGTTCATCGACTAGTGCTGGTCGAGGATCAACCAACACCGTTCTTGTGTAACCCTAACGGTAATTATTTTAAATCGATAGTTCATTTTCATTCAAAAATTCTCAATCGGTTCATCCTTGGGTATGAAAATTTGATCCCTATACATTCTCTTTTCATTCATTCAACATCATGACTCGTAATAATCTTAGAATTCTCTAAATCCCAAAAATAGAAAGCGAAATCACTAGATCCATAACAAATGAAAGTGCATCTCTTGGATTTTGCATCCAACGTTTTTCTATTTTCCTTATCAACATGTACAAAAGCTTCTAAACCAAAAACTTTAAGAAAAGAAAGATATATCTATTTTCCTATCCAATCTTCCTCTTTTATTCCTCCATCTAGTTAACTTGAAGGCCCAGTTAATTAAATAAATAGATGTATCAACTTCTTACGCCCAAAACTATAAGGGAAATCGAGAATGTATCCTCATACTTCTAGCATGTTCCATGATTTTCATGTTCATTCTTTTTGCAACACAATTCTCCTATGGTGTTCTTGGAACCGGTATTTCTCTACGTATCCCATTCGGTGAACAATAATAATTGAAATCCTTACTACAAGTATTCACCACTATTTTCATATCTAAGTAACTTTAACTTAGAATTTGATTCATTCTCAACAAGGTATTTTCATCTTTTAAAAGTCTCAAAAACATCAGATTTACGTTTAATACAATAAACCCATACCTTTCTTGTAGCATCATCAATGAAAGTAACATACTACCTGAGATCCTCCATGAGAAGTTACGAAATGGTCCCCACACGATTAAGTGTACAAGCTCCAATTTTGCTCCTTTTTAGTTGCCCTGAATTTGAGAAATCTCACTCTCTTTTACTTTCCAAAGATACAATCCTAACAGAAATCAAGATCTAAATCTTTCACCCTTAGCCTTTAAGATCTGCATTCCTTTTTGACTCATATGGCCCCACCGGTTATGCCCATGCATGCATATGAATCTGAAGTGGATAATGTAGATAAGGAATCAATAATATAGGTAGATAAATATAACATTCTTAGCTTCTTACCTCTTGCCACAACAAAATCACCCATAGTGAATTTACAAGATTCTCTGTAAAAGTAACCATGCAACCAAATTCACCTAGTTTCCTTGCAGAAATAAGATTTCTCTTGAGGCTTGGCACATGCCTCGCATCTTTCAATACCCATGTATTTCCATTCTGAAATTTTAGATGAACTTCCCCTTTACTAGTAATACTGCAAGGTTCATCATCACCCAAATAAACATGCCCAAAATTACCCTAGACATAATTTTTGAAATAACCCTTATTAGGGGTTGCATGGAAAGAATATCCTGAATCTAAAACCCATGATTCAATTCTATTATCTAAAGAAATAATAAGAGCATCTTGCATTACCTCCGATGTAGAAATATTTACTTTGTTACCTTTTAAGGTTGTTGGTTCTCTTTATCCTTTGACCAACAATCTTTCTTTGCATGTCCTTTCTTTCCACATTTCCAACAATGAATTCCCTTACTTTTGGATTTAGATCTGTTATCTCTTAACTTTGATTTCCCATCACTCTTATTCTTGGATCTCTCCTTTTGCACCTTTGATTTCTACATTCAAAGTATTTCCAGGATGATGATTCCTTTATACTCTTCTTGTGAATTTCTTCATTCAATATTATACTAACCACATCATCAAACTTCAAAATATTATTAGCAGATGTTGTGTTACTAACAACCATTACCAAGTTATCCCAACTATCATCCAAAGAACATAAGAATAAAATTTCTCTTACTTCATCATCAAATTGTTTTGCAACTGATTTTAATTGATTTATAATAGATTGGAAATCATTCAAATGACTAGATGCAGATCCACTTTCATGCATCTTAGAAATAAATAGTTTCTTCATCAAATAAACTTTATTTGAAGCACTAGGTTTTTCATATAAATTAGCAAGATATTTCATTAACTCTACCGTAAAATATGCATCCGTAATATTGTAAGCCACATATTTATCAGGCTCAATCTTATAGAACCCAAAGCCTTTCTTTCAAGAATATTCCATTCTTAATCGAGTCATCTTCATAGGTCTAGAATTCTCATCCAACGGTAAATAAAAATCTCTTTGATATAGATAATCCAAAATCCGCATCTTCCATAATTGATAATTTCATCTATCAAATTTCTCTACCTTGTATTTGTTTTCTTCTTCCATTGTTGTAGCTCCACTCAATTAGAAAACCCTTAAAGAGAGCTTTGATACGCAGTTGTTGGGGTTAGCACACGATTGTATAGATAATTTATCTCGATCTAAGCATACATGCAAATAAAATCGAGATATTCTACTAGAATAAATATATAAAACAAGAGACATAAACCAACACTAGATTTAACGTGGTTCACCCGGTGTGGGCTACGTCCACCAAGAAACAAGCCAATCTATAATCCAAATATTTGACCAGATATACAATGAATATTTACAATCTTCCATACCTCTCACATGTACAGTACTTTCTTTCTCTCAAGATTTTGCTTCATCACCAAGAATTCTCTCTCTCACCAAATTTTGCAAGTTCTTTCTAATTATTGTTAATTACTTTACTTCTAAACCCTATATTTTATACTTATATAGTCATTTATAGACTTAGGGAACTTAGCCATGCAATTACAATCAATAGATATACTTTAATGCTAAAAATAGATCTAATTCTCGAGAGTTAATTAAAACATCCTCACATAGGTAACCGATATCGGTTATCCCTAACCGATGTCGGTTCCTTCCTTGCACGACCAAAGCTGATCCTTCACGACCAATGTCGGTCATGGGTGACCGATGTCGGTTCCCCCTTAACCGATGATGGTTACTGTATTTTCTAGTAAGTTTCTATTGCATGCTAAACTAAAGTAATTGAGCTCCACAACTCAACATGTCGGATCAAAAAAAAAGCGCATAATGGGAAGATGATAGTAAAAAAATGGACATAGGTCGGGTCAATGGCAACCGGAAGGGTCGACGACAATTGAGAATGATATTAGGGTTTGATGAAGGGAAATGGGTTTAAAATGAAATTTGACGTAACAAAAATGGATGATAGGTGATGAGGAGAACTATGGGATAATTGATAACCTATAAGAAGTTGATGCAAAAGATGGAAAGATGACCAAAGGACTCCAACAACCTTCAAATATTCAAGGCATCCAAAGGAAACATACTGAGGGCTCCAAAAAAAGCTTTAAGATGACAGTAACAACTCCAAGGAAGACAAAGAATCACAATAAAATTCTCAACATAATTTTAGCTCTTGAAATTGTATCCTAAAGAGAGAATGGTGAGGATGTAATTATAGGGTCAACGGAGACCTATATGGGTCACTTTGGTGGCTATGCAAACCAATAATTTGGCGGTGAGATGATGCCCAACTCAAGGCAAAGTGGGCCTAAAGATATAAGATTAGGGTTTTGGGTGATAAATGCGAGATAGGGCTTCCTATGGGAGATAAAAGCGGTAGGTGAGAGGTGGAGAAAATTAAATAAAGCAAAAAGGAAAGGTAAAATTATTAAATGAAGGTCTTGGGAGGACTAAATGAGCATTTAGGGAGGATAAATGGATTAGATGGGGATTTTAGATTAATTAAAGATAATTAGAGGCGTTTAAGGGCTATAAATTAAGGATATTATTAGGATGGGATTAAGGATGGAGAATAATAATTAAAAGAATAAATTGAATTTAGGAGAGAAAGGGAAATTTGAATAGGAAAAAATATATGTATGTAGGGAATGAAGAAAAAGGGCAAAAATGAGGGATGATGGACACGAGGATACAAAAATTTGGTGTCTACATTTTCCCAATTTTATTGAGTGCTTTACATTGAGAAATCCATGAGAAAAATGACAATAATTGATCAATCACTAGGATCAATCACATAAAGAATAATTTATCACATGTTTGAAAGAGATAGATGAAGAGATAAAAGGGTGGAAATGATGAGAAAAAGAGAGGATATGAGAGAAGGTTCCCAAAGTAGATAAAATAAAATAACAACAAAATATGGTGGTGATTTTGAATCACTTCAATAGGGAACAAATTATGGCATCAATTAAGACAATGGTAATGTCCTACAAACCTTTTAGTCGGTGAAAAGCAAGCTGCGATATGGAGGGAACCCAATGGGAATTCTCTTGAATGGATGTTCTATCCATAAGACCAATGGGATAAAGGAAAACATAAAATATGTGCAAATAAATGTGAATATGGTTGGGACAAGGGTAAAAAAATGCAGGGAAAAGTAGGATGTGACATCCTTCATATATGAGGAATTGAAATTGTAAAGTAAATGCGGGTGGGAGCGAAGATAAGATATGGCCACAAAAGTTGGATTGCGATAAAATGCGGTGTCCCAATAGGGACACGAAGATGATGGTAAAACTAGATGGTGGATGTGATGAAGGATGTGTGATGAGATTGGGATGAGTTTGAGGGGAAAAAGAAAAGTATGTTATGAAAAAGAAACTAGCCAAAAGTGGAAGGAAATATAATTTAACAAAAGGATTGGGTGAAATGAGAAAAGGATTAAAAATTAGGGTAGGGTCGATGACGATTGGATATGGTCGGTGGTGATTGGGGTTGGGTCGACGGAGACTAGAGCAAGTCAAATGAAACCTAGATCGGTGGGATAATATAAGCACGTAGGGGAGATTACTAAGCTCATTTGCATTTTTTTAATTTGTCAATCGAAAGCTCTACGAGTAAAATAGATATTTGAGATTTGGAGAAATATGGATATTGGTAGAGAAACGAGGAAGTTCGGAGTACTCACAAGATGGTAAGTGTTTAAGGCCTAGCTTAGTTTTTTTAAGTTATTTAATGTTTTATTATTATTATTTTTGGATTTTTTTATTTTTGGGGTAAGTGCTAAGGGTTGTCTCAGGTGAATGGATACTGATTTCCATTGTCTTAGGCCTTAAAGTTGAGACTTAATGCTAGATGATGTTGATCTAAACTAGGTCGGCGTTACGTGGCATAAGATGTGGAATTTTGGATGTTTAATGATGATTTTCATGTGCAAATATGATAATGAGTTTTTGTTTGATAGTTTTTTAGGCTAGAGACACATTATATCTTTGAGACAAATTCCTTTTTATGTATGGCCATATCAAAGGAACGCATCGATGTGGAGTGGGACCAGCTAGCCATAGTGGGTTGGGTGGATTCTACTACCTTTGTCAAAGGATGTGGAGAATTATGGGGTTGATGATCACACTAATTGGGATATGGGATGTGCAGACTAACACATTTTGGTTCTTGAATGGAGAGATGAACGTCACTCTAGAGGATTTTTACCATATTTGAGGTTTTGATCGGGAAGCCTATAGATCCAATCATAACATAGAGGATATTGGTTGTAATGACACATATATTTAGAGTCAATGCCTTGGATATCACATTCACTTCTAGGAATGTTCACATAGAGGCTCAATACGAGCTAGGAAAGTGAGGAGAAGATTGATATGTGTGATTATGATGACTATTTCATGTTATGCGCTTCCAAATTCTGGTGGAGTGAGATTTCCATGGACAATGGAAGAGGTTCTTATGGATATAGTAGATCATAGGATAATGTTTTCATTTAGCACAACATTATTGGCTCAGGTATACCATGAGCTTTGGATGATTGTGATGGAGAGGAGGTCAAGATTAGATGTGGGTTCTATTACATTGTTGGGCCTATGAGAATATTGTCATGATTAGACCACCAAGACTTCCATGGGTTATAGGGGTAACATTTAGTTATAAATTGGGATATTGAGATGGATATGTGACAAGGCTCGAGAGGAAAAATGAGAGAGAGGGGAGGATTGGTATATAGATAGGTTAGGTGGATTGGAGGTAGATAATATTAGTGGTGGCCATACCAAGATTTTCTTGCATGGAAAAGGAAATGCTTTCAGTTATATGGGATGAGATGAATTAGATGGGTATAGGGGAGGAGGCCAGAGATGGTGGAGGAAGTACAATTTCCATGAGTTATGATACCATGTGTTGTGGTTCAAATTGTGTGGGGATATTCTATTAGATACAGGTGGGATGAGTTAGAGAGTGACCTAGGACAAGGATCATTGATCAACTATAGGAGGCACGAGTGCCCTAGGACAACAATGATGATGTGGGATTAGGATCTAGGTTTGTATAGTGGATGAAGATAGCATGGGCAACCTAGGTGGCAGAGGAGATCCACGAGTTAGGATTGGATGAGCAGGAGGAGGAGGTTCCAGTAGGAGGGGATAATGAGGCACTGGAGGAGAGGTTGGTGGAGATGGAGGGGTGGTAGCAGAGATATCCTTCCTATGGGTGGATTGAGATACCGCCCTACGAGAGAGATATGCAATGCGCTAGGAGGTGATAGGATTGTGCCAAGAGAGGGACTAGAATATCTAGAGAGAGATAGATAAATGAGGAAAGGGAGGTCTACAAGGAAAAATTTAAAGATCTTAGTCCTCTAGTTACAACATTAGGGGTGAGGTACCAATGATGTCACGGGAGTTGGTTAGTTGCCTCCACTATTTATTGTGTCACTAGACCATATAAGGAATTGGATGCAGAGTCACGCTATTATGAAAACATAGTGACATCAAGGATACCAAATTTACCAACATAAGTAGCATAACTAGCGGGGAGGTTAGCTTGACTAGTGCCATCCAAGATCACGGCTAGTTTTGGGCATCGAAGTGAGACCCAAGCCTTGAGGTAAGAGGAGATGATCGGGAGATGTGCAAGCACTTGCCCCATGCAAAAATGTTCAATATTGATATTAAGCGATGTACAACTCACATATTAGGTAGATATTATATGAGATATTTTGACGATAGATTATGATGTATAGATTTTGAGATATATCCCATAGAGTTCTATCATGGATGTATGCACATGTTTTAATGAAGATATATAGATATATGATTTTTGTGCTTTATATGAGTTGTATGATGACTTATGTGATGAAATTGATTAATTTTATTATAGCATAGATGTAGTTTAGATGTTGCATTTTTTATGATGTGATGTTCTTATTTGATCTTACATATGTGAATGATTCCCTAATTTCATGGTTAATTATGATGATTGGATATTATTGTATAATGTATTAATTTGATGGTGTATGATTAGATTATAGGATTGATCGATGTGATTAATATTAGATTAACATGATAGACATGTTTATGATTAGATAGAGATGACATGACATGATTAGGCCTACTTAGGAATGATGGGTTTGGAACATGATGATGGGAATGATTAGACTTGATTAAATGAATTTAGAATTTGTTCGTAGAGATAAAAGTGAGACATAGACAAGAGTATATGACCCAAATTTAGAGGGAGATGCTAAGAGCGTAATGAATGAGAATGTGACATTCAATAGGATGACCAAAATGTGAGGAATTACACTTTGTCAATAAAGAGGAGTGTATGCAGAAATGGATATCTTTGAACATGATTAGAGCTAAACGTGAAAAGGAATAATGCAAAGCATTGCACTTGCAACCATTAACATGTAACTAACGATAGTTAGTCAAACGTATGATCTGGAGGAAAAGATGGAATGTGCATTCATAAACCTAATTTAGAAACAAAAATGAGGTTAAGATGGAGCTTGACGGGGAAAATGGGTTCTCCTTAGAAGGAAGTATTATATCTATGTTTAAAATTTGAGCAATGTGGTGCAAACTGATCAATGAGGGAATTTTGCTATAAATGGGAAATTTAATCGATGTGGGAAGCTTTCTATGGATGCTTAATTTTGATGTTTTACTTTTGATATTTGGAAGGCGATAAATTCGGAATCCTTCTCTATTGTTATGATATGAAATAGTACCTATCCTTGAGGAGTGGTATAGATTAGGTTTTTGGTTTTGATTTTGAGTTTTGAATTTTGTAGATGAATGGATAGAATATGGATGATAGTTTTCCTTCGAGGGACCACTCTATAATTTTGAAAATTTTACTTTATATAAATGGTTGTACTTCGAGGGAGAAGTGCTGTTTTTGTGTGGATATGATATCTTATTTATAATAACATCAAAAAAATTGTCTTTAGGATAGATATGGGGATAGTCAAGTAAACCACTTGGGGAGGGGATGATAAGATGTACAAGTGACACCTATGGACCCTTGGCATGGTTCTAATAAGTAGATAAGATGGGAGCGAATGTAATGATTATGGGGTTATCACCTAGAAGGAGGAACATATCCATAATGAATATGCCATGGGAAGAGCCATGGTGCCCATATTCAAAGTTGTAAATAGGAAAGTGACAAGAGACCACACAATTCCAAATCATTACAATGAGAGTTGAAAGAGGCTTTTGATGGAAGAAAGTTTTTAAGAAGTGACTAATACTATGTTGGTATGTATGTTAACTATAAAATAGTTGAAAGTGAAAATATTTGAGGGTTATGTTTCTAGTTTACCATTGAGAGATGCTTTAAATGATAGGATTCGAGACCCATAATTAAATGTGATAATGTATGGTCCAATCCGGTTGGGAGTAAACTTTCCATGTTGACACCTTTCTAGAGTAGTGACGTTTTGATTTTGTTTAAGGACAAGGTCATTGATACTAAATTCACACACTTTCAAATTTTTATTATAATCATGTTGGAAGTGTTCTTGGTAAACATGATGATGTTTAAGAGTGAGAACGGAAAGTTCATCTAGCAACTCAAGCTATGTTAGACACTCTTGGTGATAATCTTAGTTAGAAATGAAGTCACAAAGAAACACGTGCAAGGATGGGATTTTTACTTCAAGAGGAAGAATGACTTGAGCCTTAGACTATAGAGGAGGGATTAGCACCCATATAGGTTTGGATGCTATTCTTATAATCCCAAAGAGTAAAGGGGATATGAAGATGTCAATTATGACTTGATTTATTTATAGTTTGAGAAGTAAAGTTATGTAGATTTTTGTTAGTGGCTTCAGCTTGGATATTAGCTTGAGGATAATAAGGAGATGAGAAGTGGGATTAATATTGAATGAATCACAAATCTTCTTAATTTATTTATTTTTGAAGGAATTTATATTTTTCGTGATGATTATATAGGGAAAACTGAATGGAAGATGATACGTTCATAGAAAAAATTAATGATCAGGTTCAATTTTGAAGATGGGAGTGGAATAGCTTCCACCCATTTAGTGAAGTATTCAGTTGTTGTGATGATATAATGATTTCATTGGGAAGAATGCAGATTGATGAGGTCAAGGAGGTTGAGTCCCCACTATGAGAAAGTCCAAATATCCTATGCTTGATTTAGCTAGGAAAGTGGATGATATTAGAATGTTGCATAATTTTACCACACTTCATGACATATTCACATTAGTATTGATTAAGGGTGGGCCAATAATATTCCATCTGAAGGATGTGCTTGGTGAAAACCAAACCATTGAAGTGGCTGCCACAGATTTCATCGTATACTTCTTGGATAACATGAATGGATTTATGAGATTTAAGGGAATGAATTAAGATTTCATCAAAGTTGCATTTATAGAGGAAACTACCAAGGATGACATAATGGATAACATGTTGGATAAATGAACTCCTATAATTCTTAGATAGGTCAGATGGGATGATATATTGAGATATATAATCAAATATTTAAGAATACCAAAGATCCGACGTCAACATGATTAATACGAGGAAGCTCATGGACATGGGATGGTTGATAAAGACGATGGAAAAAATAGAAATATTTGATTCTCGTTTCCCATGGCATGAGAGATGCGAGAGATTTCATCATTTTATAGAAATATTAGATGAGAAAGGGATAGTTTAGATGGTGTATAAGTCGGAGGATTTAATAAGACAATCGATAATGCCCATATATTTTTAAAGGAATTTGTTTTTAAATTGATAGATTTTCTTGACCTAGTTAATGATGATCTAAGAATCCTTTTATATATTAAGGATTTGGAGGCCAAACATGACATTTGTTTCAAGACCTAGGGTGAGGGCTTCATACTCAGCCATATTGTTAGTGCATTCAAAATTTAGCTTATAAGTGATGGGGATAGGAGTATCCCAAGGAAGAATTATAATAACAATTATGCCTCCACCTTGCCAAAATTTAGAGATGTAAAACAAAAGTTTCATGTAGAGGGGGTAAAATTAATGAGCAAGAGTGAAGATTGACTCATCGGGAATTATTTATGAGGAATATGATTGTTAGGAAGATGGGCTTTGGCTTGTTGGTCGGTGATAGCTTGGACCTTGATTTATTTCTAAGAGATGAACTATAGGTCAAAATTGGTCATGACCATGAGCCATCAAGTGATGCGATCATTATGACAAGGCTTAGAATGCATGGATTTGATGAAGTGAAAACTAGTGAAAACATAATTTTGATGATTGAGAAGATAGTAGTGAATCTTGGACGTGGAAAAGAAAGAGTACAATAAATATTTTCAGCTTCATTGTATCAAGTATCATAATCATGAAGGGTGTGTCTTATGTAGTAGATGTCCTATTACCTTCCTTTCTCATCGTGGTGTGCCAACGTGGAACATAGAGCATGATTGATTCAAGAGACGTAGAGATAGAAAGGATCCCCCTCATGTGGAGGTTTAAGCATGAGTGGGGAGAAAAGATAATGCTTGAGGTCCTCAAAGGATTTTGGCTATTATCATCCTAGTCAAAGTCAATATTTTTGTGAAGAAGATGATGAAAAGGCTGGAAATGGTCATAAAGTTGTGAGATGAAATGGTGGAAGGATTGAAGTCAGCCTTGTAGACTCATGAAGTAACTTTATATATAAAGAGGGGAATATCTAGGATGGATTTGATTTTGGCATGTCCAACTATAATGCCCCTAATACAGACAATGAATCCAATGATTTTACCGGTTAAAACTCTGCAAATGCATTTGGTGGGATTAAGACAAATGAATAAATGAATTAGGTTCTCAAAGAGGACTCTAAGGATGTAAATGTGGTCCCATTAATGTTTGGATTTACCCTAGAGATCATTGACATAGTCTTCTATAGTCTTAAGGATGAGATCATGAAAGATGTAGGTTATGACATGCTAATAGGTGGTTCTTGTGTTTTTCAAACCAAAATGCATGACATGATAACAGAAGGTCCCCAAGGATTGATGAAAGAATTCTTATGTTGGTCCTCTAGTGCAATAAGAATTTGATTATACCCATAGAATCCATCCATAAGAGAAACCATCACATGGCTTACGTCAAGGTCTATGATTTGATCACATGTCGGAAGAGGAAAGTATTCTTTGGGTCAAACAAGAATTAAATCTTAGAAGTCAATGCAGATATAGAGATTCCTATAGGCTTTGAAAATGGGTAAGATATTGGAAACGCATTACGAGATAGTTGATATGAATGATGAATTTGGCATAAATAAGGAGTTTAAATTCCATTTTGATAAGGATAGCAACGGGAGGAGGCATGTGTTGAAGCTTATGCTTAGCTGACTTAACATCGGGAATGGTAATTATGTTGTGGACAAGAATAGAGGGATTAAGGCCTGACATGTCGGCATAGAAGAATGAGAACACTTGGTTGTGTCTATAAAGGAATGTGGTGAAAGAATCAATCGTGTATGGATCAAGGATTGACCCACTTTGAGGATTTAAGGATCTTATGGAGTCCCTATTTTGATGTCAATATTGGATTTTTTTAAAGGGTGGATGTGCTGGTTGTAACGTCTTATGAAGATAGGAATATTTTGTCCCCATATAGGAGAGAATGGAATCATTATCGGTGAATTGAATAATGTCAATGGTAGGGAAATATTCCTCTACCATATCGAGGAAACTAAAGAGGAGGGACCTAATTTCACCTTCACATTGATGAGTGACTCATCACAAAGTGATGTTGGAGATTAAAAAAATATAGGAGACATGGACACGACATCATCCATATCCATAGGTTTGTCAAATGGAGAAGATGGGGAATTGATTACCATGAGAGATGAGGATGAAGAAGGTACAAGATATTTGGTATATTGTTCCTTAAAACTCAACCCAAAATTCTCATGGGGCTTACAAGATAGATCGATGATAAGGTCATTCATTCCTTTTTAATAGCATCCCATTTGAAATATTTTCCATGCACAACGATGGAGGTAAGTATAGGAAAATGAATTTTTGTAAAGAAATTCAAATCCGTTGGTGTGAATCTTGGTGTGGCCCTGACTATAAATATGAGAAGAAGGGAGATCGATGCCACCATAGATGAGGTTGATTTAAAGATGAGGTGGAATAAAAAAATGATATCCATGACATCAAGTTGATACATTAGAGCTTTATCAGGTCTACCAAGTTAATGAGGTTTAGGAAAATCATTGAGGGTGAGGAGGTGATACTCCCCAAGTGAGAGACAATCCATTAATTTTTCTAAAGATTCATCATTAGGAATTTTAGATGTAGAGACAAATGAGCTAGTTGATGCTTTAGAAGAATATTGTTTTGGAATAAGCACGTTTTTTGGTCAATAAGTCATGTGACATGATTTTAATGGAGTGTCTACATGGGGAGAGTTAAGATTTTCCTCTCATTCTCATACTTAATGAAAATATGAAGGGTAGAAGGAAAGTAACACATAAAGTGAATCCATGGTTTCCCAAGTAGGATATTGTATTTAAACCCCTTTATATGATATAGAAGACCTCGTGGAGGAGTTTTTCACTAACATGGATAGGGAGAATGACCGTGCCCAAAGTGGGAGAAACAACATCATTGAAGGCATGAATGATGGCGGAGACCTGAGCCATAATGGAATTAGGGAGATTGTTCTAATCAAAGGTGTGGGATGAGATGATATTTATATTTTATCCATTTTCTATCATGAAGTTCTAGATTAATTCATCATTAATATGCACATTGATGTAAAGTGGAAGGTCACGGTCCTTAGGTAGTATGTTAGGAATTTTGAGTTATTAAAATATATGGATGTAGAAAAGTGAGTGCTCGAACAAGATATTCAAAAGGTTATCTCATAGCTAAGTGTAGAGATACTCTTTAGAGCTTCCATAAGAGCTTGTTTATTATTGGGAGAGATTTGGATGAGAGCTTCCATTAGAGATTTGGAGGTCATGGTCCTCGGGTAGTATGTCGGGAATTTTAGAGCTATTAAAAGATATGGCCGTAGAGGTAGTGAGTGATCAAACAAGATTCAAAAAAGGCTGAGTCTCATTGTTAAGTGTCGGGGTACACTTTAGATATTTTATGAGAGCTCATCTATGATTGGGAGAGATTTGGATGAGCTCATTGAGTGACTTATTGAATTGGACTTGATGAAGTTGTTTCACAATACTTTGTTCAATCTTTGGTAGGTCATGGGAAACTAAGATAGAAAATGTGGATTTTTATGAAGAAGGAGAAGTAGGCTCACTAGAGGGAGTGGAAAAAAATGTTTGGATTATAGTGAGAAGGTGATTGAAAATTATATTGGTTAGACCGGTGGAAACCCAAAAACATTTATAAGGAGAGGGTGCCTTATTTGGGTGAAGTAGTATTTGGACAAGGAATGGAAACCAAGGTCCTAGATCAATAAGGGGACTTAAAGAGATTAGGTGATAGAGGTTTGATTAAAGAGTTGTGAAGGAAGGTGGATGAAATTATTCAACGAAGAGAGCATATTATCCAATGAGATTATGGATTATAGTTCACGCAAAGCCTTACAATATTTTTTATCATGTCCGGGAGCATGGTGATATGCAAAAATGAGATTAGAATCGACCCATGGAGGTCTTGGTCCATGTGGGTCGAAAGGATTAGTGGGAGGAAGGCGATTTTAGATGCTTGAAGTAGGCATGGGAAGAAATATTTTTAGGAATTGATGGAGGTTTTGGAGAAGATTATGTAGATGTAGTGGATTTGAGAATGATGGACAAAGGTAAGAGTGATATTTTACTTAGATAAGGCTTGTGGGGAATTTGATTCAGATTCAAACTTAGAAGAAGAAGTTTGTGATTTTGTCTTAGACTTAGGGGAGGAAGTGGATGATTCTACTCTTGATTTAGTGACGATGGAATGTTTGGATGGTTTTAATTCAAATTTTAGTTTGAAAGTTAAGGGAGAATGTTTTGATTCGAATTTTGACTTGAGGATAGGGTTGGATAAAAGGACTTACCCCAAGATGGAATGAGGTGCACCAAATATTGATGATCAAGGGTTTGATTATTTAGGATGATGATATTTAGAAGAAGGAATCTCCAAATATTTGTGTAGATGGCTAAGATATTTTGGAATAGGAATGCCAAGGTTTTTAGATTTTGTTCTAATGACTTTCCTTGGCAGGGGATTATAAATATTTAAATGAGATGAGATTTTGAGGTAGAAGTAGATGATGAATAGTTAATTATAACTATGGATACTTAATATGGGAGTGGTTTTGGATGATATGTTTAATGAAATCGAAGGATTTGGAGAACATGTGGTTTTTGGTATTATTGTAGAGGCGATTGAACTTGTGGATGGTGTAGGGATATCATTTATACTAAGTGAGAATATCTTTATGATAGATGTTTCAAGGGATGATGTAGACGTAGACATGGGTTTGGATGTTGATGTGGGTATGATTGTAGTTATAGATGTTGTTAAAGATAAGGGGGTGAAAGTATTTAAAGGTATGAGGATGTGTCATAAGGGTACTAAAATAGTTTCTTATATAAAATTTGATAACGAACTAGATATAGATGGGGACATGACAGTTATTGATATGGATGGTTTGGTAGGTATAATAGATGTAGGTGCAATATTAAAGGGTATAATCGATATAGGGATATGTCTAGATGTGGAAGATACCATAGGTGGAGGGTATAAATCAAGGTGATCATAGGTTCAATAGATGAAGGGATGATGGTTGTAGGTGACAAAGTTGATTCATGGCTTAGAGTGTTGATAGTATTGGCATTGGGTGGTTGATATGTAGGAGAAGGTGTATTATTATTGGGTGAATGGTTTGGGAAAGGTTGTTTGAAAGCATATAAAGGATTATTGGGAGGTGCATTGGGATTGTTTAATTGAAGATCACAGTGGTCTATGAGCTTGTGTATAAGGTCTTTAAATGTATGACATTTTTTGGTGTCATATCTGCGGACTTGGTGATATTTTTAATATTTTTCTCGCAATCCCATATGGGTTTGGGTAGTGAATCATCAAAGGGATTTTATGGGAGGAATTTGAATGATATTAACAATTATTAATTTATCAAAGATAGAGTTGTATGATTCTCCGATAAGAGTGTAATTAGGGGTTGGTCTAGGATCCCTTTGTGGAGGCTCGGTGTGAGAAGTAGATGCATATGTGCTTGTAGTATTATCATTATGGGTGGAAGACTTCATAAACTCAGGTTTTGGTTTATTTGATCGGGGTTTGATATTGCATTTCTCAAGATCATGATGTTAAAGTTTACGATCCATGGTGAATGCCTCTTCAAAGGTTTGAAATAATTTATTTGAAGAGTAGATGAAATAATCTTTGTACAAGACCACACATAAAGTTCAATTAATTTGGTCTATGGAAGGGATACAAGGATAATTGATTGATTATGATATGCCATATTGTGATGAAATTTGCAATAGATACGTCATTAAACTATCTAATGGCTTAGTGGTCCATGATGGTGATTTTACATGCAATATTGATTAAAAATTGTTCTAGAAATAGTTACGTGAGTTGAGTGAAATATAATAAAGAGTGTTGTGGAATTATTGTGTACCAATCTAGCGTGGGACCATAAAATTACATAAGGAAGGTATAGAGTATAAGATATTGGTCATGAATGATGAGGTAACATGAATGCCTAAAGAAACAAAGGAGTTGTTGTGGGTCCTCCTAATTTTAAATTTATATAATTTTGGTATCTCCTAGTGTAGAGGATAATGTTTCATAGGAATTGATGGATGGATGGGTTCGTTACAAATATTTTCATAGGATAATGTTTTCTTGGATCCAAAAGTGAGCGGCATCAAGATTATCTAATCTAATTACAAAAGTGTTCATGGGTTTTTGGATGTGGATGGATGAGAAGTAGAAGGATGTGGTTGTGGGATGTAAGAAGTGGATGAGTTATGTTGGGGATAAGATTGATAATGCTATAGATGAGATTGATAGGATTGTTGGTAATTAGGTGTTTGAGGAGGTGGTTGATAGGGGAAGATTTGTGAAAGGTTTCGATTGAATGGGTTAGGAGATGTGATTTTTATTAGAGGTAGGAATGTAATTGGATGGATAATATTTCATTTCTTATTGTTGTTTGGATAAGGAGATGTTAGATAGCTTTTGTGTGGGTTGAGTGTGGATGTAAGTATTAGATGGTTAATATGTTTGAGTAGATTGATTAAAAAATATGTAACAAAAAAAGAATTTTGAGGTGGGGGTTGGTGGGTTCAAGTAGATTACGAAGGATGAGGTCATGCGGTGATAACGTTAGTGTGGATGATGGATTTTGAGATGGGAATAAAATTTCTATTGTGTTGTTTGGTTGGTGAAAGCGATAAATAATATTGTTGTAAAGGTTTAGGTAAGAACACTAGTGATAAGAGTAGATGAAGAGACAATGGGAATAAAAGAAATGGGTGAGGTGTTGATAGGAAAAAGATTATAAGGAATGGGAACCACCAATTGAGTAGATTCATGGGTTTGAGAGATTGTAGAAGAGGATTTATGGGAGCCAATCTCGTGTTGTGATGTGGAAATTTCATTCAAGGCTCTTGGGAAAAGCATAACTTGTTGTGACTTAAGGACTTGGGTAGACTTGGGATGAGAATGATAAACATAAATTTGTTGAATAAGGGACCCCTCAATGGGGAGGTTAGTGGATTTTAAAAGGATATAGCTATGTAAAGTAATGGGGTTGGAATCTTGGAGATCTTGGAATTCCACACACCCACGAGGAGTGGTAGGAGGTCCAAAAGTCTCCAAAGAGGCAAAGTGGATGGGGGTGTAGCCAATCTAGATTAGAATAAGTGGTGATAAATGAAAGAGTTGGTTTCAATATGAGTGTTAGATTGAATGGCTTGAGACTCTTGAGGAGGGGGAATGGTGACGCTTAGGATGAGTAACCACCAAAGAGGTGGCCATGGGGGTGGAAGTAATGATAGAGAGGATGCATTTTTTGGAAAACAATGGTAGAAGTGGGAACATTATAGGATGACATGGTTTATTCCATTCTTATTAATTCAAAAAAATCAAACATCATAATATTAGTTATATTGATTATTACAAAAATGTGAGGGAAAAATAAAAAGGGTCTTGATGTGAGCCTAAGAAATGGCCAAACTATGGATGGTTTCACATTGTTTTGGATGGAGTCCTCAATAACCTGAAATTATGTGAGACACAAATTGGTGATGATTATCGAGACGTTGTCGGGTATTAGAGCCTACCCCCTCACTTCACACACCGCAGCGATAAGGGTTTGAGTTCTTAACATTTATATGCGATAATCAACAAATTTATTACACGGTCTGGATACCATGGTAGATTTCCTATTGAGTGATGAAATCTAAATAGTTCCACATGGAAGAATATGTTTAAGATGTGTAGTTTTGATGTTTGTATTTTGGATGTGTGTGATGAAAGTGTATGCAAATAATTGAATTTCTATTTAAATTAGATTTCAAGAAAATATGAAGGTTATTTTTAATTCCAAAATGAAGTGTTATATTTGATGAAGACACTCAGAAAAAAAGGGAAAAATGATGCAAAAGGAGAAAATAGAGAAAAATGAAGAATACCTAGATAAAGAAAATTCCTTTTAATTGTTATTTTTAAGTAAACACACACGTTGTTGATCCAAAAAAATTCTCCACTAAACAAGAAAATGAAAGATCCTACCTATAAGGTTAGTAGAAGAATATATAGAATAAAATGGAAATGAAAATGAGAATCAATTAAATATCTCATAAAAGAAGGGTGGGTCCCACCGATCATGATAGAATTTTGAACTGATCTTCTTTTTCCAATTTTATATTAGTGAAAAGGTAACAAAGAAAATAAGAAAATATAATATGAGAGGGTTCGAGGTACTTCCATATGAGATGGTAATGGATACGAGTGCAAAAGAGAGATCCTCCTCATAGCGAGTTAGATGACTGCACAACAAAGAGAACTCAAAAATATAAAATGATTAGTACATATATGAGTGTGATGCTTGACAACGTCAATCTCGATAGAGTGAAAATTACTAAGATGGATGTCAACCCACTTTTGGATAAAGAATAAATAAAGTACACTATAAATAACTTATATGATGTAGTGAAATATGAGATAAAATATATAATCGGAGGTAAAAAAGTTGAGATGGCAACTTGGGACTAACGGTAGATGAGATCAAAAATCGAACAAATATATTGGATGAGTAAATAAATATGATGATTTACTGAAAGCTAGATGATGGATTATGATATATGGACCTAATTTTGATAGAAAGGATATACAAATTACAAAATCATATGAATGATGTAAAGAATAATTCCGGTCGATGAAAATCGAGCAAGTCAATCGAAACAGTTTGAGGTGAAGTGGGCTTGGAAACAATGGGGACTTGGATGAGTTAGAATTTGATATAAATTGGGTGATGACATAAAAATGATGAAATGATTACATACATAAAAATAGAAACATAGCTGCTAATTTTGATAGAAATATGAATGATACAAATTTATTTAATCAAATTCTTTAAATGCTCAAAATTACTAAATGAGGATATCTTTTTTAAACATTAGATTACACAACTGCAATTGTACAAATTTATTTTGATTCCTTAAATAAAATTTGTTCTTTTGATCGATACCATCCATGTAAGCCATGTGTGGGTGAGAAGGGTGTATCTAGATCTCCACAATCTTCCTTCGCCACTGACTTGAGTGACAATGCTTACTAGTATTTTGGCTCAACCTTTTTCAGGTCATGGAAACCATGTGAAAGTCCTTGGGTCTACCACAAAGCTAGTTTTCGACTTCGTATTCGGTATCCGACCATTGCCTACCTCATGTTCAGTGTTCAACTTCCCATGATCAGGTTACTGGCAATTTTAATTTAATTGGAGGACTAGGTGATCAAACAATGCACAACCATCAATGCATTACTTTGGCCAAAGTTTTTCGCCATGTAGGTTATGACTAAACTCAAGACAACACACTAGTCTTATGAGTTTAAGTCTTCCACCACCTCACAACTATCCCTTTCACAATTATCTAGATCTTATAGTTTGTATTTACTTTATTTCCAATTTAACCTATCTTGCAAGAGTTTATATCGAGATAAATGCCAAAGGCCAACTAGGATCATCATGAGATAAGCTACATTCGTTACGCTGAAATGTTTCTATTTCAGCATTTCGCATGTACTTATTCCTTAATATGTCTAATGGATCTTTTCATCTATTTATCTTCCCATTTAGTTTCTCTTTTTCCTGATGTTTGATTTTTAACCTTAAATTACCTTTTACAATGATACTCTTCCATTCTCTATACAACAAGATTTACAATCTTATCATATTAATACCAAGTTTACCGAAAGGCTGAATTAAATATATATTAAAACATGTATATTTAATTATTCCTTTGATTAGATACGCCACTAAATATATTATTTAATTTAGAAATTAAAGACAATTGATTGTTACAATAATTTCCCAATTATCGGCTTCATACATTGACAAATATCAAATAAATAAATTTAACAATTTATGATAAGTAAGATTTCTTACTTCTAGTATTTATCATTTACTCATATTGAGATATTATTACATACAAGGTAATCATCTCTTTATTAAAATCATAAATTACATATGCCGTTAAGGCAAAATATATAACTATTATGGTAACTCTCACATAGTGAGGTTTGAATATTAACAATGGGTCCAAGATCCCAATAAATTTAGTCAAAATTATGGGATATCATCCTTCTACAAATTGAAATCCAAGTATCTCATTTAGATCCATGCTACGATAAAACTTCACAAGACATGAGTTTCGCATATCCGAATGTGACGGCTAATTGTCCTACAAGATTGGAGTAGTGGTATGTTGTCAGTTCAAAATGAACTGGCATGAATATTGCCTCCATTTTCTGATGCAATTATTTAATAAAATATGAAACGATATACATGTTATTTTATCAACAAATGTATGGTAATACAATGGAGAATGTATTATTACATGTTTTTCATCAAGATACAACTATGAATGTACACAAATAGAACAACCAATTTCTATTTCAGCAATCATGTTTCACTCTAATCACAAGGATCAAAACATAATCAAACCATAATCATTCAACATCCGAATTTGATTAAACCTTAAGAAAATCATGCTTCACATGGTACCGATTCAACTATTATTTTTCTTACCTTCCAATCAACAAACAACTTAACAAAATTGTCTAAAATCATCATTTCCAAATACCAATTAGACATATTCCCTCTAGGTAATGAGTAGCTCTATAAAACACACAATAACTTTATTTCAAACAATAAAAATACATTTATATATATTTATAGGAACAATCCAACTAAACAGTGTAAAAACACCTCTATTAAATCATTTTAACATGTTCTTTCAGGTAACTGACAGATCAACAAAACAAATTGACCCACATACCACAAGATGATAATTTTGAAGTCTATTTGCATAGAATAACAACAATAAGTTTCTAACACTTCCAGTAATGAAATCCTTTGAGAAAAACTAAGTCATCTTACATAGATTGTTAACACTAATTTATTTTTCAATTAGGTAATAAAATTATACCTACAGGCAAATCAACTTGTACATATCCAAATCAGTTCGTTCCAGCATTAATTTCTTTTCTGTTTAGAAATTATTAGAATCCAGAAGCAAATATATCAGGCAAAATGATGAAATACCTAGTAAAAACATTTTTCACACTACCCAGAAATCGCTTTGCTCATACAAATAAATTATTGTTTGACTGTAATAAAACCCAGAGGTAGGAATCGATTTGGGTTTCCAAAAATCAAATTTAAATAGAAAATAAAATAAAATAAAAATTGATTAGGAACACCCATCTGCGTTTTTTCTAGGTTTAGCTAAAACCACACAAAGGAAACTTAAGAGAATACATAATCCATCAATTTCCTTTTTAGATTTCATTTCCAAGCAATTAAATTAGAAGTTGTCCACAAATTCATTTAATTTTTATTTAAATCAGAATGTGTATTTCCTCATTATTTACAAATAATGTTGTAGAGAAGGGAGAAGATATTCATGCCTGAAGTAAACCCAGAATTGACAACCTTCTACTCTTCCCGCTCCAACAAGTTGAATCCTTCTTTCCTCCAAAACTCATGCAGGTATTCCAGAAGAGAAGAATGAAAACAAACAAAGGAGAAATAAAAGAAAATATAATGAAGAAACTATACTATAATGGAGAATTTTGGGCTTCCCAATGTTGCTTCATGCGTCAATGCATGCCACATACTTGGTGTCAGATGAAGGCGTGTCCCTTTCAAAACTCTCAGATTTTCATATTAAAAATATTATTATTATTATTTTTTATTTTGATTTTAATTTTATTTTAAATATATATTTAACTTTAATGCATTTTTTTAATTTTTATTTTAAAATTAAAAATCATCATAATATAAGTCCACATGTTGCAACAATATGTTATCGTAATAATTATTTGAATTCCCATGTTCCATATAAAACATTCAAACAAATGAAAAATCACCAAGTCCATAAATAATAATAATTCAAATATTCTCATAAAGCTGGTTTGATATAGCATTGTCAAATAAAACAGAGGTAGTATTCATCATGGTCATTGCAAAAGTCGAACAAAACAAAAGATGACCAAACCAATAAAAATAAAGTAACCGGAATACAAATAACCAAAAGATTCACTATCATTTATGAACCGTTTTACCTATGATTAAGGCCTAATCATGTTTTAGGAAGGATCATCAAGGTGGGTGCAGGGTTATTCATTCCACAATGTCATGCCCCACAATAGAAGTTGTGGGTCATGATACGACGAATCAAATGAATTTTACACCCAATGATGATCTCGTCTAATCCTGTTTAGACTTAACCGTAGTTAATTTAACTTACAAGAAATTTTGGGATGTTACATACTCCACCCCTTAGAATAATCATCATCTCGATGATTTCAGGATAAATAGAAAAACTAAACCCATCATTCATTTGTGGCATTAATATATTTCAAATCAGCTTAAAATTTGTATCAATATCATTTCAGCTGAATCATAAAGGTCACAACATCCCTTATATATCTAGAAAATCAGTCACATAATCTGTAGACATAACACATTACTGCTTAAACGACATATTTTCCAGGTTCATTACAAAATCTTCATCATAACTATTCATCAAAAAGTACCTTAGTTCCAATATTCAGTTGTAAGCTTATCTACAGGATTTTCTTATCTACCTCTTTACAAAAAAACTGAATTTAGCACTATAACAAAAATATATTCTTAAAAAAAAATCAATATTTAGTCAAGCTTATCTAGATTTGGAAAAGTGAATTTAGCACTATGGATATCTTCTTAAAAATTCTCCATAGTGGCACTTTCTTCCATAATATTGGGTCCCAATATTGGACCTTGGGCCTTACATTGTGAAACCTCACGGTTTTTCAAGTGCAACTTGTGGGTTTCTAGTATCCTTATAGGCTCAACCGCGATTACCCCTGGATCCAGAACCTGCAATGAATCCCAATTAAGTACATGTGTTAAATTAGGTACATATTTCTTAAGCAAGGATACATGAAATACATTGTGCATCCTGGATAGAGTGGGAGGTAGTGCTAGCTTGTAGGCTACTGGTCCAATGACCTCTAGGACTTCAAATGGTCCTACAAACCTAGGAGATAGTTTGGCTGACCTGCCAAATGAAATGGAACTCTTTTTAGGTTTGACCCTAAGAAAAACTTTATCTCCCACGTTAAATTTTCTGTCAATTCTTTTTAAATCTACATAACTTTTTTGTCTATTTGCGGCCTCTTTCAATCTTTCTTGGATTAATTTAACCTATTTTTCCATTTCGATAGCATTTCAAGTCCAATTAGTACTCTATCTTCAGGATTATCCCAACTTATTGGTGTTCTACACCTACGACCATATAAGGCCTCAAAAGGAGCCATCTGAATGGAAGAATGGTAGGTGTTATTATAGGAAAATTCAACCAAGGGAAGATACTCTTCCCATTTGTATTGTTGATCCATGCAATACATTCTTAGTAAATATTCCAACACTTGATTTACTCTTTCAGTTTGACCATCAGTTTAGGATGGTAGGCAAAACTTATGTTCAGTTTTTTCCCTAAGGCAACATACAAAGTCTGCCAAAATCTGGAAGTCATCCTTGAGTCCCTATCTGAAATTATTATTTCTGGAACTCCATGTAATTGGAAAACTTCTTGCACAAACCTTTTTGCCAGTATGGGTGAATTATCCTTTAAATTACTTGCTATAAAATGTGCCACTTTAGTTAACTTGTCTACAACTACAAGTATAACATCATGTTTATTTTGGGACATAGGTAGACCTTGGACAAAATCCATACTTATAACTTGCCACTTATATTCTGGCACGTTGTGAGGATATAATAATCCTGTTGGATGTGAATGTTCAGCCTTTACTTGCTGACATTCCAGGCATTGTGAGACGTAAAGAATCACATCACTTTTCATCTTTTTCCAGAAGTATTGCTTTTTGATGTCCGCCATCATTTTTGTTACTCCTAGATGTCCGAGTAGGGAACATCATGAAATTCTCTCATAACTTTATTTCTGAGCTCTTTACCCTCTAGTACATATATTTTGTTGTTATAACGCAGAATCCCATCTGTTTCCAACTTGAAACCATCATACCTTTTGTCTCTCGGATCTTTTTCTAAAGTTGTTTTAACATGATTGTAGTAGGGGTCATTGGTTAACTCATTTTTGACTTCATCTTTGAATTGGGTTCTTAATGTAATTATAGTAGCAATATACTTTCTATGACTTAAGGCATCAACCACCCTATTCTCTTTTCCTTTAATGTAATTTATATCAAAGTCATAATTTTCTAGGAACTCCAGCCATCTTCACTACCTTGCATTTAGATTCAGCTTGTGTAAAGATGTATTTGAGCCCAAGATGATCTGTTTTGAGTTCAAAAGGTTTCCCAAGCAAATAGTGCCTCCATACCTGCAGTGCATGAACAATCACAGCAAGCTCAAGATCATGTGGTGCATAATTTACTTCATGCACCCTCAACTTCCTACTTTCAAAAGCTACCACATGCCCATCTTGTAGTAGTACTCCCCAAACCTTCCCCTGAAGCATCGGTTACCACCGAGAAGTTCCGTTTGGATCTAGAATCTTCAACACCGAGAGCACTTGTGAGTCTACCTTTTAACTCCTTAAAGGCTTCTTCACACTTGATGTCCCAAATGAATTTCTTACCCTTCTTTTGCAAAGAAGTGATAGGTCCTGCTAACTTAGAAAAGTCCTTTACGAACTTCTAATAGTAGCCTGCTAGACCCATAAAACTTCTCACTTCATGCACATCCTTCGGTGTTGGCCATTCCATGATGGCACTGATCTTTGAAGGGTCCACCAAGATTCCTCTTTATTTATTATGTGGCCTAAGTATTGTACTTCGTATTGATAGAAAGCACACTTAGATAATTTTCCATATAATTTATGTTTTCTGAGAATTCCTAGCACAATCTTTAAATGTTCATCATGTTCTTCCTCATTCTTGGAGTATATTAATATATCATCAAGAAAGATAAGTACAAATTGGTCTAAGTATTCCCTAAACATGTTGTTCATCAAGTTCATGAAAGGCAACAGTGCATTTGTTAGTCAAAAGGAAAAACTGTAAACTCGTAATGCCCATACCTTGTTCTAAAAGTGGTTTTATGGATATCTTCATCCTTGATTTGTAGTTGATGATAATCGGATCTAAGATCTATCTTGGAAAACACTTTTGCACCCCCCATTTGATCAAATAGATCATCAATTTGGGGCAGTGGGTACCGATTCTTCATTGTTACCTTGTTGAGCATTTGGTAATCAATACAAAGTCTGAGGGTCCCATCCTTCTTTTTATGAAGATAACCGGTGCACCCCATGGTGATATACTTGGTCTAATCAAACCCAAGGACAAAAATCATGTAATTGAGCTTTCAATTCAACTAATTTGGTTGTTTTCATTCTATACGGTGCCTTGGAAATTGGTTTCATTGCTGGTTTGACCTCTATTGTGAAGTCAAATTCATGCTTAGGTGGAAGTCAGGAAACTCATTTGGAAACACATCTCTAAATTCCCTTAGGATGGGAAATGCTTCAATTTCAGGCTCAATTTCCTGTCCCAAATTTGTTATTTTTATAGCATATAGATGGCATCCCTTTCGCTTTGCCTTTTTCAGTTGCATGGTGGAAATTTGCCTAGTGACAAACTCTCTTTTAACACCCTGAACACTTGCTATTTTCTATTGATCATCGCAGCAGGTTACACATTTTCCTAAGCAATCCAAGGTTGCATTATGTTGACTTAACCAATTTATACCTATGACAACATCATAGGATCCAAGAGGTGCCACATACAAGTTTAATCTTGTTGTGAACTCAGGTAATTCTAGTGGTGCCTCAAACAAACACTGCTTCACTCTATGTACAACATTATTTCCATATTGTATAGTCCAAGTGTGTTCCATGTACCTAGCTCTTATTTTGATTTTATCAACTACTTTAGATGAAACAAAACATTTTTTGAACCGGAATCAAATAAAACAGAAATAGGTTCTCCAAAAAGCTTACCTGAGGTTTCAATGGGAGTCGCTTGCTTTTTTGCTTGCTTATTATGGACTAGACATAAATCTTATGTTGTTGCCCCTCTTTATTTACTACAGTAGATCCCTTCATTGGTTATTCCATTGTCCTCTTTGTGGACATTTGTTAGCGAAATGATCGCCACCGCACTTAAAACATCCACCCAGAGGTCCTTTTCTCTCAATCTTATTATGGCTAAAACTTGTTCCTTGTTGCCCATTATTTTTATTATTCACAACATTTCTACCTACTATTCCTCTTTTATTGATAGGCCTGAACTTGTTGTTTTCCTTTTTCCATGTTGGTTTACTTGCGGTTGGTGTTTGAAAACTACTATTTTTCCTTCTATTTTCCTCTTTAGAGGCATAAATACTTCGCACTTTTTTGTTCTTGCTTGATAGTTTTTTCAAACATTGTTTCCATCGAGGTAGGTCCATGAACATCTACCTCACCACCAATGCTAGGATTCAATCCCATTATAAATTTTCTCACTCTAAACTTCTCATCCTTTTGATACATAGGAACATATTTCAACAATCGAGTGAAACATTCCCAATATTCTATAACTGAGTACTTTCCTTGAGTCAGATTTTGGAATTCTGCCATCTTTTGGTCAAAGTATAGCTAAGGTAGCCATCTTTGATGGAAGTAGGCCTTGAACTTCTCCCACGTGATCATACAAGAATCAATTCCTAGTTCCATTTTCCGGTTATCCCACCAGGAAGATGCTTCACGGGACAATTGGTAGGCTCCCCATACTACTTTTGTCTCCTCTGAAAAGTCCCTAATCTCAAAATACTTTTCCATTTTGGATAGCCAATTTTCAAGCGCCATCCCCAAGAGTTGTACCATCAAATTTAGGTGGGGATATTCTTTTAATGTCCCTTGCTAAATTCAACAGCCAACCTTGCTTTCTTATTTGCCTTTCATTCAGGTGCTCGGGTTGATCATCATGTTGCTCATCATCCCTATGATCCTCATCTTCTTCACCACCCTGACCTTGTTGTTCTATGGCAACAACTCGGTTTTGGGTGTCATTCAAAAGGTTGAGGATTTCTTCTAACTTAGCAGCTGTATTATCCGGCACATCATCATTATTTACCCCACTGTCACTCGCCATATTAGCTCTTGTTGCCAACCTAGCCAAAGTTTTGATTTTTATAAAAGAGGATACTTTTTATTAGAATGTGTGTCCCATTAATGTCCAAGTGTCTCGAGCCTCGATACCAAAATGTAATGCTCAAAATTACTAGAATTGGAAAATGAGGATATATATATTTTTAAACATACATAAAAATAGATTACACAGCTGCAATCGTACAGATTTATTTAATCAAATTCTTTAAATCAAATTTGTTCTTTTGATCTATCTGATAACATCCATGTAAGCCATGTGCGGCTGAGAAGGGTGTATCCAGATCTCCATGATCTCCCTTCACCACTACTTCGAGTGACAATGCTTACTAGCATTTTGGCTCAACCTTTTTCAGGTCATGGGAACCATGTGAAAGTCCTTGGGTCTACCATGAAGCTAGTTTTCGACTTTGTATTCGGTATCTAACCATTGCCTACCTCATGTTCAGTGTTCAACTTCCCATGATCAGGTTACTGGAAATTTTAATTTAATTGGAGGACTAGGTGATCAGAAAATGCACAACCATCAATGCATTACTTTGGCCAAAGTTTTTCCGTGTGCAGGTTATGGCTAAACTCAAGACAACACACTAGTCTTATGAGTTTAAGTCTTCCGCCACCTCACAACTATCCCTTTCACAGTTATCTAGATCTTATAGTTTTATTTACTTTATTTCCAATTTAACCTATCTTGCAAGAGTTTATATCGAGATAAATGCCAAAGGCCAACTAGGATCATCATGAGATAAGTACATTTGTTACGCTAAAATGTATCTATTTCAGCATTTCGCATGTACTTATCCCTTAATATGCCTAATGGATCTTTTCATCTATTTATCTTCCCATTTAGTTTCTCTTTTCTTGATGTTTGTTTTTTAACCTTAAATTACCTTTTTACAATGATACTCTTCATCTCTCTATACAATAAGATTTACAATCTTATCATATTAATACCAAGTTTACTAAAAGGCCGAATTAAATATATATTAAAACATGTATATTTAATTATTCCTTTGATTAGCTATGCCACTAAATAGCTTATTTAATTTAGAAATTAAAGACAATTGATTGTTACAATAATTGCCCAATTATCGGCTTCATACATTGACAAATATCAAATAAATAAATTTAACAATTTATGATAAGTAAGATTTCTTACTTCTAGTATTTATCATTTACTCATATTGAGATATTATTACATACAAGGTAATCATCTCTTTATTAAAATCATAAATTACATATGTCATTAAGGTGAAATATATAACTATTACGGTAACTCTCACATAGTGAGGTTTGAATATTAACAATGGGTCCAAGATCCCAATAAATTTAGTCAAAATTCTAGGATATCATCCTTCTACAAATTGAAATCCAAGTATCTCATTTAGATCCATGCTATGATAAAACTTCACAAGACATGAGTTTCGCATATCCGAATGTGACGGCTAATTGTCCTACAAGACTGGAGTAGTGGTATGTTGTCAGTTCAAAATGAACTGGCATGAATATTGCCTCCATTTTCTGATGCAATTATTTAATAAAATATGAAATGATATACATGTTATTTTATCAACAAACATATGGTAATACAATGAAGAATGTATTATTACATGTTTTTCATCAAGATACAACTATGAATGTACACAAATAGAACAACCAATTTCTATTTCAGCAATCATGTTTCACTCTAATCACAAGGATCAAGACATAATCAAACCATAATCATTCAACATCGAATTCTGATTAAACCACAAGAAAATCATGCTTCACATGGTACAGATTCAACTATTATTTTTCTTACCTTCCAATCAACAAACAACTTAACAAAACTATCTGAAATCATCATTTCCAAATACCAATTAGACATATTCCCTCTAGGTAATGAGCAGCTCTATAAAATGCACAATAACTTTTTTTCAAACAATCAAAATACATTTATATATATTTATAGGAACAATCGAAATAACGAGTTTAAAAACACATATATTAAATCATTTTAACATGTTCTTTTAGGTAACCAACAGATCAACAAAACAAATTGACCCACATACCACAGGATGATAATTTTGAAGTCTATTTGCATAGAATAACAACAATAAGTTTCTAACACTTCCAGTAACGAAATCCTTTGAGAAAAACTAAGTCATCTTACATAGACTGTTAACACTAATTTATTTTTCAATCAGGTAATAAAATTATACCTACAGGAAAATCAACTTGTACATATCCAAATCAGTTTGTTCCAGCATTAATTTTTTTTTGTTTAGAAATTATTAGAATCGGAAGCAAATATATCAGGCAAAATGATGAAATACCTAGTAAAAACATTTTTCACACTACCTAGAAATTGCTTTTCTCATACAAATAAATTATTGTTTGACTGTAATAAAACCCAGAGGTAGAAATCAATTTGGGTTTCCAGAAATCAAATTTAAATAGAAAATAAAATAAAATAAAAATTGATTAGGAACACCCATCTGCGTTTTTTCTAGGTTTAGCTAAAACCACACAAAGGAAACTTAAGAGAATACATAATCCATCAATTTCCTTTTTAGTTTTCATTTCCAAGCAATTAAATCAGAATCTATCCGTAAATTCATTTAATTTATATTTAAATTAGAATGTGTATTTCCTCATTATTTACAAATAATGCTGCAGAGAAGGAGAAGATATTCATGCCTGAAGTAAACCTAGAATCGGTAACCTTTTACTCTTCTCGCTCCAACAAGTTGAATCCTTCTTTCCTCCAAAACTCACATAGGTATTCCAGAAGAGAAGAATGAAAACAGACAAAGGAGAAATAAAAGAAAGTATAATGAAGAAACTATACTATAATGGAGAATTTTGGGCTTCCCAATGTTGCTTCATGCGTCAATGCATGCCACATACTTGGTGTCAGATGAAGGCGTGTCCCTTTCAAAACTCTCAGATTTTAAATATTAAAATATTATTATTATTATTCTTTTTAATTTTTATTTTAATTGATACCTAACTTTAATGGTAAAATTAATCATCATAATATAAGTCCACATATTGCCAACAATATGTTATCGTAATAATTATTTGAATTCCCATGTTCCATATAAAACATTCAAACAAATGAAAAATCACCAAGTTCGTAAATAATAATAATTGAATATTCTCATAAAGTTGGTTTGATATAGCATTGTCAAATAAAACAGAGGCAATATTCATCACGGTCATTGCAAAATTCAAACAAAACAAAAGATGACCAAACCGATAAAAATAAAGTAACCGAAATACAAATAACCAAAAGATTCACTATCATTCATGAACCGTTTTACCTATGATTAAGGCCTAATCATGTTTTAGGAAGGATCATCAAGGTGGGTGTGGGGTTATTCGTTCCGTAATGTCATGCCCCGCAGTAGAAGTTGTGGGTCATGATATGACGAATCAAATGAATTTTGCATTCAATGATGATCTCATCTAGTCTGTTTAGACTTAACCATAGTTAATTTAACTTGCAAGAAATTTTCAGATGTTGCATCGATAGTGACCGAGAAGGAAATTAGGGTTTGGTGAAGGAAATGGGCTGAAAATGAAAGTTGAGGTAATAGAAATGGATGATAGGTGACTAGGATGAATCTGGGACAATTGAAAAATGTCTGAAGTTGATGAAAAATATGGAATGACGATCAAAGGAATCCATAAAGCTTCAAATATCCAATAACTCTAAGGGAAACATGCAAGGGCTCCAAAGAAACTTTAAGTTGGGAATAACTCCATGGAATACATAGAATCACAATAAACTTTGCGGGGATAGCTTCGGCTCCCAAAATTGATTCCTCAAGAGATGAAGGGTAAGGAGGTACTTATAAGGTCGATGGAGATCTAGATGGGTTTTTGATGATTGTAGAGGACCATCAATTTTGGAAGTGGGATGATGTCCAACTCGAGGAAAAATGGGCATAATGTTAGGAAATAAGGGATAAACTATGCAGAATAATCTCATAGAGAATCACATTAGTAGAAAACAATATGTAGAATAATATCGGAGATCTGAAATAAAGTGCATAAAATAAAAGAAAGCAACATAGAGAAAATATTTAACATGGTTCATCCAATTTCAGCTACGTCCACCAATAATAACTTGCTCATATTTTAATTACAAGCTACCTCTTTCTCTCATTACAATACCTAGTTATGTTTGGAGTTGTGCTTAAAAAAATCTCATAAATTCACACTTGAACTCACACACACCTAAAATTATATGTCATCTCTACATCAATAGGAAACTTCTTGATCAATTTTACAATGTCGTGGGTACCAAAACCATGGGGAAAACTACCCCATAAACCTATGCATCAAAAATCCTACCCATATGATAAGAACACGTTTCTTGAGATATCATGCACATTTCCACACATAAAAGCTGTGGAGAGTGTACAATACTTTTATTGTATAGTTTTCAACACTTCCACACATGAAAATAGGCTCCAAAAAAGAACACATAAAGAGGGCATATTAGGGTTTAGGGTGATAAATGTGAGCTAGGGCTTCCTAGAGGAGATAAAAGGGTAGGTGAGAGTCATAAAACATTAAATAAAGGATAAGGGAAGGTAAAATTATTAAAGCGGGGTCGTTGGAGGACTAAGTGAGCATTCATGGAGGATAAAATGATTAGATGGGGATTTAGGATTAATTAAAGATAATTAGGGATGTTTAGGGAGATAAATTAAGGATATGATTAACATGGGATTAACGATGGACAATAATAATTAAAAGGATGATAAAATGATTAGATGGGGATTTAGGATTAATTAAAGATAATTAGGGATGTTTAGGGAGATAAATTAAGGATATGATTAACATGGGATTAACGATGGACAATAATAATTAAAAGGATAAATTGAATTTAGGAGGGAAAGGGGAATTCAAATAAGAAAATAGGTATGTATTTAGGGAATGAAAAATAAGGGGAGAAAACGTGGGATGAGGGACATGAGATATGAAAATTCGGTGTCTATAATAAGGAATGAATGATCTATTTATTCAACCATGATATTTACATTATCTATCTATATTTAATATTTAGATCTTGTACACATTTTTTTTGAACTATAAATTTAATAAGCTGGTCAAAGACCTAATTCCCTAACTTAATTATTCTTATGATTAAATTAGAACAATAGAAAGCAAGTTGTGGAATAAAATGTTTATTATGGAAATAATAGTGTTGATCATAAATGAGTTGTTAAAGTAAAATAATATTGATCATATATAACAACGATGACATCTATATTTCATAATAAGAAGATATGATATTAATAACATGGATGATAAACTCTTATTTGAGAATAAAATGAGCATGGTTAGCGCAAAATGAATATTCTTATCCGAGTTAACCTTCATAGATAAATAATATTATCATCTCTATAATAAGATAACATTTTGTATGTTAAACCAACCTTTGACTAAGTAACTTATAACTATAACAAGATGACCTTACAAGAGGGTAATTAATAATTACTTCATAACTTGAATAAGTCATAAAGCTATTAGAAACATAATTGTATGACCTTAAAAATTCTTAAGTAATATTTCATGATTATGACTTTCACTTAGGTAAACAAAAATTAATGAAGTCTAGTAGAAATCATCACAAGATGAAATATGTTGTGGTAGAAAACCTTATATATGGCGCGAGATTGATGTCATATTATTTTAACATTTAAACATCTTGACATAGAGCTAAGTAGGGGTAGTTAGAGAGGAGGGAAAGAGAGGACGTAATAGCGGTAATTCCATTATGTTGTCTCTCCCTATTCCATAAAGACTCGAATTAAAGTTAAGGTTATTTTCATTTACAGAGATGGTCATGTAAAGAACAAACTTCCTCTTTCTTAACATGTTCACCCTCATAAAAAAATCTAGATAATTGTGTTGAGATAATTTTTTGGTCAATGAAGAATATATCCCTAGGATTTTGTGCGGTCTCGAGATAAGATGTTTATACACGGTGGAGACATTTTCTAAATTAATGCAAGTATTTGAATGTATTGTTTGTTCTTTGTATCCTTACTTTATATATGTCGGATAGCAAAATACGAAGATTTAATTTCGTGGTAAACATTTAAGGATGGCATACTAAATATTGTATGGTACTCATAGATAGTGGACTGAAGGGAGGAAAGAATAAACCCTTCTCAGCTACACAAGGTTTATACATAGAAGATTTATTAGATGGATGAAACCTAACTAATAAATAGTGGTTTTAATTTGTTAATTGGTTTGTTCTAGGTTAAATATATTACATACTTGTGATTAAAACATGAATATTAATTAAATTTTAAAAAATCATATTTTATGGAAAAAATTGAGTTATTACATTTTGGTATCATCGTTGAAGGTTCCATCTCTTGGTATTAATGGGTTAATTATGATAATATTAATCTATTCTTGTTTTAACATGATATAATGGTATGAAGAAGAATGAACAATGATGTTGCAACCAGCTCAAAAAATCTTGATGGTTCAACAAACGAGAAAACTACATGAGATCCTTTTGGTTCTCCAAGATACCCGTAAATGGATTTTTCCCTCGAGTAGCATGTCGAGTGGTGAAAATGTATAACATGAGGAGGCATGTGAGGAGGAACATGAGGAAGAACATCCTAGAAAACATGTTAATGAGAATCAACGAGATAATAATAAATCTTGCATGAATTCGGAATAGCTAAGGACATAAAAGAATCATTACGCCAAATTTTGATGGGACTGCCTTAGGGGATGGTGCAAAAAATTATTTAAGTGAAATGGAAAAATATTTTGAGATCAGAGACTTCTTTGAAGAAACCAAGGCTGTGTGGGGTAATTTTCATCTCTCTCACAAAGCTTCCACTTGGTGGGACAACCATAAAATGTAACTAGGAATAGAGACATCAACTATAACCTAGGATAATTTTAAAGGGTAATTTCGTTAACACTAGCTTCCCACCTATATTTTGACAAGAAAATGACTTAATTTAAGAGTTTAATCCATGGGAAAGAGATAGTAACTGAATATTGGAAGATTTTCACTAGCCTTCTAAAATATGTTCACCAAAATCAAAATATGAGAATTTCAGTTGTAAGTTCATTTTGGGATTCAATCCTAGCATAGGAGGTGAAGTCAATGTGCATAGACCATCCACTATGGAGGAATCTTTTGAAACATCCATAAAGAATGAATAAAATTTGTGAAGGATCCTAGCTTCAAGAGAGGAAAAACATAAAACAAGTAATACCTCCTCACCTCCCTTTACAAAAATATCATGGTAGAAAATATTTGATAAAAAGGAAAACCTAAAAAGAAAAATAATGCGAGATAAAACTACAATAAATAATAGGAAGGAGTGATATAATAGTTTTGGTATTCGAGAAAATATTTGAATTCAATATTTTTCACCATATCCTTACTTTATATATGGCAAATACCAAAATATGAAGATTCACTTTCATGGTAGACTTTTAATGATGGAAAAAATAGTTTTCTCAACCTTGAAAAAGGTAAACCTAAACATACTAAATATTGTATGGTACTCACAAAGAGTAGAAGGGAGGAAAGAATAAAATCTTTTTAGCTGCAAAAGGTTTATACACGAGAAGAGTTGTCGGATGGATCAAACCTAACTAATAACTAGTTTTTTCAATTTGTTAACTGGTTTTTTTGAGTTAACTCTATTGCATACTTGTGATTAAAACATGAAGATTCATTAAATAAAAGAATTCTTCTCATGTTTTATGGAAAAAAATTGAGGTATTTCAAAATCCCAACTACTAAAAAAATAAATAAAACCTTTTTCACATCAAATCCCATTCACTAAATTTATTTACTTTCAAGTCGATGACGTTGGAAAGATTATGACACATCAAATTTTTGTTTCCTCTACTCGATTCACGATCTCACGCAAGCCTTATGTAAATATATTTCCTAGGAAATAGATTTATGTTCATTTTATGACACCTATCGAGAGAGGTAAAACCCAAATCCAATTAGGAATTTCCTTTTAGCGTAAATATTATAAACTATTGGTTGTTCTAGAGGAGTAATTCTACATCGATAAGGTCGGATGTTGGAGGGAGTAGGTGGGATATATATTTCATTTGAGTTTATATAATATATATATATATATATATATATATATATATATATATATATATATATATATATATAAGATGCATATGCATGGTCCAAAATGAAAATTTTAATTTTGTTATAGGGATTTTTATAGTTCATATTATTTGTTATTTCATAGAATGGAATGCGAGGGTTGTGACATTTTTAATACACCAATTTGTTTTTGATTTACATAGAGTGTTGGGTGTGATTTTTTAAAGACATGTGGGCGTGATAATAATGAATTTTAATCGGACATGTCACCTTTAATTTTCCATAATTGTAATGGGTTTTGCAAGGTTTTGAGGAAAATTAGTTTTTGACCAAGGAAATAGATTCCTAAATGTTGAGTCATGATCTGACTAGAAAAGGTGAGTGAGGTTTTTAATAACGAAAATTAGATTAATACATTTGTGGGATATATTTATGACTTGGCCCAAAAGGCTATTTTCGTAGCCATTTTCATAATAATTTACCAAATTGACAAGTATTACGATTCTATCCAATGTGGAAAAGGTCGGCCTATTTTCTAGTGGTTAATTTTTCCTATTGATTAGCCTTGTGATTTGACACTTATCGGTGATGGTTCTTGCAAGATTCACATGGTCTAACATACTATAATCTAAACTTTAAGTCTTTAATATTTTATAATAATTTATGTATTCCAAACATTTTACATTAGATCGGTTTAACACATATTTTCTACGATAAAATACTATTTTATTTTAACTCACATTAAATCTAATTGTAACCACTTGCATATGATTAGTGTAAGGTATATATTCTTAGCTATATAATTGATGTTAAGTAACACTATTTACACATGGATTTTTTTCGGTATAAACATATGTAACTATTGTGGAGTATTTTAGGGAATCATTTATGCCACGAAGGTTCTAGGTTCTTCATATTATTTCAATTGTGATAGTCACATGGTTTTATGTTGTAAGTATCAACCCACGATAACTAGCAATTCGATGTACATTAATAATGTCTAATTGCCTATAAGTTTTAAGATCTCGATCACTTCTAACATATTCTAGATTTGGTCCACCACAATCAAAATCTTGGAATCCTTTGAGTATCCATGTGCTTTGTGTGGAAGATTTTTTTTTTATTTCAGTTCAAGTTTTCTTTCTGGTTGAAATGGTGGCAAGGGACTTGGGCAAGCTATTTGGGGATAGAGGTGAAGGTTTTTTTGTAAAGCTTTGATATTACCTAAGGATTCATTTTATTTAAGTGATGGTTCAACAAAATTTGAGATGTTGATTGGTTAAAGATCCTCCGTTGATGTCTTTAATTAATGATTTTTTCATTTATTATGGGTTCTTTGAATTTTTAAGGTTATTTAGCATCATTTCAGGAATTGTTATTTTTGATCAAGGCATTGAAGTTGTTTGATGTTGATTTTAAAGGAATCAATCTTAGACCACATTGTTGGGAAATGGTTTAAATTGTAATGTTATAGTGCATTGTTCTTGGACCATTTATCAAATATTGTTTGATGTTTTATGACCCTCCTTAGCATTATAAATGATGGTCATATGCGATTATCAAGGTAATTGGTTATAGTTTAAAGTTCAACGTAGGATTGTCTGTCATAGACCATAAGAAAATTAAATAAGTTAATAAACTAAACTTGGTCTTGGACAATATTGAATTGTTTATTGACATTTATTTTGACTATGAAAGTTGACCCTCCTTAACGTGGTGAACATTGTTCATAGACCATTGGCAAGATAATCCATAATTATTTATTGGTTGATATGGGTCATTGACCCTGTAGTATATGAAAATGTTTATTGATTATTGTTTATGTTTAAATGGTCATCGAACACTTTGAAAGTATAAATTTTAATGTTTATTAAAATGGTCACAAACGATGTGATGAATAACAAGGTAATGGTTATTGTTTAGTGTTTGATTTAGTACTCAACCGAAGTGCATGCAAAATTGATGAAATGGGTTTTGGTATTATGAACCACAATGTGGCACTGATGACATTTAAGGCATTAAATAAAATATGATCCCTTGGGAACCAGAAGCTTGTAGAGGAAGCCAAAACATACAAGGATTTCCCCCCATTCGAATTTTTGGCATTGTTGTTGGTTTTGGTTTGCTGAGATAGATTGTATGGAGGTTTTGAAAGAGATATTTTTGGAATTATGTTTCTGATCATATGCATGCAATGAATAAGTAAATCTTAAATGGTGAACCAATATTTATTTATTTTTTTGGAAATTTTTAGGAGTTTTATTGGAAATTGAAGTTACAGATTACAAAGGGAAATTTAGAGAAAGAAAACATGAACCAGGGATGTGTTTTTTTACTCATTTTCTTGTTGTTTTTAATATGAAATTTGAGGATATGTAACGAGTTTCACTCTGGTTTTAAATTTCGAAAATAATGAAAATATTAGTTGAAATATGTTCTTTGCTTGATGGGTTTTAATGGAAAATTGGCTATGTTATTATAAAATACTAATATAACATGTAGAGATTATTGTTAGTCACTTGAAAATGAGATGAATGCATGTCTTACTCTCTCTTGCTCTTTCTGTTTTATTTTGAAATTTGAGAATAAGTTGGGTTTTCTTTGATGTTTGAAACTATGAAACTTTTCTTGAATTTTATTAAGAAATTTTGAAAGAAAAATGGGATCAAAATGGGTCTTCGTGGCTGTTGTGAAATCTAGATTTTTATTTATTTTATATTTTTGGGTTGTTATTTCAAATGAAAATATATGCATATGGTTTTTATTTTTGAATCAACTTATTAGAGCTTGTTATTGGTTATATCACCATAGATATGTGTTCTTGAGTTTTATTGCTTTAAAATACAACAATTCCTTCATTTTTCTTAGGAAATTTTGAGGAGAAACTTGGAATGCAGATGGCTTATTTGAGTTTGATATTTTGATTAAAATATGGGAAATATAAACTTATTCTTTATATGTATTTAACCAAATTGTGACAAGATATGTTGTTCTCTTTTATAGAAATGCTTTCTTATTTTGAGAAGATTATATTTGAAAAAATACTTATAATGAGATGGGTTTGGTTTTAAGTGTTGATAATATGTTAAAAGAAATGGTGGTTATCTTGATAATATGAACTTAGTTTTGGTGGATATTTGGGATTGTTGTAAAGAACTTCGTCATTGATTTCAAATTTAGGAGCTTTTGCTATTATTGTCTTGTTGAAAATCATTTACATTGTGAGCTTAACTTGTCCGGGGATTTGGGATCGAGTAAATTTAAATGATGTTATTCAACCCATAAAAGGGCTTAGATGTTTAAATTCTATGAACTTCTCGCTTCGAGCTCACCATTGATTGGATTATTAAAAAGGTGAAGCTATGTAATCTCTCTCTAACAAAGGTTGCACTATTTGTGGATGGACAAATAAATCATTCCTTGTTGTTTGATATTTAAGCGTGTTTACCTTAATGTCATATTTAGGCTTGGACAATGTGGAAATTCATTCAATATGGTGTTGATTTAAAATTTTAATCTTCTAATGGAATGTTGTTACCTCCTCTTATAATAAATGATTATCAGGTTGGTTGAAGTGATATTGTGTAGAAGGTTCTCTTCCTTTACTAATTGCATGGGCATAAGTAATTAGTGTATTCTTAGCTGAATTAAATGAATGTTAGAATGATCCATGGGAAGGTAGATATCATGAGGTTAATGACTATAAGTGTATCTTATTAAACTCAATAATCAACTTTTCGTAGTAATACGTATGTGTTGGTAATCATGATTATTTCAATTTTTAATTAAGTAATGATCGGGAAACTATTGGAATTGTATGATTACTTATAAAACATGATTTTGTTCCATCTCCTTTGTAATATTTTCATAAATGGATGATGGGCTACTTAAGTTCATTCGTCATGTTATATGACTATTTTACATTGATGAAGTTTGCTTTGTTGGTATTATTCTTGTGGGTTACTCTTAAGAATTGATTGATATTGTTATGAAATTCTAGTCTTGATTATGGAAATAATAAATTGCATTTGTAAGTTATTTAAATTGTCTATAGATATAATTATTATCTAGACTCTTGGATTATTTGATAACATATCTTGGTTTATGTACTATCATTTCGTTGAGTAGTGATATATAAACTTATTTAATGATTTAGGAAGTTTATAAGTTATCATTTAAGTTAAATTTAACATATTCTATTATTTTATTTAAATACAACAAGAATATGAGTTAATTAATTCATGTCGAGTTCTTTAAACTAACACATGTATATATTTTCTCTCCTACATTTTGTAGGAAGGAGTGATACTCATGAAGTATTTGATTGGATATTTAATGCATGATTACACCATGTGATAGTTTTTTTAATCGACATAGATTGTTGTAATTATTTTTAATTGTGAAAATATTATCTTCACAAGTTGATTAAAGGGCATTTATTCCTAATGTACTACCTTGATGAATTATGTATCCATATTTATGAGAATAATGGATTATCTTATTAAGTTTGAACACACTACATGGTTGTGTTGTAGCTTGATTTGATGGTTTTACAAGTAATGATATGTTTTTTTTTACAACAAAGCATAAATGAAAATATTAAATATATGGTACACATCTATTATTGTTTACCTCACCCCCATGACCTTATTAATTATCACCAAAGCTCACCATCAGTTGGGGAATTTTTATGCCCCTCACATGGCCTTACCTATAACCTACCCTACCCACACCTACCTACCCAACTGTTGATTATGTGGAAACTCCAATTCACTCACTCGTTGCATCTTGTGATGATGATACCTGTGTTGTTCAACCTAGTGACCTTACCTTTCCTCAATGCCATGATGCTTATCCAAACCAACCTTGACCCTTTGACCTTTTGGGGTGTACCGGAACATACCTACACATTCCTGCATCTTACCTAGTTGTGTGTTCGGACCATATCCTCTACCATGGATACCAGACCTCAACAACCCTTGTTTGGATGAACCTAGCGACCTTAGACAACGTAAATTTGTTACACTGAGAAATTCCTTATATCTCATTGCATACCAACCATGCCTATGACCTACACTCAATCATGCCTACCATCCCATTCCTCTAATTCATCATATTATTCCAAATCTTATGGGAGAACTACATCGTCCTGAGGCCCCTTTTTGTCGGGGCTATGTAGGTAGAAATCCTAGGGTATGGGGACCTTGGAGGTTAGCTTGGACAATATTTACCATAACCCATTTCCCCTTCACTTTCCTATGCATGCTCTACCTTATTTAGTTTCCATTTTATATCAACAATTGGTAATTAAACCAAAAAATCACCAATTAACAAATATTTTTACCACTTCATCAAATCATTCATTTATCATTTTTATATTTCCACCATAGCAAATATTTGGAAATTTAAACCATAACATGCATGACCATCATCATTTGTCTTCCATGTTACCAAAAACTTAGAACCTAAAGCAAAACCATGACTCAACCATGCCTACCTAACTTGACTCCACCATGTCTAAGTGACCTCACTCAATCATGCCTACGACCTTGACTTAATCATGCCTAATCCACCTAGCTTCCATCACATAGACAATAACACTGGAAATTACAAACATAACTAAAACCTCATACTTGTATCTATTTGGCCTTGCTAAGCTTCTTTTAGTTGCAACCATTAGTGCCAATGCACCTTTTATCACTCCGGCCACCCATTGAACCACACGTACAAGCTCAATCTACCCATACATATCCTTTGTTGTGTCTTAGGAATTATTATTTTACCTACACCTTGCCCTTACCCGTGCCATGAGATATTTTCTTGAACGACCAACTTGGTGTGACCATTGACCTTATGTACTCATTATACCTTGCGATGTTGTTACCTATGTTGTTTTAGCCTAACAACCATACCTTGCCTATTTCCATGCCGTTTATCCCAACCAAACCTTTGGTGTACCAGAACATACCTAAGTATTCCTTTACCGAACTATGTTGTGTTTTCGGACCATACCATATACCTTGGATACCTAAATCATTACACCCTTGTTTGGATAAACCGATTGACCTTGGATGATGTAGACTTAGCAAACTCTTCAATTTGGTACCATGTTGTAATCTATACATGTGCATGCATTTGATTGTAATTACCCATGGCCCATTTTTGACCCCGGCCTATTACCTATTACCCAAGTTAACCATCACCCTTTCCCATAGTACTCATACCCTTCCCCACCTATCTTCACCACCTACAAATTTATCAAACCATTCACCAATCATGTATTACACCTCATCGATTATCTAGTTTGAGGGGACCACCTTCACCCACACATGGGGCAATCACTTCCTATTTTTGTCAGCATCGCTTACATTTAAAAGATATGCAACAAAAGGGGAAAAATGTAGACACTAAAATTGGGTCACACTCCCCTTGGTCCCTTTTCGAATAACCAACTTAAACATATTCACCTAACCATGACCCTTTTACCCCACATTAATATTAGTTTAATTATTTATAATTAAATTAATACCCATGCTCACAATATTCATTATTTAACTACCCTAATTAAACTAATTTCCACCTCACCTAGACACCTCACCCCACCACCTCACCTAGACACCTCATCAAAAACCTATTCTTAGCATGTTTCCCTTTTACTAGGACTCAACATTCACTCACCATAACTAACTAAGACTTAGTCCTACCTATCTTAATGAACTAAGACTTAGTGAAACCCTAAAATCACATGCCTATTCTCCCTCTAACCACATTCTTGCTCATTAAAATGTAACATTCCATTTTTATCCACGAGAGTAGATAGAGTGGCCCAAAAGATTTCCAAGATCTGGAATTTTCAAGTAAACCAAATATTTCCCACCTTAACCGACGCCGGTCACCCTAAGCCACCATTGGTTACCATATATTCATTTTGGTAACCTTTTTGAGAGGTTGGACACATTCTCAAGTTTTGGAACAAAGGAGATACGTATGCAAGAAATAACTAGAGAATTTTCACACATCCAAACAACCATAGCCAATACTAAGACTGATCCAAAGGTATTTGTGTTTACAGTAGCATTCTAGGAAGCACTACCATAGCACTAAGCACCATTCCATAGATAAACCTTCACAAGCATCTCCAACCACCTCTCCTCCACTAGGCATTCATAAACCTTGAATTCTAAGTAATTTGATTTATCCTCTATCACTTGTAGTTGTATTCTCTCTTTGTCTTCATCCATTCATTGTTCCTACCTAGATCTATCCTTCAACTCTCTCTCTATTAACCACCCACTCACACCTAACCTAAACTTCACAAAACCTATCCCAAAACCGCCTCCCTCATGTAGACCTCACAAAAACCCTCTAAACTATTTGTGCAATCACAGAGAGGACCCAAAACTCATTCTACAACATCTTCCATCTCCTCATAGTCACGGACACCGATTAACTCTAACCGTGGTCGATTAGTCTTATACCGACATCACTCTCCTTAATCGATATCAGAGACTATGACTATCAACCCAACCTAACAACTCAACCCTTAGCCTACCCCAAACCTCACTCAAAACCTTACCACACCTATCTTGGACCTGTCACCTCACCTTCCCCCACAGAGACCTTTCCAACTCTCTATTCCAAGACAGAATAGAGCCTAAACACCCTCCACCTAACTCTTTGCCACTTTCCATAGTGACTGATATTGGTCACCATAAACTGGTATCGACCATACCTAAAATGATATCAGTCACCCTAACCGACATCGGTCTCTGTGTCTAATAAAATTACTTTAGACCAGTAACTAACCTACCCCACCTAAAACTACCCAAACACCTTACCCAACTTTAACAAGACCTTGTCTATGACCCACAAACCCTGCGTTACACTGTAACTTTGACACCGAAACCTTCACCTACACAACCCCTTATTATTTAATTTAATCGATGTTGGTAGTAATCTGAGGCACCCAAATCAGAATGCTAGCACTAGATTATTTTATTTACATGTTTAAGTTATTTTATATTGATTTATAAATAGTGGATTGATGACCTTCTATGAAGTATCACACTTCCTAGATCTAGCATATGCTAGGCAGTCCACTATCATATACTATTTAACTCTCTTTTGTGGTCTTGTTTTGTATTTTAGGTAGTTCCTCCTAGCCAAAAGGAATCTCTCACAGTCATCATTGGATCAAGAAGTCAGAATGCGTGCAACGACCTTTAAACCAACCATCACAACAAGGTATCCCTCCTTGGCCCATACCCTTATCTATTTCGTGAAATCCATAAATAAAATAGTGAAACAAAAACATTCAAAGGAAGTACAAGTTCAATTTTGAATAAACTTTAAATATTGTGTCTACAATGTGTTAGAAATGAAAATAATGATTCATCAATGTAGTACACAAAAAAACTCTCCAGTCTAGGTAGATCATGCACATCTTGAAAGAAATATATCACAAAGTTGCTGATGTTGTTGAGAACAAGTACAGTAGTGATCTACGAGACTTCCCTAAGACTTGAAATTTCTAGATTAATTTCCTCATATCTAGCAAAGTAAATCACTCTCGAAAAAGAAGGTCAAGTATAGGTTCATAGTTTTAGATTTAAGGAAAGTATGTTTTTACAAGAACCCATCCAATACAAGCTCAAACAGAGTTTAAGATATAGCTAAAGAAATACAAGAATAAACAATGAGCTATTGAGAGAAAACACACTGTATGCCTCTTAAAGTATACAAAAAATAGAACAATCATGCTTATGATTTTAAAAGCAGTTTACAAATCATCTTGAAAAATATATACAAAGCTTCAAAGATTTAAGAATGGATACCCATCAAGTAAAATGCTAAGCTCCCAAAGTATATTGAGAAAAAAGTATGATCATATCTAGTAAAATTAAGAAAATTCATAATTTCATAGGAAAGATATTTCAAATCACAAGGAATTGGAATGACCATAGGCATAAATGTTACTTAGAGAAGAAAAATGGAAGTAAAGATAGTGAACTTCAAATAATAAATGAGGCATAGAACAATGACTAGTGAGTAAAATTATCAAATTTTTAGAAACAATTTACACCTAGAATCAAAAATTAGGTTTCAAGAAATCAACAAGTAAACCCATAATGAAAGAGTGAAAATCATGATAACTTAGAAAGGGGAAATCCATTCTCAAACGGTAGTTACAATATTCAATATTTTTAAGAATATTTCAAAAAGAAACAAAGCCAAATTACTAGTTTCAGGAAAACTCAATGAAACCTTTAAAGGTCGAATGTCATAGTTAGTTTGTGCTAAACACCTAGTCCCCATTTTAGCTCAAAGACCACAAAAAACACAAATTCTAGGCAGGTTTCAGATCGAATCAAGAAAATAAATGAAAAAAGGACTTTTAGTTCCCAAAATGAAAAGATCACCTTCAAAATAGTGGTGGCCACCTAGTTACAAAGTTTTATGGAGCTCAAAGAATCGAAAACTCAAATTATTTGAACCCTCACGGTGCCGAGAAAATGGATAGAATTGAAATGAGAAGACATTTTTCAGAAACGTCGAGCTCGAGATCAACATCAATGGTAGATATAATCAAGAATCTAGCACATAACACAAAAAGGTGAAAATGGCAGAAAATATGTGAATGTTTGAAGTCACAAAGCCACACAAGCTAAAAATGCTAGAAAGCGATCTTCAAATTGATCTTGGATCATAGATTAATGGTAGAAAATAAAAAAATTACCAGGGCAACACCCCCGGCTGAAAATTTGTATTGAACAATGAGTTAGGGTTGCGTTTTTACTAACTCAATTCAACCTCACATTTGCCTAACCCAACCCCGAGTTATTAAATTATGACATAGATCTAACAGATTACATAATCAAACGATGCACAAAAAAACCACACTACCAACTTGATTCAAAGCATCGATGACCCAGATTGTCAAGATCTGAGATCAACAGAGACATGATCATGTTTTTAAATTCAATGCGATCTAGGTCACCATGGTTAGAAAATCGATGGATCCATATCAATAGGTACCATGATCAATGGACAAGAAGTAATACCACTATCATTAAATGCTAACTCGACCACTATTTCTAGCATAACTCATCTAGAGTTAGATCGAACAATGGAGATCAATCGGTACAATGACCAATGGTCACGATCGAGATCACCATTTTTATGCAAACTCAAAGTTACATCAATGCCACCAAAAATGAAAAGAAGGGTCTATTAATCATGAAGATGGGACCAATCCTAATTAATGTAATAATTTTCTCAACCTTATCTAAGATCTAAACTATACCATGATGCCACAAAAATATTTCAAATACTAACATTATAATATGTGCAATGATGATCCGAAATGGTAGTCCGAGTGATCATTCAAACAAAATCATTACCTTGATCATATTTAAGGTGTGTTTTATATAATCAAGTAAATCAAAGGTGGTAGTTTAAAATGATAAAGGTACCCATGACCTTAGTCATAATAATGCTGGCCCATGTGCTCATCAATGATGGAACATGATAGGTCGAGAAAAGTTGAATATGCACTTTACCTTAAGAATTAGAAACTTACCTTAATTTACTGCTAAGGTGGTCCCCATAGAGGCAATGAGTATTTTGCCAAGTATGTACATGTTATGGTGAGATAAGATAAAGAAAGGCATTATTCTTGCATATTATGTAGTTTTTGCATGTAATCACAAAAGGAAATATCAAAGATAAAGACAAATTTACCATTACAAGTGGATGAAATATACATTTGTCACATCATGCACAAAAATATAAAGATCATGTACTTGCATTTGAGAAGACTTGCAGACCAAGCAAGAGCTATTATTAGCTAAAATTATTCACCCAATTTTATTCATTGTATTAAAAAAGAGTAGACACTTTCACTTTGACTAAAGTGTATTGTAAGAACTAAGGCTATTTTTTCATCATTGTAAAAGCATGGTTATTTTTATTCCTTGATTTATTCATGATAAAGGCTAAAATTAACATGCATGTGTGAGTTCATACTACAACCTATTTTTAGGAGGGGTTGGCTGAAGTATTTTTGCTATATATTTTGTACATTAGCAAGGAACAAAGAATGAAATTTTGGACGTAGGAATGGTAAAGCAATTTTTTGTCATTTTTTCCCTTTAATGTGAACCAATTATTGTTTTTCCAATTATTTGCAGTGGTATGTATCTGTCTATTAGATCTTGTGAATTTTAATTCCCTAAATTAATTATATTAACTTGCTACAAATTTGGTGTTTTCTGCATAGCCTTAGTGTGCATGTTAGCTTGTTGTGTTGTTGTGATTTATCACTCAAAAAATAAGTTTTTTTCCTTAGGATTTAGCTGAAACTCATTGGTTTGTGCTCCTTTAATTTGTTTCTCAGTCCATTTTGCATGTAATCAGTCAAATCCCTCAATAATTTTGGTGTATCAACCCATTTTAATTTCAGTTACAACCATCTTTTTACCCTTAAAATGCCAAAAATTAGATTTAGGATACATTAATAAGGAACCGGCCTTGTAATCCCGAGAGACTCACCTCAACATAGGGATACCCACAACCCTGAGGTGTTTCCATTGTATCTATAGAAGTGAGGGAAGAAAAATCTTAGAACCCTTGTTGTTATCCCTCAACTAGGGTGCACTTCTAAGAGATAACAATTTTTGGCACACCTAGTGGGACATGGATCAAATTTACAATGAATTTACAACGGGTTTGTAGCAAAAGCAAAAAAAAATTTGGAAGGACAAAGCTGCATAAATCCATTGAAAATAAAAAGAAATTATTGGGTGACTTTGTAAGGCTGATTTCATACCAAGTAAAATGTTGTTCATCATCAAATTATTCAACTGCAACTTTTTAAGGTATTTTTCAAGAAAATTTAGATCTGGTTTTTGTTGTTTATCAGCAATTTTCATGAGAAGAAGACCTATTTTACATATTTCTATATTTTATGAGGTCCCACAACCATGAATCCCCATTATCAGCAGTATTACCAGTCAGATCCACATCCTTTTTATCCATTTTCCCCTTCAAATCAGTTGTATGACCCTTATCATAATGAGTATCCCCATAACTTAAAGCATGCACATCAATATGATTATCAGTATGAAAATGGTTATGTTGTCCAAAACCAAGGTTATGTAGAAGGTTATGCATATTTTGAAGGTGACATTCATGAAATAGAGCAGATCATGGAAGTATTGAAAGAATAGATACAAAGATTTCCTGGTTTTAGGAAGCCCTGTCAATGGGGAGGTCCTACACCTAGTTGGCTTAGTCTGTAACAAAGGCTTGGGGTAATGAGAGAATCTATTAACCAAATGTTGCAAGCATTTGAAAATGATAGGCATCAGGTTGAGGAACCCCATCAACTAGATGTTCCCACTTACCTTCCCAATCAAAATCTAATGCCCACATATCTTCCTTACTAGCTAATGCACCCTATTCATTAGTTTCTAAATTTTAAGGATTACGTAAATTCTATTCTTTTTGTTCCACAATCATGTACCGAATCTAAATTTAAGTGTCCAAGCTATCATTCTATTGATGTTCTAAATAAATACCTTGTACCCCATTCTCTTGTTCAAAAATTTCCAATTCAAGCTAAAATCAAGCCCACCCCTCCTCCTCCATCCATAATACCAATTCATGAAGGAAAAAATCAAAATATCATCCAGGAGGGGCAGCTAACTCAATAAAATAGTGGGTTGAATTTCTTGCATAACATGTAGCAAAGGGTTTCAAAATTTCAGTTTCATCATGTTCTAGAGTCTGAAAAAGAACCCATGCAAAAGGTATAGTTTGATTATGCAACAAAGAAAGAAAAAGTGGAAGATGATCATCAATCTTTATATTCTGAATGTAGTATGCATGAAGGCACCGTATTCACATAAGTTACTTATTCATCAGAGCTTGTAAAGTCATAAAAGGATGAAAAATTAGTTTTGAAATCCAAATAGAATGTGTTGCAGAGTTTGACATTGAAGAGGCTGATTTCTTGTCGATTTGGAAGATTACATTGGTGAGGAACAACCCATAGAACTCACAAGTTTTATAGTTTCACCATTCATCTTCTAGAATAAAGAGCCTCTTGGATCTAAAAAGGAGCAAGAAATTTTATTGGATGTAGATCCTTTCTTTCCCCTTCTCAAAATATCATTTTTAGAAGAGAATATACTTATAGCAGAGCAGCCTTTGATAGAAGAGGAAGATAATTTTTAGTTTCAAGACTACATGATGGATCTAAATAGTGGAAAAGAATTTTTAAGGTACAATTGAAAAATCAATCGTAATGTGATCATAGTACAATATAGCTTGAAGAGGCTGAAATGACTCCAAATTAGTCTCTGAAGGTTCTCCAGGATGATAAGGTACAATAGTTTTATGAAGCGGATCGGTGACTAAATCAATTTCACAAATGTACATGATGAAAAAAATAGCTTGCAGAAGCAAAACAACTTTCAAATCAGCTTCAAAATGTGCTTAGTGATAAAATTGAAGTCAAGGAAACAGATTATATCATGCCGGTCATCTTATTTACGTCAAGGAGGTCATGTTCTATTCAATATTTAGCTATTTTCAGCTAATTATAGGAGTACCTAAATTCACTTTGGTTTTGAACACAAGGAAGAGTAAAATATTCTATAGAATCGGACCTAAAACCTCTCAAAATAGCTTGTTGACAAGATGGAGGTGTTTTTAAACTATTACAATGATCTTATCAACAAACTAAAGGTATATGTCTTCTATCCAAATTCTTCATGTTATTTATTTTCCAAGATGAATTCATGGCCTTGATTTTGAGAAACGGAAGTTCCTTTTCGCAACTCATTTTAGGTTTCGTTTAGCTTCATTTTTCTACTAGTTAGAGTAAGGTAGATTAGGATTTTCCTTTCAATAAGTGTAGTTCATGCACATTACAATTATTTTCAATTCAATAAAGTGCATTTTTGCACTGTTCTAGTTTACTAGATCCTTTCCTAGCTTTAGTTTGTTTTTCAAAAGGTCCAGTTTTTCAAAACAAAGAAGATTTTGGTTATATGTTTTGACTCCATGCCCAATAGAATAGATCAAGGAATGGGTCTATAAGCTAGCAAATAGCTTTCCCCGTAGGATCACTAGAAATGTTGACATTTTTTACACTTATACAAAAATGGGGAACTCAAAACTTTGTTTTATATGGAATGCATTTATGGAATGGACCTAACTAAGGGAATTCATACAATTCTCACTTGATTTTTCAGCTGCAGCAATTGATTATCAACATGTAATATGCAGCTATGTGTGCTTATAAAGAATGTAACAAATCCCATATGTTTCACTCCATGTCTATCTTTAGCAAGGAAACACATAAGCCCCAAAGGACCAATGCATTTCCTTGATGAAGGCGAGAATCACAACTTAGGTAGGATGTTAAATTCCATAACAGAAAATAGAGTTGTTGATTGCAGGTTGTAGATGTTCATTATTAAGTTATAGGTATTTTAAATTTGATCATTTCCTATGATTAAGTGTTATTAAGTATGTTATTGAGTTGTTTAATTCATTGTACAATCATTACATATCATAAGAGATGAAAGTAAAAGGAAGTACACAACTCAATTACAGAAATAATATCATTTATTCATTAGGAAATTCAATGTTTCCCACACAAGCCATGGGATGTAACTTACAATTATTGAAATAAAAGATACATGTGTATAAAGCTAAAAGAAAAGGAATGAAGAAGGAACCCATCATTGCCTTGGGGTTTCCTCTTGGTATTCATTGTTTCAGCTCTAGCTCTTGAGCTTCATCTTCTCTACATCACTCTATTACAACAATGTACCTAAAAGAAAAAAAAGATAAACTGTCAAAAATTGAGCTCAGGATTCAATCTGCATACTTGTGTTTCTAGTTTCAAGAAAATGGATCTGTTGAAATTGGTAGGTATAAGATACATCAAGTAACTGATACAGAAATGAAAAGTACTATTTGGTAGAAGCTCATGGAAATCATAGAAAACATGATAGAAAGAAAGAAAAGAAAAAAAGTCACTATGGAACACAAGAGAGGCCAAAAATCCTATTGTTTTCTAACTAGTTTGTTTAAATGTGTAGATACAGGTAAGAAGGAAAATAAATTTTTTACTGTTGCATTCATGAAAACTAAAACAATTTTCCAAGAAATTAAGTATTGATGATATCATAGAAGAAATAAATCATTTCTTGATACTTTATGAACATACAATCAAAGTAATGCATACTTTCCATATGATGAAGTACTGACCATAGTTTCAAATTGAAAGTGCAAGTACAATCTTAGAGCTCGAGTGTATCAAGTACATTTTTAAATAACATTCATGGAAGGTTACAGAATAGGAATATGTATCTATAAAATCAAGCATTGCATAAAGGAAACATGCATCTACAAATAGGAACTTGTAAAATACATCAAAGATTATGTTATTCATAGAAAAATGTTCATGGCATATTAAATCATATTAATAGCATTTAAGGGATCCTCAAGTATAAATATGATTTTATCATTATAGTTACTAATGAGAAAGCATCAAAATGACTCGCCATCGGGATACAAACTACTGGGTGCATCTTAGTTCTGATTTTACTCGGGGTAAGCTAAGAAAAAAATTCCTTCACAATATGTCACGATAAATGATTCAACTCTTTGAAGCGAGATCGATTGCGATTTTAGAAAAGTAAGCAACCATAAGATTACTGATTTCAGATCTACTTTGAATTGACCAATTTTAACACTTGCAAGGTTGAACCCAAGGGAAATAAGAAAAAGTTACAAGTATTGAACAAATTCCATTATAGCAAACCAAAGTATACAAAAGCTCATACATGAAGGCACATAGTGCAAGAGTGGCAACTTTTAGATCTATATGATGGATTAAATGGGTACAAACATATAATGAGATATAGCATGAAGCAATCAGTTACAACATTCAAAGGAAGTAAAGGTTCATTTTTGATAAACTTGAAATATTGTAGCTGATGTGTTAGAAATTAAAATAATGATTCATCAATGTAGTACAGAAAATAACTCACTAGTTTGGGTAGATCATGCACATCTCGAAAGAAATATATCACAAAGTTATAATGTTTCCAAGAAAAAGTACAATAGCAATCTACCAACTTCCCAAGAGTTATAATTTCAAGATTAATTACCTCAATTCTAGTAACGGAAACCAGATCTTAGTAAAGAAGGTCAAGTACGAGTTCATAGTTTCAGATCTAAGAAAATCATGTTATTCTGAGGAACACATCCAATATAAGATCAAACAGAGTTTAAGTTATAGCTAAAGAAATACAAGAATTAACAATGATATTTTGAGAGAAAACAAACCGTATGCCACTTAAAGTATACAAAAATTGGAGCAGTCATGCTTCTCATTTAAAAATAGTTCACAAATAAGCTTGAAAAATATATACTGAGCTTCAAAGATTTAAGAAGGGATACCCATAAAGTAAAATGGAAAGCTCCCAAAGTATAGTGAGAAAAGATTATGGCAGTTTGTGTATAGTAAAATCAACCAAATTCATAATTTCATAGGCAAGATCTTTCAAATCACAGGAATTGGATCTACCATTGGCACAAATGCCTCTCAAAGAAGAAAAATGGAAGTAAAGAAAAAGAACTTCAAACAACAAATGAGGCATAAGAACAATGAATAGTGAGTAAAATTACCAATGTTTGAAATGATTTACACCCAAAATTAGAAAGGTGGTTTCAAGAAATCAACAAGTACACCCATAATGAAATAGTGAAAATCATGATAACTTAGAAAGGGAACTCCATTCTCAAATGAAAGTTACAATTTTCAATATTTTGAGAAGATTTGAAAACAAATAAAGCCAACTTACCAGTTTTAGAGAAAACTTGATGAAACCTTTGAATGTTGAATGATAGAGTTAGTTTGTGAAAGAACCTAGGCCCCTTTTTAGCTCAAAGACCACAAAAATATAAATTGCAGACAGGTTTAATTATTAAATAGAGAAAAGAAATGAAAAATGAGGAGTTTCAATTCCAAGAATGTGGATCACCTTCAAAATAGTGGCAGCCACCTAGCTACATGGTTTTTGCAAAGCTCAAAGAATTGAAACCTCAAAGTATTTGAACCCTCGTAGTGCTAGAAAATGCACAAAATCAAACTCATAAGACATTTTTCAGGAAAATTCAAGCTCAATATCATCATTAATGGATAAAATAATAAAAAATCTTGCATAGAACTTAGAAAATGAGAAAATGGAAATATATATATAAATGCTCAAAGTCACGAAGCCGCACAAGCTAAAAATGCCATGAAATGAGCTTTAAATTGACCTCGAGATCAAAGATTAATGACGAAAAATAAAAAATTGGCCATGGCTTCGCCCATGAAACCGAAAAGGCAAAGTGAACAATGAGTTAGGGTTGAATAGTTTTACCAACTCAACTCAAACTTGCATTTACCTAACTCGACCCTTAGTTATCAAATCACAACCATGATCTAATAGAACACAATCCAATGATGCATAACAAAACCACACTTCCAACATACTTAAAACCATCAATGACACAAATTTTCAAGGTATTAAGATCAATGGACATGATCATATTTTGAAATTCAATGCGACCGAGGTCACCATGGTTAGAAAATCGATGGTTCCAGATCAATAGGTATCAAGATCAATGGACGAGAAGAAATACCATTATCATTAAATGCCAACTCGACCACCATTTCCAACATAGATCATCTAGAATTATATCAAATGATGGAGATCAATCAGGTACAATGACCAATGGTAACAATTAGATCACCATTGTTTATGCAAACTCGAGTTACATCAATGCCATAGAAAAAGCAAAATAATGGTCTATTCATCATGAATATGGGACCAACCCCGATTAATGTAATAATTTTCTCAAGCTTATCTAAGCTCTAAACTATACCATGATGCCACGAGAAATATTTCAAATGCCAACATTATAATATGTGCAATGATGATCCTAAAAGGTATGCCGAGTGATCATTCAAACAAAAGCATTACCTTTACCTTATTTAAGGTCTATTTTATATGATCAAGGAAATCAAAGGTGGTTGTTTGAAATGGTAAAGGTCCCCATGACCTTAGTCATAATAATGCATGCCCATGTGCTTAGTCAACGATGGAACATGATAGGTCAAGAAAAGTCAAATGTGCACTTTACCTTAAGAATTAAAAACTTACCTTAAACTTTGCCAAGGTGGTCCCCATAGAGGGAATGAGTGTTTTCAAGTATGTACATGATATGGTGAGATAAGATAAAGAAAGGTACTGTTATTATAGAATATGTAATTTTTGCATGCAATCATAAAAGGAAAGATCAAATATAAAGACAAATCTACCATTACAAGTGGATGAAATACATAGGTATCACATCATGCACAAGAATACAAAGATCATGCACTTGCATTAGAGGAGACTTGCAGACCAAGCAAGAGCTATTGTTAGCTTAAATTATTCACCCAATTTTATTCATTGTATTAAAATAGAGCAGTCAACTGCACTTTGACTAAAGTGTATTTTTGGAACTAAGGCTATTTTTGCCTCATTGTAAAAGCATGGTTATTTTTATTCCTTTATTTATTCATGATAAAGGCTAAAATTAACATGCATGGGTGAGTTCATATTGTAGTCTATTTTTAGGAGTGGTTGGGTGAAGTCTTTTTGCTATATATTGTGTGCATTAGCAAGGCACAAAGAAGGACTTTTTGAATGCACGAGTGTTGAAGCAAGTTTTTGCTAGTTTCTCCCTTGAATAAGAAGCAATTATTTCCTTTCCAATTGTTTGTAGTGGTTTGTATATTTCTATTATCTCTTTTGAATGTTAATTCCTTGAATTAATTATCTTACCTTGCTACAAATTTGGTGTTTTTGCATAGTCTTAGTGTGCATGTTAGATTGTTGTGTTGTTGTGATTTATCCCTCAACACATAAGTGTTTTGCCTTAGGATTTAGCTGAAACCCATTGGTTCATGCTTCTTTAATTTGTTTCTCAGTAAATTGTGCATGTACTCAGTCAAATCCCTCAATAATTTTGGTGTATCACCCCATTTTAATTTCAGTTACAACCATCTTTTTACCCTTAAAACCCAAAAAATAAGATTTAGGATACATCAATAAGGAATCGGCCTTACAATCCCATAGACTAACCTCAACATAGGGATACCTAGAACCATGATAGTGTTTCCATTTTAACTCGTAGAACAATAAGATTTATAACCCCTATTCTTATCCCTTTGCGCGTGCACTTCGAGAGATAACGAGGGCTCATTTGGGAACATGGCGAGCTAGGGAGGATTTGAAGGAAGAAGTAGAGGAATCAAGATCATGTTGTTTATGGAGAACATGGAAGTGCTTAGAGTCCAAAGAGTTTGGAGTTCGTACTTTGAGCCATTCAAATTTGGCAAGGAAAAAATAATTAGGGCAAACAAAATTTACGAAACCTTGTGAACCCAAACTTTGATGGGCTCTAGGAGTTTTGGGTCAACTTACTCTTTTGGGGATAATGAGAGAAACTCTTTTGGTGATTCAGGATGGTTGTTTCATAAATTGACAAGAGAAAAATTTGAAGTGGAAAGCGGGGTTCTCGAAGTTCGCAATGCCCAAAAATCCAAAATTCATGGCAATTCCTAATGGAAACTCCAAAAGCCCAAAAACATTTACCCGAATTCCATTGCATTGGAGCCGTCGAGTCATTTGGGTAATGCACTATATAGGTGGGATTTATTTTGGGCACCGATCTAAGCTGATTCGAGAGGTGTGTAAGCGGCGAGTTGCATTCAATAGAGCTTAGTAGGTGGGGTTTAGACCTAAAATTATGGCTCGAATGAAATGTTACACAAATTTTGCATCCCTTGGCCATTTTTAATGAAATTTTACTTATTGGAAAGCATATTCAAAGTATTATCGATGGAAGAGTTAAAGTCTCAAGATTAGGGATAGGTGAAGAATGAGCTTAGGAAGCAACCTGGAGAAAAATCAAGATAAATTCTTCTATACTCATTTTCTTTTGCTAATCTTATAGTCATTGGAAAGGTTTTGGAGCTCTATAACATGGGATGATCAGAAATGGGAAATTTGTTAGTTAGGTGGGTGATAAATCATGACAAAGTTGCAGGAGTTAAAGCTATACCTAGGTGTAGTGATGGAGCAAGTGCAAGCATAAACCCATTCCTTCTTACATAAGTAAAACAATCATGGGTTTGAAGATCTTCTCGTAACCATTATAGGAAAATAATTATTATTCTTGGTGGGTTTTGGAGCAATATCGGACTCTGCATTCTCTCTCCCATGCAAAAATAAAATTCTTCTATAAATTGTGAGGGGCCCTTTTTACAAGGTTGGACACTTTGCATATGCTCCGCCATTCCTTCTTGTAAGAAAGTTGTGGAGTTTCAAACCTCCTTATTTGAATATTGTAATGCAATATTTGTGCCCCCCAATGTAATGAATTGTATCAATTTTATGGAGCAATAAAAATAAGATATGTGGATGTTTACAGTCCTCCTTTTTGTTTTATTGCATATTCTTGTCCTTTCATTACATATAAGTTTATTGTGCACTATCATACTTGTATTGTAGGGTTTAAAATGGGGTTTTGTTTATTGGAAAATGGGTTTGTAGTATTATTAGGATAAATACATTATTATTTTAATTAATTATGCATTGCATAGTTAGATTATTTATTTATTGTTATTTGGTTATATTTATTTATAACCTGTTGTATTGTTTATTTGTTGCATTATTGTTGCAACTATATTTGTTTGTATTTAGTTGGTTATTGCTTCCCGAATGTATTTTGGAAGCTATTGTAACAATTATATTTGTATTCATCTATTGTACAATTCCTATAAGAATTTCAACACTCAATTGTATCTTTAATTGATTGAGATTAATAAAATCTATCAAGATTCCGCCTTTCTTGTTCATTTTACATTTGGTACTAGAGCTGGTTGAATCTCCGGAAAGGTTAGAGAAATTTTGCGAGAGGAAGGAGAATTTCGGAGAAGAAATCTACAACAACGAAGAGCCCATGTTGTCTCAGTAGCTTCCCAGACCTCCCTATAGACTCACAACCTCCTGTGTGAAATCTAGGTAAATGTAAAGCAATTGTTTTTGCCTTGGTGCCCTCTGCACTAGAAAATTTGTTTCCTAGGACTTACAAATTTTTAAAAAAACAATTTTCTCCCCATCAGGGTTTTGTCTTTAAATTATTTAGTTACAGATAATTTATCTGTACTATCAAATTTGGAGGAGGAGTTTTTGTTTGCATAGCTCCCACAAACAAATGTTGTCGAGCTCACCAGAAATTTTGTCAAGTGATGGGGACGAGTTCTTTGTGCAATGGTGAGTTACAATGGCATATTGCAAATCCGGTTGATCCTTGCATATATGGATTAGATCATCTAGCAACACCGAGAAGATATACAAATATGTGTATATCTCCAAGCGACCTCTTACCAAAGTGTAAAACAAATTTACATAGTCCACAATAGAGACCTACGAATCGCACAAAGCAAAATAGTGGCTTCAATATCCCATGCGACCAAGCTATCCTCCACGAGCCTGCAACCTCCTCACATAGACTCGCAACAAACAAGAAAGCTCCAACAACCTACACATAAGCAAATAAACCAAAAAGAGAGAAATACAATGTGACCTCGCATACACTAAGATCGGTGGATTTCATTAAGTACAACGAGAGGAACTTGAAATTTTGCATACCTTAGTTGGAAAACTCAATCGACATTGCAAACGACATCTAAAAAAGTAAAAACAAATCCAAAAAGGTGGATTTCACTCCAAAGAGGAGGATAAACAAAGAAATACATGGCGGTGGTCGATTGTAAATAGGAAGCAAAAGAAGTAGTTGAAAACAAAACACAAAGGAGATAAGACACAAATCTAGAAAACAACGAAAATACGAAAACCCTAATCCATGAATGCGGTCCATGTGGAGCTCCAATCCTTCCAGGTCACGTTTTTTAAAAGGTTAGAATTTTTAATATTAATTTAAATTGAATACGCTTCAAAATATATACAAAGCGCATTGGTGGCTTAGTTGGTAGTTGAAAATGACTTGGGGATAGAAGGTTTGGGGTTCAACCCCACCCCCAACACAAGTTTTTAAACAATTTGAATTTAGTGGCACATTTGGAGAAACTACCAACTGTGGAGGAAGATTTGGTGGAAAAACCATCACTAAATGGCTTAGTCATAACTAAATAGACCCCCAAACATTTAGTGAGAAAAACCTAATTTAGGGTTAAAAATCTCCTATTAGGCTGTTTTTTCATTACGGACATCATTTACCAAAAGAAGACTATCCAAAAACTCCATTTTGAGCTATGTTTTAACAATCTTTTGCATTAAGGGTCATTTTGGGCTCTAGAGGCCCCACTAGGGCCCGTAAAATATAATTTTTTTCCTACCATTCAATTTTTATCCAAATTTTTGAATGTAATTGCATGCATCAGTATATTGTACTAATTTGGAGGTTGCCATAGTCAACCACAACATTTGTAACTGCTCAGAAACTAGCAGAATATTGTAATAAAAAATAGTAAAAATTGGTTATAAAACACTCATGAGATCCTAGATCTCATTCGCAACGTTTGATATATATAGTGCCTCTCAGAATATCTTACGAGTAAATCTATCATGACTACTACTACACTTAACACCTAATATAGTTGCAACAACATTGTCTGGGCATCAACCCTTTAAATCGACAGGGAGTAATAAGGTCACACTGTGCACACTATGAGCCATCCCTTCCATCTATGAATGATTGCATGACATAAATCTAGAATGAGAAATTATCTAAGTATATAGTGAAGTTATGCGTGCGTGCAAGGATATTTTTTGAGTGGCATCAATAATCACATAGACCCCTTTTAGTACTATCTTGGTACCATGTATTGAATTATTTCATGTACCATTGGGTATATAGAAAGGGCAAGCTTCTTCCACCTACCATTGGGTATATAAGAAGGGCACATATATAGAAAGGTTCAAAAGGTATATCAAAAAGATGGTATATATATTAGGAGACCTTATACAGGAGTGATAGGAGCCAAACCCCATCAGTGATTTATTCAAAATGGGCACCAATGACCCCAAATTGTTTCTTCTATATTCACAACTACTAAGAGGAAACTATGTTTCCTGGGAGAAAAAAATAAAGACACAACTTCAGTTTGAAGAGATTTGACTTGTTGTGATTGGTACTCGACTAGATCAACAATTGATACAACACAACAAAATAAGTTTGATAAAGTAGATGAGAAGGCCAAACTTATCATCTTGTTTGGAGTTTCTGATGATGTGTAACCCCACATTTGAGATGCTAAAACAACCAAAGAAGCATGGGATAAATTGAGCATAGTATATGAGGCCAAAAACAAGAATGTCATACTAAATTTGTAGAGTCAGTTACACACACTGAAGTTCAAACAAAATGAGAAAATTGAAGCTTTCTTGAGAAGAGTTGCAGAGTTGAGGGCTTCACTTCTAGCCCTAGGAGAAGTGGTCATAGATGATGCTCTTGTTCCCATTATTCTTGTTGGTATCCAAATTGATTCTCCCGGGGGCCGAATAGTATCACAAAATTGGAAGGATGCTTAGAGACAAATGGACCATGATATGATTCATTTTGTATCCGGGGATAAGATTCGTCTAGCTCTTTGTCACTCGGGCATTGGAGAAGTGGATAGCACTTCACTGAGGGTTTGATCTACCCCCACTACTTTGGGTTGTACCTTCGACCAGGGTGAGAGGACCCATTCTGTAACCCGTGTCGGTGAAGGACATCAAGAGACCCTTATCTACACAATGTTAATGAGAACCTTGAGGAAATATGATCAATATAACACAATCTAACTCTCACAAGTTGTCACACTAGAGAGTAGAGATGTTTCCTGGACAAAGGTTCGGGTTACTAACGAAATTAAATGAATCAAGATTTTCCCTGCATACTTTGGCAATGGAATTTGTCCATTTTTTGATACAGTACAAAAGCGGTATTTCATGTAGGATTTGTCATTTGAGAAATTTATTGGTGGGAAGTTATGTAAGATAGAGTAGATTATACTAGATCTTTGAGAGCCTTGAAGAATGATAGGAAACTCACAGACAGAATGATTCAAAATAGCCAATATATTCCTTCAACCAGAAGGTGTGCATCAATGGAGGACTAGAGATGCATGGTTTCACACACTCTTTGAGAATTCAACAAAAAGGCTCGTGACAAAGACTCAATTAAATGCTAGAAATCCTGGTTCATCATGCCTAAGATACACTCATAGGCTTACAAATAATCTTTATCAACATAGTGAGAGTAAAGTGATTTTAAATTGTTTATTTCATTACAGATGAAGGCTCTTCTCATAATGAAATTGAAAATGCCACAATACTAACACACGAGATGAGATCTTGTGTGACTCAGAGAGATTTTAACATAAGATTGCAATAGGAACAAGAAAAACTATTTAAAAACATTATGAAATAAAAGAGACACAATAATGTACATGATCAACACAGAGTCATTCAAATTTCATCATATTCATCAGCAGGGGAAAGTTTCTTAAACAGTCTCAGAGCCTGTCAATGGTTCTACACTTGCAACCACCTTGAGCGATTAAATCCAAAGACATAGGAAAATGAACTGGTCTCTCAGACAGTCTCTCGGAAAATGGTTTCTCTCATACATTCTCAGAAAATTTAACCTCGACCATTTGCAAGAGTATTCTCATTGCATTTATACAATTTCAATCACTCAATCATCCCAAATATTCCCCCAAAAGAAGAATATTTGAGGAATCCTTTGTTTGTTACAAGTTTGTTCCAGAAAGTGATGTTTAACAAATTTACACCCAAAAGCTACTAGGTGGATAAATCATGAACTAATCATGTTTCTCAGACCCTCAACTATGATTGGGATGCCATATCATAATTTTTGTGATAGTCTTCTTAATCATTCTTTTATTCTGCCATGCAAGAAATCCCATTTTAAAAAAATTCGCGAGTGACTCCATATGGCTGGATCTGACAAGCAATCCTTTTCACCCTTGAGAATACACCTTGAGAAATGAGTGCCCTCACATGGATACCTACATTTTTGCCTCTCAAAATGAGTGTCCTCACATGGATTATACCACATACCTACGCTACGAGTCCGAGTCAACCAAGTGTAAAGAGGAGCCAGTGGAAACCTCCACATGTTTCCTTAGCGCAACTGCAAAGGTGAAGTCTAGAGGTAGGTTCCCAAATGAGCGCGGGCCCTCCATGTGTTCAAAACCCTAGAGAGTTGTACCGGTTTCGAAAAGTCGAGTATGGGAAGGCCTAGTAGAAGCTTCCACGTGTCTATTTAGCGCAACTTCAAAGATGAAGTCTAGAGGTGGGACCTCAAATGAGCGCAGGCTCTCCACATGCCCTAGGCCCAAGAAAGTTGCCTCGGCCTTTGAAAAAGTCTCAATATAAATAGGATTCAATGCAAGCCTCCATGTGTCTCTTCGGTGCACTTTTGATATGATGCCCAAGGAAGCGGAGGCCCCAAACAAGCATGTGTTCTCCACGTGTCTCATCTAACCAAAGTTGTTGAAACAATTTAAGGACTAGCAAAAGGTACCACATGCTTAGGGTCCGAGAAAGTTTCCTCGGCCAATGAAAATTCTAAGTATTGGCAAGGCCAATGGAATCTTCCACTTATCTCTTTGGCGCAACTACAAAGGTAAGACCTAGAGGTGGATCCTCAAATGAGCACAGGCTCTCCACATGTCTATGTTCAAACAAAGTTGCACCGGTCATTTAAAAAAAGTCTAAGTATGGGAAGATCTAGCGGAAGCCTCCATGTGTCTCCATGGCACTATTTGAAAAGTAAAATTCAGGGGTGAGTTCCCAAACAAGCGCGGGCCCTCCACGTGTCCCAACCCTAAGATAGTTGCATTGGAAACTTGAAAAGTATAAGTATGGGGAGATCCAAAGCAAAGCCTCAACGTGTGTCCTTGGCATGACTCCAAAATTCAAACCGAGAGGTGAATCCTCAAATGAGTGCATGCCCTCCATGTAGAAAAGATTTGAGTTGAAATGGGCCTGAGAATCTCAAAATGCCCTGGTGACCACCTCTCTGCTTCTAAATTTCGATGTGGGCCCCAACAGAGTTACGGATCATTTCATAACTTTGATCCTTTCCACCAATAGGAAAAAATCTACAAAATGCTCCAATGACCCACCTCCCCACTTTGACTTTTTAGTGTTGACTCAAACATGTGACATTAATTTGTCCCCGTGGAGTTGCGGATCATTTTATAACTTTTATCCTTTTCACAAAAAGGCAAAAATATTCAAAATGCTCTGGCGACCCGCCTCCCCACTTTTAACTTGAAAAATGGCCACGTGTCCATCTTTGGGGTCAAAGTAAGAAATTTTCCTTGCCGCTTCATATTGTTGAATAGCCAATTATATACTATTGGGGCCATGGGACCAATTTGGCATTTTTACAAATGTAACAAAAGTGACAAGTTTCACCAAAAATACCCGTCCGGGCCACATCCAATCAAAAAGGACCACGTATCCACGGATGTTGGGACAAGATTTATAAAGGAGACATAATCGTGGAAGACGCCCAACAACAAAGTTTTTCCCCACAGAGAGAAGATTGTAAATAAAACCCAGACTCAATGTGATCCACGACCCAAGGAAAGGACTGACAATGGAAACCAAATGAAGGAGAAAGCTTTGATGCATCCATATAGGGAGATAGAATACTTCAAACCATGCAGACTAAGAAATTTTGAACAAACAGGGTGAGATTAAATTGAGCACCAACATCGGCTCCGACTCGGGGATGGGCACTCCCTGTGAGTGCTGCAAGAACAACATAATAGACCATGTGCCAAAAAATCCATTAGGAAACAGAGTCAAGAATAAGCTTGCAAAGAAAAAAAAAACAATTTCCAACCTCCCAAGAACGAAATGAGAAACCACCAAAAGTCGGCCGCCAAGGACCAAAGAAAACGAAAGCAGAAAAAATGTGAAAACAGAACAAAAAAAAGACTATACACTGTACAATGATGTGTGCCTTGATTATGAGAAATCATTCAAGGAGATGTTTCAATTGCCTTCGATTCTGAGTACGATGAAGTGAAGCAGTCTTGATACTTTTTTAACAACTGGATATATGCTTGTTTTCCTTCTCTATCCAAGTTGTTACCTCACCATACTTTCTGAGGTTTATCTTTTATGCCTTTACCAGATCTAGAAAAACCCAATAAAACATCAGAGTCCAGGGAGAACCAATCTGCTTGGGATAATTACACTCATCAATTTTATTCTCCTTTAAATCAGCATAACCCACAAAGTTGTCAACATCAATGTCTGTATACAATACTTCATTAGAATCAATGTTAGGGTCCTCAATGAGATATAACATTTTATTCTCACCATACAACTTCACAAGGTTCCCCTCAATCGGTATGGTGGCATATGACATTTCCATTTGTACACTTCCACCTACACTAGCTACCCACTTTCTAGATAATAACATCCCCCATTTGGCAGGATAGTCCACAATAACCACATTCATGGTTAAGCATTTTCCTGGAAAAGCTGCCAACTGCACTACTAATCCCTTGACATACCCAACTACTGGCACTTCTCTTGAATCCATAGTAGTACATTTCCCATAAGCTATTGTTACCTTGATATTTAACTCATTCATGACCTCAAGAGGCATTACATTACATGAGGCTCCTGAATCAAACATGTAGTTATGTACCAACCTATCTTTAATAATCAAAGTGGTAAAAAATGGATCCACATTAAGCTAAGATTCAACCAGAGAAGTTCCCAAATACACCTCAGGTGATTCTCCTGGTTCCTCCAATACCTATGGTATTTCTGATTCTGCAATAATAGGAGGAACCTCTACATTTTCACACTTTTTCCTGGGTAATTTTTTCTTCCTTAAATCCCAAATATTTGAATGCCCTTTTCATATGCTCAGGGATTCTAAGTACTTCAACAATGGGAACAATAACCTTGATCTGACTCAATATTTGGGCTATGTCACAAGGAACATATTTGGGTAGGGAAGTGTTAGAAGGGAGATTCACAACTTCATGTAATAATATGGGAGTCTTCAAAATTTGGGCATGGGCAAGAGCACAGGTTTTATTTGGGGTAATTAGGCCTTTTCGGATGTATCTTTCTTAGGGGTTTCCTTCAGGATATTGGTAAGAACTGGACCTTTTGGCTTGGTTTGTGGCCCTCATTCTTTAACAAACTTACTTCTGGTGTTATATTCTTTCTCCTGAGCAACTACTGCATTCATCAATAATTATCTGTCCTCTTCAAAAGGGATCCCTCCATCATAATTTTTAATTATCAAAGCCCTTAAGTATTCAAAATCATGATTGTGAAAATCAAATTCTTGTACCATATCAATCTTAAAAGTATTAATAGGAGGAAGAGATAATACTCATTGGACACAATCCAAGAAATCTTTAGTAGTTCTGGCACTTATCAATTCAGTTGAGGTTTCCCCCTACTGTGAGTTTGCATGGTGTTTCATCATGCACAGATCATCATATGTCTCATCATCATCTACTTCCTCAACTTCTTGATGTACATCACATGGGGAGTGTGTTAAGAAATACCTATCACACCACTCAATAACATTGGCCTCTTTGACAGTAGTAACCCTCGCAGTCAAAGGATCAGGAACCAATCTATTCTCCCTTGGTTGAGGTTGTTTATTTCTTGATCCCATGAGCCCTTTCCTTCTTTTTTCTGGTCTATGATCACCTCTGGGATGATGTCCAGATCTCTCCTTACTGTGTGTTTTGTGCTGACCCTGGGAGCTCTGTCCAATCCCTTTTTCTTCTCTAGCCAGTTTATAGGATATCTCTTTAATCGCTCCATTAAAGTTTTTACGACCTCTTCCAGATCCACAACTTTTTTTGATTGAGGCCTCTCCAGATTGGTTAGCTTGAGACCCTCTCTCTTAGGAGGCATTCCAACTACTTTGATGTTATTTTCTATTTGTAAGGCTGTGGTGAAATCCTGCCTCAATGTTCCTGAGTTCTTATCTCTCAAGTAATAAGTAGCCTTTTTATCAAAAGCATCAAAATATTTTATCAAACAAGATATATCTCTTAGCCTTCAAATTATAGGTAGCCTATTCAAGGTATTATTAAACCAAGTATTGAAATCATGAACATATTCAATTGGTTTTTTCTTTATATTTTCAAATTCAGATTAAAAGGAACTGGGATCTGTTTACAATCTAAAGGTATTTTTCATCTCGGTGCATTAATCTATTTAATTATCTACTAAATATTTGTACCATTCACATGCATCCTCCTCAAGAGTATGAATAAAAAACTTTACATACACGTCTTCAAACTCAATTTCAAAATCTTCCATCATATTGACAAAGAGTTTTAAATGCTGGTCACCAATGATGGCATTATTCCTTTGAAACTTTTGTAACCTATTTCTGACATCTTGTGGCACCATATTAGGATATCCATCCATACCTCTGAAATCTATAGGTCCAAAAGTGTTGAAAACAAAAGGAGGTCTAGGTGGAGGTTGGGCCATATTTCCTTGAGGTGGTGATCTTACAGGAGAAACAGAATGATAGGGAACAAGGAGTCTTTGGAGCACAAGAGTATAGATTTCAAAATAGATATTCTCTATTGACTCAGCTTCTTGGAAAACCCTATCAACCTTGGAAGAAATAGGGGAAAACTGAGAGGCATGCTTTTCAGACACAAATGATGGCCCCTATCCAGTCTGTAGAACTCAAATTTATATAAAGATTACCTGGTTCAAAATCACTTGAAGACGTATGGTAATCTTCAACCACAAATTGATCACCCTTCGGACTGATATCTCCCTTTTTGACTCTTGATCTCCTACTACTTTCCAGATTTGTTTTCCTTCTAAATTTGCTTTTCCCATTTTTGGAAATAACTTTCTAGTATGGTCCCTAGTGAAGAGAGATCTTCTTCCCTCTAGCTTTGCACAGATTGATGACAAATTTCACTTGACATTGGTTAAGGCACTAGTAGTCATCAAAATTTCAATTCAACATGGAGTTGCCACTAAGGATTTTCACCTTAGATGTGCGAGATGCACTATAAGGGTAAGTGCAGCAAGTTGGGGGCAAAAACGGGGTCATAAGTGGGTGCCATATTGCAAATAACAACATAATATCAACTTGTAAGGATTATTAGCAACGTATACACTCAAAATTAGAAAAAAATTATGAATATGAATCATAGAATCCGGAATCTAGTTTCTAAACTATTTTTTTTTTTTTTTTTTAAATGGACAAGTTTAGCTATATTAAACACTCAAAATTCAATGACTTGGTATATTTTTTAAAAACGGCTATAAGATTATAGTTTGTTTTCCCATGATTTGGATGACCAAAAATTGATATATATATTTTTTCCTTTGGTGATAAGTTAGATGCCACTATCTACCTTGGGATAAATTTTATTTTGTAATTTTTTGAGGAATATTTTATTTTTTATGATTTTTTCCGTGAAAGTGGTCCGAAAGACATAAAGAAAATAGAGTACTTTCTGTTTGCCCACCATAACTTCATCAAAAAATATTGAAATCAAATAATTTTTTTGAACATGTATATAATTTCACCACAGTTGGGATGGTATAAGTTTTATCACATTCTAACAAGTGAAACAAAATTTGCAATCTTAAACATAGACATAAACATTCATGGGAAAAAATGTCTTAAAGACCTACTATTAGTAAAAATTATAAAATGATATTTATCCTATTCTATTCACTTTAAAATCAATATTTCTACAAAGATAAAAGTCTCCCCTTCATGATGGTATCATTTTTATGACATATTTTTGAATTTTCGGCATGGTTCAAGTCCGCGGAAGACTAAATTTGATGTTTTGTTGTTTTTGATGTAAAATTCAGGATTTTATGTCTAGTTAATTTCACCCAACTTGTTGCACTTACCCATAAGTAACTTACCAAGTGCCTATCAATGCTTAATTTATGTAAATATTAATAGATCCGACCTTCCTTTACTCACATTTATCACTATTGATGTAAATTTAGTGCAATAACCACTAGAAACCTGGAAATACTACATAATGGATTTGTAATCTTGCACAAATCTTACGGTGTCTTAACAAAGGATGACTTTTCAACAACATATTTGCACTTAAATTATGTAAGAAACATTACCCGGTCGGAATGTGTATGCATTTGTAAAAATAGTCTCGAAATGGCACCAATTTGGTATTGCGCCGCATAAATAGGTCTCGGTGTTCAAATAATCCCCACCAAATGCACACCGATTCGGGTGTTGTTATCACAAAAATAGGTTCCGATGTTCAAATAATACCTTAAATGGTGCCAATTTGGGGTTGTTTCCACATAAATAGGTCTTAGTGTTAATATAATCCTCTGCAATTCAAATAATCCCCAACAATGGTTCCACTTCGGGGTTGTTGCCTAAATTGATTCTCTCATGGGGGCAAAGCATCATGAAAGCGGCAGATGCTTAGAGATAGATGGACCATGATATGATTCATTTTGTAGCCAGGGATGAGATTCATCTAGCTCTTTGTCACTCGGGCATTGGAGAAGTGGATAGCACCTCACTGAGGGTTTGATCTACCCCCACTACTTTAGGTTGTGCCTTCAACAGGGTGAGAGGACCCGTTCTGTAACCTATGTTGGTGAAGGACATCAAGAGACCCTTCTCTGCACAATGTTAATGAGAACCTTGAGGAAATATGATCAATACAACACAATCTAACTCTCACAAGTTGTCACACTAGAGAGTGGAGATGTTTCCTAGACAAAGGTTCGGGTTACTAAAGATAATAAATGAATCTTGATTGTCCCTGCATACTTTGGCAATGGAATTTGTTCATTTGTGGATACATAGTACAAATAGGGGTAGTTCGTGTAGGATTCATCATTTGAGAAATTTATTGGTGGGAAGTTAAGAAAGATAGAGTGGATTATACTAGATCTTTGAGAGCCTTTACAAATATTAGGAAACTCATAGATAGAATGCTTCAGAATAGCCAAGATATTCCTTCAACTAGAAGGTGTGCATCAGTGGAGGCCTAGAGATGCATGGTTTCACACACTCTTTGAGAATTCAACACAAAGGCTCGTGCTAAAGACTCAATTAAATGCTAGAAATCCCTAGTTTGTAACCCTAAGATACACTCATAGGCTTACAAACAATATTTATCAACATAGTGAGAGTAAAGTGATTTTAAATTGTTTATTTCATTACCAGATGAAGGCTCTTCTCATAATGAAATTACAAATGCCACAATACTAACACATGGACGAGATCTTGTGTGACTCAGAGAGATTTTAACATAAGATTGCAATAGGAACAAGAAAAAATATTTGAAAACATTCTAAAATAAAAGTAGACACAATAATGCACATGATCAACACAGAGTCATTCAAAGTTCATCAGATTCATCAAGTAGGGGAAAGTTTCTTAAACAATATCAGAGCTTATTAATGGTTGTACACTTGTAACCACCTTGACGCAATTGAATCCAAAGACACAAGAAAATGAACTGGTCTCTCAAGAAAATGGTTTCTCTCAGAATTTCTCAGAAAATTTAACCTCCGACCATTTGCAAGAGTATTCTCATTGTATTTATAAAATTTCACTTGCTCACTCATCCCAAATTTCCCCCAAAAGAAGAATATTCGAGGAATCCTTTGTTTATTACAAGTTTGTTCCAGAAATTGATGTTTAACAAATTTACACCCAAAAGTTATCAGGTGGATAAATCATGAAATGATAATGTTTCTCAAAATCTCAACTATGATAGGGATGCTTTATATCATAATTTTTTGATCTTCTTAGTTAGTATTTTATTCGCCATGCAAGACATCCCCTTTTTAATAATTCATAGGTGGCTCCATATGGTTGGATCTGACAAGCAATCCTTTTCACCCTCGAGAATACACCTTGAGAAATGAGTGCCCTCATATGGATACTTGCATTTGTGCCTCTCAAAAATTAGTATCCTCGCATGGATTATACCACATACCTACACTGCAAGTCCGAGTTGGACAAGTGCAAAGAGGAGCCAGTGGAAACCTCCACGTGTTTCCTTAGTGCAACTGCAAAGGTGAAGTCTAGAGGTAGGTTCCCAAATGAGTGCAGCCCTTGCATGTGTTTAGAACCCTAGAGAGTTTCATCGGTTTCTGAAAATTTAGAGTATGGGAAGGTCCAACGGAAGCTTCCACATGTTTTTTCAGCATAACTTCAAAGATGAAGTCTAGAGGTGAGACCTCAAATGAGCACAAGCTCTCCACATGCCCGGGGCCAAGAAAGGTGCCTTGGCCTTTGAAAAGTTTTAGTATAAAGAGGAGCCAGCGGAATCCTCCACGTGTCTCTTTAGCACACTTTTGATATGGTGCCCAAAAGCAGAGACCCCAAACAAGCACGGGCTCTCCACATGTCTCAGCCCGGTAAAGTTGTTGAAAGAATTTAAGGACCAGTGGAAGGTGCCACGTGCCTAGGGTCCGAGAAAGTTTCCTCGGACGTTGAAAATTTAGACGTTGAAAAGTCTAAATATAGGCAGGGGCAGTGAAATATTCAACGTGTCTCTTTGGCACAAGCCGCAAAGGTAAGACATAGAGGCAGATCCTCAAATGAGCGCAAGCTCTCCACGTGTTTATGGCTGAATAAAGCTGCACGGCCATTTGAAAAAAATTTACTCCACATGTCTCCTTGGTGCTCTTTCAAAAGTAAAATTCAGGGGTAAGTCCCCAAATAGGCGCGGGCCCTCCACATGTCCTAGGCCTAAGAAAGTTACATTGGGTGCTTGAAAAGTCTAAGTATAGGAAGATCTAGCAGAAGCCTCCACATGTCTCCTTGGCGTAACTCCAAAGGTCAAACCGAGAGGTGAATCCTCAAATGAGCGTAGGCCCTCCATGTGGAAAAGATTTGAGTTAAAGTGGGCATGAGAATCTCAAAATTCCCCGGCGACCCACTTCTCCACTTCTAACTTTTGATTTGGGTCTCAGCAGAGTTACGGACCATTTCATAACTTTGCTCCTTTTCACCAAAAGTCAAAAATCTGAAAAATGCTCCGGTGACCCACCTCCCCACTTGGATTTTTCAATGCTGACTCAAACATGTGAAATAAATTTGTCCCCCGCAAAGTCGTGGATCATTTTATACCTTTGCTCCTTTTCATAAAAAGGTAAAAATCTTCAAAATGCTTCGGTAACCCACCTCCCCACTTTAAATTTAAAAACAGCCACATGTCCATCTTTGGGGTCAAACTAATAAAATTTCCATCTTTGCTTCATATTGTTGAATAGATAATTATATACTATTGGGGCCATGGGACCAATTTGGAATTTTTACAAATGTAACAAAAGTGACAAGTTTCACCAAAAAGACCCGTTGGGCCATGTCCAATCAGAAAGGACCATGTATCCACAGATGTTGGGACAGGATTTACAAAGGAGACATAGTCGTGGAAGACGCCCAACAAAAAAAAATTTTCCCATGGAGAGAAGACTGTAAATAAAACCAAGACTCAATGTGATCCACGACCCAAGGAAAGGACTGACAATGGCAACCAAATGAAGGAGAAATCTTTCATGCATCCATACAGGAGATAAAGAATACTTCAAACCATGCAACTGAGAAATTTTGAACAAACAGGGTGAGATTAAATTGAGCACCAACAGCTGATTCGAGAGCACTCCCTCTTCTTCTGTATTTTTGTAACAATAGTAAACTTATCGAATCAACAGTTAGTTTTGACAAGCTAGTAAACTTGCTATAACAAGAGGAAGCCATGGACAATAAGGATGATGAAGAGGAGCAAGCACTTTCATCACATCAAAAATGGAAAGGAAAAGGTAAAGGAAAACCTAATTCCTATCAAAAGTACCAACATCAAAATCAATATCAACATCAAGGGGACAAACAACAGAAGAAGCAATGTCTAATTTGTAAAAGAGGACATGAATTAAAAGATTGTTGGTATAATACTTATAAGAAAGGTTTATCCAGTAACTCGGACCTCCACAAAAACAATCTTACAAGGGAAATTCTAACCACAATCAAGGGCATAAAAAGTGAACTAGAAAATAAGACCCCTTCAACAAGGAAATATTGTTGAACGAGAAGAAAATTCAAAGAATGAAGAATTCTTGTATAATCTTTGCTCAATCAAGTGAACCCTCCATGTCATCTAGTGATGTCTGGTATGTTGATTCGGGAGCCACTCAACACATGACCAGCCATAGAGACTGGTTTACTTCAATGAGGGACACACCTTTGAAAAACCATGTTTCGTTGGGAGATGATTCTTCATATACAGTTTAGGGGATTGGGAACATTTCTCTACCCCTTGGTTCACACAACTATATACTATCATATGTCTTATATGTCCCTAGTTTGACAAATAATATGATTTTAGTTAGTTAACTCCTAGATCAAAACTTAAAAATTGACTTTGATAGTCATTAAAAGAAAATGTATTTGATTCGAGACAAATCATGAGGCTCAGAAATAGTTGTAAAATCCTCCAATGTGGGATGAATGTTCTAGCTTGATTTTTCCACAGAGATGATCAATAACTTGTGGCTACAAACTCTACCTCAAAGCATAGCTTTGGCATCGAAGACTTGGTCATGTTAGTTTAGTATCTCGAGACACTTCGTTGACGTGATATGGTACACATGGGCTACCATCTCTTCAAAAGGATACAGACAAGTGTCCTCACTACCTAGAAGGAAAACAAAATAGAGCTTCATTCCAGAAGAGTACATATCAAGCTCATGGTAAGATTGATTTGGTTCATACCAATTTTTACGGTTTGATGTAACCAAGTCATTTTGGATTTCAGTACCTCATGATTTGTGTTGATGACTATTTGAGAAAAATGTGGATTTTTGTCTTCGTAAGAAATGTAAAGCTTGTGAAACCTTCAAGAAGTTTAAAGTAGTTGTTGAGAACAAAACTAGTCGTCACATCGAACTCTCCATTCAAATCAAGTGGGTAATTCACCAGTAACGTGTTAAAATACTACCTACAAGCTCATAGGATTCATCAACAAATGCATCCTCCACACATGCATCGCAATAGAATGTTGTTGTTGAGAGAAGAAATCATACTATCATGGAAATGGTGCAATGCATGATCCACGACTCTAGACTTGCAAATACATTTTCGGAAGAAGAAACAAAGACAACAATGTATTTTTTGAACATAGTGCCCATAGTTTCTATTGAAGGAGTAACACCAAAAGAATCATGGTCAAAGAGGAAACCATCTATTGCACACCTTAGAGTATTTGGGTGCAAAGTTAGCATACACACAGACCCAAGCGACAGAAAGAAATTGGACATGAAGTCACATAAACTCATCTTCATTAGGTACAGTGAAGAGACTCTTAGGTATAGATTTATGGATCTAAAGCCCGAGAATAGTGTACACCAAAGCAAAGATGTTTACTTTTTTGAGAAGAAGGAAGCAGAGTCTCCTCCTCTAGAATCACCTGATGTAGATTCTTCACCAGTTGTAAAAATTAAAGTTGATGTTCCCACAGATGATGAAAGTGATGATGGGGATGATGGTGTTGATCAAATAGAACCACAACCCATGGGAACAGTTCAAAGCATATGCCCAAGTGGTATACTAGCACATTACAAGATGCAATAATGGATGATCCACCGGATACATCCACCCCTCGGATGAGGACTCACAAAGTAAAGCAAGAGAAGAAGTCAACTTTGGTTTTATGAGTAGAGTTATTGATTCGATGAGCCCTTTATAGTCGGGGAAGCTCTATAGTCAAAATATTGGAAAGATTTCATGGACCTTTGAATATTAGCCAGTGATGAAAAATAACACTTGACAACTCATCGATCTTCCACCGGGAATAAACCCATTCAATGTAGATGGATATTCAAAATGAAGTAAAAGTAGATGGGATAGTGGACAAGTACAAAGCAAGACTTGTAGCAAAGGGTTATGCACAAAAAGAAGGCATTGACTACGAGGAGACATTTTCTCCCAAAACTAAGATAAAGACGATCAGGATGATCTTGGCTATAGCTACAAAGTTTGGTTGGAAAGTCCATCATATGGACGTATAAAAGTGCCTTCCTAAATGGATATTTACAAGAAGAAGTGTACATGACTAAACTGAGGGATATGTAGTACTGGTCAAGAAGGAAACGTATGCAAACTTACAAAATCTCTATATGGGTTCAAATAGGCACCCGGGCATGGTACATAAAAATTGATGAACATCTCATACAACATGGATTTGTTAGAAATCCATATGATCCCAATATTTACCTCAAAAAACAAGGGGGGAGATTGTGATTTTCATTGTCTATGTCAACGATCTAGTCATCACTGGAAGTTCAGTGAGGATGATCAATGCAACGAAGAAATATCTTAATCAATCGTTCGACATGACCGATCTCGGGCTAATGCACTATTGTCTTGGATTGGAATTATGGCAGAAATAGAATAACATCTTTGTTTCTTAGATGAAATATACCAAGAAAACGCTCAAGAAATTCAAGATGATGTATTTCACACTGATTGCTACACCTATGAAGAACATATTGTAGTTATCTCATTCAGATCCATCTCCTAAGGTAAATGCCACTCTCTATTGTGATTGATTGGGAGTCTTATTTACTTGACCTAAACTAGACCGATATCGGCTTTGGAGTAAGCTATCTATCCGAGTTCATGCACGAACCCAAAGTTTGTCATTGGAAAGCAAGAAGGCGTATCTTGAGGTATCTCAAAGGATCAATGGATCTTGGTCTAGAATACAAGAAGAACGATAACTTCATCTTGTCAGCATATTCGGATTCAGATCACATAGGCAATAATTGATGACAGAAAATCCACTTCAGGATTTGTATTCTTTATGGGATCTGGACCAATATCATGGGGAAGTAAGAAACAACACTTTGTTTCTCGTTCTTCCATAGAAGCTGAGTATCATTCTATAGGAGAAGTTATCTGTGAAGTGATTTGGCTACATCACATACTAGAAGGACTTGGAATACCATAGGACAAACCAACCACCATGTATGTTGACAATGAAGGTGTTCTCAAACTTGTTCGCAATCCAATTTTTCATGAAAGAACAAAGCACATTGAGGTACATGTTCATTTCATATGTGAGCATGTGTTGAAGCACAACATACAACTTCAATTTTGTCCAACAAAGCTGAACAAGGGGCATCTTCACCAAGTCACTTGCACATGACAAGTTTGATTTGTTCAGAGAGTTCCTCTCCTCATCGCTTGAGACAATGAAAAATTAAGGGGGAACATTAGGATAAATACGTTATTATTTTAATTAATTATGCATTGCATAATTATATTATTTATTTATTGTTATTTGGTTATATTTATTTATAACCTCTTATATTGTTTATTTGTTGCATTATTGATGCAACTAAATTTATTTATATTTAGTTGGTTATTGCTTCTCGGATGTATTTTGGAATTTGTTGTAACAATTATATTTGTATTCATATACTCTACAAGGTAAAAGCACAATAAAATGTCCCACTTTTTGGTATGGTTTGTACCTTAGTAAACATGAATTTTCAGTTTAATTGATTTTCTAAAGTTAATAGCCACAAAACCGTACACATTCATGAAATTCTACAAACTAACGAAATGTTGTGTTTAGAGTGTAGAACACACACACACACACACACACACACACACACACACACACACACACACACACACACACACACACACACACACACACACACACACACACACACACACATAAATATATATATTATATATATATTTTAAAAATATTTGGCAAAAAATATATAGTATTTTTCTTAATTTTATTCATATGTTGTTTCTTATGTTATTAAAGAGGAATGTTTGTCCCCGGTGGTTTTTAAAATGAAAACTTATCTTTTCACTATGAAATTTTAGAAATATGTTCAAGATTATAATTTTGACGTCTTTGTCAAAATTTCATATTTTTTTACTTATATTTTTTTTTAATTAATTATTTAGTAACTATATTTTAAAATAAATGGCGTCCATATTTCAATGCCAATAACTTTTAATATTCATATCAAAATTTTTTTTTTTTTCACAGGCAAGAAGAAGAATTCAACAAATACTAAGTATATTTTTTTCAATTTTTTTTGATAAATTGTACTATTTTTCAAATTTGGTTGATTGTGTACTATTGATTGTCCTAAAATACCATATGTTAGTAAAAATTAAAAAATAAATAGCAAAACAGATTTTTAAAAAATGAAAATTACATTTTTAGAAAGCCAATAAAAATATGAATTTTGTGTCAAAATTTTGTAAGTTAACTATTTCATTTACCCTGATTACGTGGCATCCGAGTGGCAGATTTTGGCTCACAATTGTCCCCCAAAAGGATTTGGAGCCAAAATGTGCCATTCAAGAGCCACACACGCGCCACTCAGCGGGGTTCGCGTGAACTGGGGTTCGCACGAATAGTGTTCGCCCGAATGGGGTTCGCGCGAACACCATTTCGCGCGAACCCCCTCTGCGCCACCAAAGCGCCGCCAAAACATCTCCTTCTAGATTTAATGATTCGCAATTGCGTCTCCCCTTCTAAATTTAATATTTTACAAGTTACTTACTTAATATTGTTCACTTTTTATGTTTTAAATTTAATTTTTTACATATTTTTTGTGTTTTAAAGTAAGTGTGTTTTTTTAAAATTGTTTTTAACCAAAAATATGTAATATTAAATTAGAAACTTGTTTTACATATTAAATATAAATTCTATTAAATTTAGAAAGTTGTTTTAAAGTTATAAAAACTAAAATTAAAAATAACCTAATTTCTCTTTGAGATTTGTATATAAATAGAGTTGCATGCACATATAGTTTTGTATCAAGTTTACTCTTACACATTCAGATCTATCACGATTTATGTGTGCGGGTGAAAATTATTAAAGTGGATGAATCATGGGAAATGCAAAGAATGAGAAATGAAAATATACCGAGGAAGAGAATGCGAGAGAAGAATGCTAGAAGATCTACATTCGTAGGAGGGCACAAGAGAGAGAGAGAGAAGACACAACAAGTGAAAGACAATGCTGCAAAAATTGGTACATATGTATAGAAACCCTTGATAGATCATAATTTTTTTTTAGTTCTAAGGTTTAAATATGATAATTTATGTTTTTAGATTGCGTAAAGGCAAGGTTATTGATAGGATCCCATGTGCATGTTTATGGACACGAGATCATGATGCACAACATTATGCTAAAGTGATATCAAAATTTATGGAATTACTTCCCAAAAAGAATGTGAAACACTTGGTGAAGATGGATTTACACAAATTAAAAGAATTTTCCGAACAAGAACCACTATCACGAAAGAAAACAACAAAAGTGTAGAGATAGTATATGGTGAATTTGTTAATTTGACTGTAGATTCTTTAGAGCACATTTGTTGGTTACATTCTTGAATCATGTTGATATGGGAAACATTAGAATTGTTAGGTGTTGATTTTGGATGGAAAAATTCAAAACGTGTAGAAGAAGAATTTGTTGGGAATGTTTTTAAAGGAATAAGTTCTTTGGGTACAAAAACTAGGTCTGCGATAAGAGTATTTCTCGTGAGAGCAATATTAACTTCGAGTTGTAAGTGAAGATACAACAAAGAATCATCATGTCACCGCCTTTGCCAAGGCATTGGGTTTATCTAGAAAGATGGTTAGTAGGTATGCAAAAAGGAGGAAGACATTGGATGACTCTACTATGGAAGGAAATTGGGCACTAATGTGTAGAAATCCACGTTCTGATAAAATAGAGGATAATATTGTGAAGATAGTTTCTGATTTTTGGATTGAGAGGACTCGTCCTTCTCCGAATGTGAGGGATGTTTTAAAACATAGGGTAACTCACAATAACTATGACGAACATATAAAACATTGGCTTGAAATAACTCAACATGAGATGTACATAAAGTTTACAGAAGAAAATCCAGATGTTAAGATTGGACAATGAATGTTTGAAAATTTGAAGCCTTGGTATGTGCGAGCTGATAAAGTCCTTGACACATGTTGTTGTCATTATCACGTTGAGTTTGATTATCACTATCAGGTACATAAAAATTTATAGATTCAATGTATATATATTTTGAGGCGTGCTTTCATTTATATCTATATATTTAAAATTTGTTTAAATATGGTTTTTTGAGACATGTGATTTAAAATTAATGTATTTCAAAATCTATGTTTTTTTCAGGTGTATAGAAAGTTACGAGAAGAAATTACCCCACCTACACGTGTCAGTGAATTCATAACTTCAATTATTTGCAACGTATCTAATGATCATGTTGATGATCGTATGACTTGCATCAAAGGTGTCCGTGACAAGTGTGGGGACTTGAAATTATTGCCAAAAACAAATAAATATTTGGACACAGTTAACCTGGTTGCTTGTAAGAGGTGATATATATAAATTTATGTTTTTAAATTTGGATGTTAGATTTTATTTTGATTTTGATTTTATTGCAAATGAATACATGACAATTTTTCCATGTTATGAATTGATTTTGTAGGTTCAAATACATAAAATATTCAACAAGGCTTGGAAAAGATGCAACCAGGTTGGATTTGGTAGAAGAGGAAATCCCCATTGCTACATTCATGCAAAGTTTCTGAAGTTTAATTAGTCCGTACATCAAACATTCTCACTATTCAAAGTGGCAGGCTACACAATTCAAGACTAATAGGGACACATTCCCTATTGGTTCCATATTGTCCGTGGTTGATTTTTTTGAGAATTACTCATTTTCTCATCAAAAAGAAATTCAAACACAGTATTATCATCTTGACAGGAGTTACTTATCATGGTTCAAGTATTTTATAGGCATGCACAATTGGATTTGGATGGGGTTGAAAGTACATATGTGAAGCGAATGATCAAGAAGGAGTATCACTTCTATATAAGTGATGACAAGGAACATGACACCCACTTTGTGCAACATTGTTTTGGTTTGTTCTTTCAATATCTTCATCAACAAGGAATATAGATAGATCACCATTTTGTTTGGTCAGATGGTTGCGCATCACAATTCAAATCCTCTCGCCCTTTCTTTGCACTCATTCGTTATCATCGTCATCACAAAATTCCTCATTTATGGAGTTTTTTTGAGAGTGGTCATGGGAAGGGAGAACACGATGGTGCGGGTGCATGCATCAAACGTGCTCTAAAGAAACAAAGCTTTGATTATGAGGGAGATCGATTGATTGATGCCCACACAGTTGTTGAATGGTGTAAGAAACATTTTGCAGTTCAGGTTTCAACCTCAAAAAGGCTTCGACCTCACATGCTTCAACATCACATGCTTCACCCGCACAGAGTATTTTGGGAGATAACAGGTACATGCACATTTAAAACATAGATATGTAAATCTTGATGTGATTTATTAAGTGAACTACAAGTTACTAACTTTAAATTTTTTTATTCTGATTTTTGTTGTTTGTTTTAAACTTTATTGATCTTTTGAGCATGATTAAATGAAGGTATTGATCGGAGGACAAAGTATGGATGTGAAAGGATTCCCAATTCTAGGTCTTTGCACTCTTTGATGACTATGGATAGTAATAAGCTGGACAATCATACAAGAGATTATTCTTGTTTTTGTTATGAATGCATGAACAAATCATATTCAGAGTGCAATAGTAAAAAACATGGGTATGTAGGTGAGTGGAAGCAAGTTCCTTTAGTTGTGGATGACACATATGGATCAGATCATGATGATAGTTTTGAAGATGTGCCATTAATTTCAATTGATTATGACCACATATCGGAATTTGGTTAAACAAGGTATGTTTTATTTGAAAGGATCAAGTATAATTTGATAATTAAATATATATGTATCTATAATTTATACTATACATCCGATCATTGAATGTTTCTTTGCATTTTGTTGTAGGAGATGTATTTGTAGTCATTGCTGAAGAAGCCAATATTGAGAAAGTGGAGTACTACTTGTTGCGTTGCACTGAGAGGAGAGAACAAAGCTAACATGTGAAATAACAAGTGAAGTGACAACATTTTTTTCTTGGCTCGGTTGTAGTGCGGGGAACATACTTACAACAAGTGAAAGCCCTCCAAAGTGGGATTCACTTTGTTGATTACAAACCAGACAAAAGGTGTATCATTACACCCATCACATAATTGCTACGGGGTTACAATTGCAGCGGTGAAGACTACAAATAGTAAACGCAAAAAATGGAGACTAGATGTAGAAGACCATGAAAAACTTTTACAAGTCATTGAACAATGAGCGAGCCACTTGGTATTATATAGAAGGACATGGAATAAATTACTAAACCTTGTTGGTAATAAACTATTAAGCTAGATAGCATTTTATTTTCTACTTGAAGGGACTATGGAGACCACTATACAATAAAGTTGTTTAATACTTGTGATTCTTACTTGTTGTGAGATGCTTTATGGTTTACAAGTATTGTGATATGGTTGTTACATGGAAGTATGTATGGTATAAACATGATTTATTGACTCATGATAGGCTGATTATGGATCAATTGCAACATTACATTTTTTTCTCGTGTCAACTAGAAATTCATGTTTTCCATAAATTTATGCGTTCAAACCTTGTCTTGTAAATGATGCTATTAAGTCTATCATTGACACTTTTATTACCACAATTTGTTACTGCTGCTGCTTTGCCTTTATTTCTCATCGTCGAATTCTATCGAACTACGGTGCTTTGTTCTCCATTTCAATTTCCTTTTCCGCTCAGCAATATGTCTGTTTCGGCATTAACATCTCACACATCACGTGTGATTGCTAGTTTATATTATTTAAACATGTGACCTAGGTGAGAGTTGATGATATTTGTTACGATTTAATTCAAATTAGAGAGGTTAAGCTTAAATTAGAGAGGTTGTTTAGATGTTTGAGAGATATGTGCACAAACCATTTTTTGAGTGCATATTTAGGCAATTTAAATAATAGTGTGTTCAAGACAACTATATGGTGATTGTAAAATAAAATTTCCTTATTATTTATAGAAGTTCCGTATTGTACACTATTAATCGCATGAATGAGAAAAAAATTCAAATTTGTGTGAATGCTCCCTAAGTTCAATCATATGTTTATTGTGGCTTAGTTAAATGCATTCATGGAGCGCATAAGTGATTCGGTGGACGAGTTTTCCTAACTTTTATATGGTATTAGAGCTCTCAATGGTTTTCTACTTCGTCTTAGTCTACCTTTATGCTTGTGTGCTTTGTTATGATTATTTTTTTATATACAATTTTTTTTTGTTCCATCGCCACCAAGACCATCTTCTTGAGATATTTCAAAACCAAATCTCATTTATTACACTCAACATATTAGCTATTTCATGAGTATGTCTTAAAAGATATTTTTAAAAGTGATTAAATCATTGAGTTGGCTTGGGTTTTCTAGAGCAACACATTTTTCTTTACGACTTGGGAGTTATATCATAATGTTGTGGGGAAGATCTGTTATAAGTCTTAGACGGCCTGCACCCCTTCTCAGTATAAGCATCAAGAAACAATTGCCTTTCCTTTATCTTAAAACGTCATGTGACCAACTATGAGAATGAAACTAGTATGTTTCAATTTGTGTGCCTTTCTTTAATGAACACTCCTATCATAATGAGCTCTCCTTAAAATTCAAAATCTACTCATATGACCAACTAATAAATAGAGGTTAAATCAAGCACCAAATGAATATATGATGAATAATCAATACATAAATGGTGGTCTTGAAATACATTACTATTTAGTTAAATTAAAGTTCTTGTTTTATTCAAAACTTTCAGACATTTGATCTGTTTAGCTTTAGATTCGATGCCTTCAAATCTATTTATAATTTTATATCCTGTGTGCGTCCTTGCAATTGCGTGGGTTGGATTGCTGCTAATTTTTTGCTGCATCGATCACATATATTACTACAACTATTATTCCAAAAAAGGCCTACACTTTGATACCACATTTTGGAATTAAGGGCATTCATGACCATGAGCATTGAAACTCAATACAGGATGAAAGATTTTACATTGATGAGTTTGCGCTTTCTATTTACAAACCAAGAATGAGTATTGATCTATAAATTTGAAATTTCCCCTACGATGCTAGATGTGTGAAAATAACACAGATCTTATCTATCCATGTTGTTAATTGTTGAATTTTCTCTAAGTAGCAGTGGCGAATGAGCAGTTCAGCTTACAGATCATGAAAAACCAAATTTTTTTTTAAAAACAAGCCACATAACACACATGATTTTTAACTTGTGTGGGGAAAACCTGCTGGGAGTGGCAATTCACAGCTTCCTCTTCTTCCTTCAGCAGTGGGGCCAATAGAAAGAGCTCTAAGGAGCATTGCATCTCACTCTCTCTGTTACTGCTATTGAAAGATTATAAAGAGCATAGACTAGGCATTAGCTATGAACAACTGATTACTCATTGCGATCCTCTCACGCATTCTCCAACTCCTGCACTCCTTATTTCTCCTCTCACTCTTGCCTTCCAATTGCGTAGCCATTGGCTTCTCTTATGCATTTCTGGTGATGTCCCCTCTAAGACCAAAGGATCCCAATTACCTAGAATGAGAAGCGACACCGAGATTTGGCCGTTAATGAGTTCTGTTCGGAACAGGTGAAACTACCATGGACAGCAAGAGAAAACTGCCATGTCATATAAGCAATAGCCGTGACACATACAGAACCACTGTTGCTACTAGCGAAACCACTGTGCCACAAATGGAACCACTGTGACGCTTTCAAAACTGCCATGCCAGTAACTTAATTGTCATCCTGCTTTATCTGGTGGTTTTGTCACTGTACAAATACTCTCTGATTCTTCTGCTAATCCAGATGTGTTCTTGGAGTCTGCTGAGTTTGACGTCTTCCCCAGATCCATATAGACCAAATATATTCACAAATATTTTTTCACCTCTCAAATTCCCGTGGTTTTTAATGTTCATCTATGTAACGTACCAGGCTCTTGATATTCTTATTTCCTAAGCAATCTAATGAGCAAACCAACAATTCACACTGATGATTAGATATCATTCCATCACAAACTTTACTTTTATTTCACATACAAGGAGATGGGTACAGCCTAATACAGCCTAAGAAAAACAATAATAATCTTTTAAAGCAAACAAATATTAGATGACAACAAAAGACAAGAATAGTTATCTAATACTATTGCCGAATTGCTCACAAATGCCATATCTAATTCTGTTGTTCCTGCTGTGGTCCAAGACAAGGTAAAGAATGATGCCCATTTCACCAACAATTCCTTTGGACAAATGATGGTGATAATGATGTAAAAGGGAAAAGGAATAAATTTTGCAAGGGGGTGGGCAAAATGCTTCACTTATCAAAAGCTCGTGAAAATCTGCTGGTGAACAAGTGCAAGCAAGGAGAAATCGATAGTCATCTGGAGGCAATGTGGTCCTCCAGGCCATAGTTGCCTCAAAATCTGATAGTCATGAAGAAGTTAACAAGTAATTTTAGATTCATTTTATTTTATGCTCAAGCTAGCTAGGTTGGGAAGTTGTTCAAGTTTTTTAGTACACCAGGATGGAAAGCAAAGGACTCCATTATCAAGCTGCCCATTCTGCATCAATAAAATTAGTAGATCATATTGTGTGATGTGCTTCTGTTCACCTGCTCAAATCTTTTGGACATACACAGTTGTATCATGCCTAAAAGCAAGCCATATAAAAACCCATTGCCTTAGCTATTTTGCACAATCCACGCAACATTGAAAATGCCTTCATAAGGTTTTTAAACTATGTTCAACCTCTAAATTCTAAATACGACTTCATTATATAACTGGCACTGGCACATGCAATGATCTAACAATTACAAGAAAACTTTATCAATAAGCCATAGAAAAAAGTACTAAAACTAAACACGAGTTGCAAGCTTCTTAAGAGACTATGTTGAAATTTCATTCTTTCATGCATTAAATAGTATCCCAAGTTTTTGGTTGCTGAAAAAGCAGAGGAGCTGAAGCTTGATGAGTATCATCATCTAGAGCAGCAGCAGAGCAGGAAGGTGTGCTTGGATTACTGTGGATTTGGGCTCTTGTCTCATTCTCAGGCGGAGTGTTTTTCATTTGGGCTGTCTCAGATCTCCGTGAACCTCACTTCTCATGCATTAAATGGTATATCAAGCAGCTTGGAGAAGGATTTGAGGGACAGAATTATGGAGTTCCTTAATATTCCTGCGAGTGAGTATGCTATGGTTTTTACAATTGCAATTGGCAGATGTAAAGCCAAATTCCACAACCTTTGTCAGCATCCTCCCTGCCTGTGCCAAAATGGGAGCTTTGGAACAGGGTATGGACATGCTCTATAAAATCTAGCAGGCTCATGGTGAAAATGACTAAAGCATTTAAGCATTCTACTCAAAAGGACGATATTGACATTTACTTGTATCATGGCATTCTTAAGCCAAAAAATTCCCACCGTCAACTAAATATCATATCATTTCTTGTCAATATATAATATTTATGGTGGTCAATGCTGATGAAGGAATTAGTAACTAATTTCATTGAAGTGTAGAAAACCAAAAAGCCAAAGTAGTGTCAAGATAAATTGAACTACAACATAGATCTGATACTATCTAAGCCCAATAGCACGAATATAAAACAGAAAAGAAGAATAAAAGACTACTGTGATCCTTAATGAGTTAAACTCATTACCTCAAGCACAGAAATGCCACACATGCAACAGAGAGAACTTAAGGAATTCAATTGAAAATAAAAGCATTAAAATTATAGCTAAAAGAGTTGAATAAGATTATCTGATGTTCCTGGACTTTACCAATGAATACTGTCTCAAGCAATTTCAATTTTGAAGAACTCCAAGTAGTCTAAAGTTGTAACAGAATCAGCTCTCTTTGCTCCTTTCTAACACGAACAAATTCTTGTAAACAGATCTGTACAGTTTCTAAGAGAGCTCAAGAGCTCAGGGTGGTTCCATTCCGCTTTTGGGTATATTGGAGAGTCAGAAACCCTCCTGTTATGGAATTGTGCCATACATGTGACAAATGAAACAAGACACTTCATCGCCCCAGGACCCTTTTTGTGTATGTTTTGGCATTTTCTTTTCACGTGTTGGTCAAAAGGTGGGATCCAACCAGAATTCTTCAATGGGATCCAATTTATTTCACTACACCACATCTCCAACTTTCTCCTTCTAACATTTGTACACTACTTTCTCATCAGTTGGGTTCGGGTATTGTCAATGACATTTATAATATTATTTTCCTTATAATTTCACTCACCCAATCCCACTTTCCAAAGTTTTTTTAACCGATGAGTATTTTTCAATGATAAATGTAGGGGCATTTTAACGTAGTTAAGACTGAAACAAGGAAGATAATTTCTCATAAATCTATCCCACGATAACTGTATGTCTCCTATTCCAGCTTACAAAATAATTTGTTGTGAATTCATGCAAAAACTTGCTTCAGTTGACTTATTATTCCTTATGCAGAGTTTCTGCTTTGATATAGTCCCGTGAATTATCAAACTTGTGCAGAGCTCAAACACAGGACAAGGAAAAATTGGCAATTTGATCAGCTGATGTGATCTTTATCTATTTTAGACTGGGAATATTTGCAAATCCCTTTTCCATTTTCTTGATACAAACGTCTTTGAAACATTTCACAGAAAAGCATTCGAACTCGATAGTAAAACTCAGATAACTATGCCTCTAAATCAAATAACATATACCGTTCGGCGTTCACATGTCATGAAACACATGCGATTGCTAGTTATATACCTATTATGATATCATCAAGAGACAAAAATGAAAGATAAGGGGGTGTCTTATATTCACATCCATAATTGTAAATACACGTGTCTAAGACATATATCAAAATATAATAATAATGTCTAGAATGAGTATGAATATATATACATGTCTAAAATCTCCAGAAGTATGTCTAAAATGTTTGAAATCTATAAAATATCACTGAAGTCTCCTCCGTGCACTAGGGCGAGTGCCAGACCCCTCACTACGCTCTGCTGCACCCTGCATGTTAAAAAAAAGGAATATACATGTCATAAACTATATATAGCATGTACCATATATTAAAATATATAAGCAGAAATCTACAACAATTTCTTGATTAATTCAATACATTATATAACTGATATGTACAATTGATTACCTCAGTATCTGTCCCTGCGCGGATGTTGGGAGTATCTACGCTACCCGTAGATCTCTGTCCCGTAGATCCCTGTGAAACAAAATAAATAAAATGTAAGAAGTTGATAAATAAGTTTTTTGAATAAAGTTCATTAATTTTTAACATTTCAATTTAGATTAAATATTAATTATATTAAAACACATGTATTTATACCTCTGCGGAACGCGTCTCCAAATGTATGGGATTGTCATCCACGACCTCAACACCAGCAAATATGTCGCCAACTAACCCAAGTTGACTCAGACCCGGAACATCGAGATCCATGTTGTGCTCAGTCAAGAGCTGTGTGTATGTGACACGGGTAGATGGTGTGGGCTGTGAAGCTCCACACACTGGAGCAGAAGCCTAAACAAAAAAGTACATGTTTAATTTTAATATTAATAAATTGTAAAGTAATGATCAATTAAAATAAATTTTAATTATATTAAAGGTTTAATTTTCACACACCGGAACAGAAATGTGCTGAACATCAGGTGTGACAATCCCAGCTACAGGAAGTCTATCTGTAGTAGCGGCAGTAGTACCCTGACTAGAAGATACACTCCCACTCTGCTCTATAAAATCTAAAACCCCCGATAGTGGAATGCTGCAATGCCGAGCAATCACCTCATACGCACGCAACAAGTCAGCAGCCATGATGCGTCCTAGCCGACGTGCCTGAGCGGGATCTGTAACTAGCTCAAAGTCATCTGGGGAAATCAAAGATGCACGAGCGTATACCTCGCTGCGTGCATCACTGGTGCTACTAGCACCTCCACTACTAGTATCGTGTCTCTCGAAAGGTACTTGACCGCACGGTCGAAGAGATCAATTGGGTCTCGCGAGCAATGCCAGCAAGACCCTCGATAGCACCCTCATGTGCAGTCATAACGACAGGTGTTGCGACATCCTGAAAGCCTGATAAGAATGGTTGTGGCCTTGGTACAAGCTGCCGCGCATCAACAACTGCAGGAGCTCCCTCCTTTCTATATGCCTGCCTGTGGCTAATACGGCCACGCCCCTGCCCCAAATAACTAGGGATGTCTAAATAGTTCACCTTTAGGTTTAAGTGAACCTCAGCATGTAGCATCATTATGAAGTATAACGGTAATTGGTCATTATTTGGAAATTGGCCTTGAGAGGCCACAAATCTAGGATAAATCAAAGGGGCACATAAAGGACATGAACATTTGTTTACATAATATGCCCTTATTTTCTATTTGTCTACATAAAAACTCCAACAAGACCTCTTAACGACTTCCTTATCGGAAAGTCGTGATGTAATCTCATTATAACCTACATCTCCTGAGACACTTGATTTTAGTGAATCCATAAATTTTGTTATTGATTCAAAATCAAATGGATTATATGTTTTCAAACTTGTCTCTATTCTATGAAGATCAACCAGTATTCATTCACAATGGGCTTTATACTGCCTAACTGTAGTTGGATTTTCGAGAATAGATTGCAATTTTGCAATCTCTAAATCGGTCCTCTCACACAAATTAGGAGTTCCGAAGAAGCCATGACTGAAAAAAAAAATGAAAGTAAAATTCTAATTAATAGTACTTTTAATTTAAAAAATTCCTAAGATATTCTCCTATATTAATGAAAACAGAAATATGAAATTTTCAAGCTTCAATGCAACTAATATAGAAAATAAATTACATAAATTACAAATCACAATGATAACAAAATATACCAAGTGATGTTGCAGAGTTCAGAAATGAAAAGTTTTGAATACATTTAGATGATCTTAAAGTCAAAGCAATGTTTGTAGAAGAGAATGTAAGTTTACCTGGGCACAAACCATTATCAAAGCAGAACAATTGAGTGGGATTCACCTTTCCCTGAAACACATTTTTTGTGCATATGATACAGAATTAGCGCAATCAAATAGAACACCAATCCAAATTTAAACAACAAAACACATCGGTAAAAGACATGTCTAATGCATATATTTAAACAACAAAAGACATCGGTAAAACATTGAAATTATTTGTAATCTATTATTGATGTCATCACAGTGTTTGTATACAAAATCAGGGATAAATCAACTTTACATTTCAAGGAAGCTATTTATTTCAAGGAAGATGTTTAACTTTGGCATTATCTTATTTAACTCATATGACTGAAATTTTCTGTCACATTTCCCATCCTTACTCTACACAACATTGTTTTTGATAGTGCCTTACAATATCACTACAATACATTATCTAAAACCTCTAGATGCTACTGGATACAAGAATATAATCTGAAAGTTCAGTGATATCATTAAAGCATGTGCTTCTCAAGTGTAGGCATACATGCAGCCAACGAGTTCTAGGAGGAAACTACTGCCAACGAGTTCTTATTTATTTATATTTATATTATCTTATCTAGAAGCTTTGAAGCAGCCCTAAAGGCACATTAAAATAGATATTACAGAAGAAATATGCAAAGCTTCCTAGCAGTGGCAGTAGTATTAAGGTTTGTGAAAATGGAATATCTCCATGATATGCATTATTCTGGCAGTGCACTCTGCAATCTCGGTTCCAATCAACAATTATGCCACTATTGGGATCTTAGTATGGCATAGGCAGCTGTGAGCTACACAATATACTCATTTTTCTAGAAACTAAAAAGATCCTTTATGTTACAATTTGCAGCACATAAAAGAAGCCCTTCAAAAAAATACATTGAACAACGGGGGCAACCAAGAGGACCTTGGAAAAATGTACAGGTAACAACCATATGAATTCTTCCTTAGTCGTGGATCAAAGCTAATAGAAATAAAGCTAGATAAAATTAACTTGAAACTACGGTAAGATAATCGTCCATTGTAAAAAACAAGTTTCTCTCGAACTGGTAAAAGAATACTTTTTATTGTCTAATTGGACGTACATAATGGAAGGGTATAAATATTGCCTATTGCCCTCGTGAGTTTCTCAAAGAGACCATTTACAAGTAACAAGGATGTAGCAGAATTTTATATACAATTCGACACAGGATTAACTTAATGGGATATCTCGGTTAAGGTTAAATTAAACATACGATTAGTTAGAGATATTAGTCTCAAAGAACATTGGACTATGTGGGAAGCCAATCAACATAAATCCCGAGAAAGGGTGTGAGGAGTCTTACCCCCTTCGAGTTTCATACAAAGTGTTCTAATTTAATATTTTATCACAAAGTGTTTAATTAGAAGTCACACTAATTACTAAATAGGATAGGAATTCTAATACAGGTTTCTACACAAATTTAGATCAAAGATATTTATTTAAACATTATATACAAGTTCCCTTGATGTAATGTGTGATATTGGAACCATAAAATATTTCTTGAACAATTTCGGAGAAAACGCCACTAGGATGAATACCATTAGAAAATGTCTAGTGTAGATATACCCTTATAAATCAATCTCTGGCATAAATCATCCATTAAGAAGTGTGAATCTTCTTTTGAATGAAAACTGACCTACAAAAGTTATTTTTGGTGTCTTGCTGAAGCTACTCGTCGACATGGGAACAATTGGTTGAACTGTTATCTTATCTCAACCATTCGAACACAAAAGTTCTACTTCTTGATATTTGTTGAATAACGGCGTCTCTTAGACACTTCCTTTTGCAGTCCTCAAACTACCACATGTTCGTAAATATCGTTGACATGTTTCCAAAGATGGAATTTAATCAATTTGCTTGTTGCATGTTGATAACTTACACATTCGTTTGTTTAGAGTCCACAAACAAGCATATGTTTGTAAATCAGTAGACATGCTCTTTCCAATATAAAATTCAATCAATCTATTTGCAATCCTGGTGGTTGTGATCCACTAATCCTCGTATTTGTTGTTTCACTACATTAAGTTTCCAATTATGCAATTTCTCGGTGACTCGCAATTACACAAAGGCATCTCAAACTTCCAAAGTATTGGTTTGAACTCATTTAGAGATTTATTTATTTTTTCCAGATTTTCCGAACCTGGAAGAGTCCCATAATTCAAGTCAGCTCAAGGGCAAGAGCCGTGTTTGTGAATCACCTTTTGACTCTAGGTTCAAGCCTCGGTAGAATGATCACTAGCAGGACTTGGCCTTTGTAGCTCCTCCCCACTCGGAAGAAATTTTCTACTTATAATTTAGATGCCGAGCAACATAAAGTAGCTCATGATAACTCCATTGATACCGATCTTGCCACTTGAGGTTAGAGACTGTTCAAGAATATCATCTTAAATTGAGAGGAGAATAATAAATTCTATTGTATGTAAATATATAATCCCGGGCATTCTTATACTCTTGAACAATATCAAACTTGAATTCTTGCTTAATATATTGTAAACATGTCATTTTTTTGGTGCCTTTTGGCCTGTTTTTTAGGGTTCAAACTTTAATTAATTTATATATGGAAGAAATAAATGCACTTCTATTACATATAGTTTCAAAGACAACAGGAAAGGAATACTTAAATGCAATTCAAGGTGCAACTTCAAGACATGTGTTTGCATGTCATATCTATAATGCTTAAATAGCTGTATTGATTGTAATGACAATGAATGGCCTCAAATCCCTCTTCAGAAACTATGTGCATCATTCATGTATTTAGTAATTTTTTTTCAAGAGTGCAGAAATTATAGCAAGATTCACACCTAAGGATTTTGAGTACATCTTTTCCTCATTTAACTAGCACCCTTCTCTAGGTTGGGTCTCATCATTCTTTGAACTATTGATTGGCATTATAAAGTCGAGAATGAATGCATGATTCATACAGGGATGTGAAAACTATGATCTGCTCCACAAAGTGTTTAGGGGTTCCCCTACTGTGGTTTCTGTGCATTTGGAAGGTAACTGCACAAGATGTGAGCAAAGCATTTCATGTTTTTGACGCCAAATCTTTTTTATTTCTTCATGCAACATTGGGAGAGGGGGGTATGAGTTGTAGACACTCTTGTGCAGAGCTTTAATCACTGTTTTACGAGCGCCACAATCAGTCAGTTAAGAGAGTGGAGGTCTTGAATTCTCTATGTAACATTCCAGATCAAAATCCTTGACAATGAATCTACGCTTCCTAAAGACCCAAACATCCCCTTTCAGCCCAGCATTTGGCTATAGAAGCAAAGTTCACAGTATAGAAGAAAAATACACGAGTTTTCAGTTCGTTAAGAATCATCTACCTTCAGCATCTCCTCTTGTCCCTCACCTGACATTGCCCAACATGTCTCTACCCTACAAGCGGCAGCAACAACCCTATGGACTAGTACAAATATCTTAAATAAATCTATTTGAAAATGTCGATAGATATCAATCTCAAGGCTCTTATCTTAGATTTTACACATATCACATTGATTAGTAGTTAAATTATTATGTTCTCTTCATATTTGCCATTTACTAGTGATGAAAGAATATTTCCATAAATAGAAAGGCCACAAACCATATAGTTAAGAATCTTAAGATATTAATACTTTTTTTATTGACTTCTCAAATTTTAAAAAATCCTCTTAAATAACGGTCAAACAAACGTAAAATTTAATACAAAGAATAAAATATTACATGGTCACACTATTAGGTGCCACCCCTTGCTACCATTGTAGAATGCCTAACAACATAATGAATTTATTAAACGGAGAAGAGGTGACCCAACAACACGAGGCCAATCTTGGGGCAGCTCAAGAGGCCCAGTTGTTGATCCGAGCTCCACCATGGCAATGGTTCTGTTTAGTCGACACGGCTTCTAAGCCCTGAAATATGATGCAAGAGCATCCAGGTTCACTTAAAATATAGAATTTTTTGAGGGTTCATTGATAAATAATAATTTATTGTGCATACTACAAATACACATCCATGGTAAGGTTGGGGGATGGGGGTTTGGCTAAAAGTTTTCTGGGTCATGCTTCTTGTACGTGGGATATGAATCTCCTTCTCATAACATATTAACCTTCAAAATTGTGTTACCATTCATATTATTAAGAAATAAATTAAAAACAATGAGTACCAAATAGACCATTCATATTTATGAAGAATGAATTCTCCTAAACATGAACAACTCTTAAAATATAAATACCATTCCATTTCACTTCTAATAAATTCATGAATACATATTTAAATTCAAAACCAATATATAAATAAATATAAATCCACACCAAAAACATAAAACTATATATAAAATTTACACCTTAAAATAAAGCATGACTATTGAATTCATTGTAGCTTGCTTACAAGGAAAACCAATCACACATAGACTACAAGTATTTTGTAAGTATATAATTCAGAAGCGAAACCCAACAAGAATTCAGAAAAAAATTTCATGCCCGAATTGTAATTATGAGACCATCCATGTCCCAATGCCACGGGACCTTGGAAAATGTACAGTAACAACCATATGAATTCTTCCTTAGTCGTGGATCAAAGCTAATAGAAATAAAGCTAGATAAAATTAACTTGAAACTACGGTATATAATCGTCCATTGTAAAAACAAGTTTCTTTGAACTCGTAAAAGAATACTTTTTATTTCGATTGGACGTACATAATGGAAGGGTATAAATATTGCCTATTGCCCTCGAGTTTCTCAAAGAGACCATTTACAAGTAACAAGGATGTAGCATACAAAATGGCCAACCTGTATTTTGAGTAGACCTTCACATTCAATTCATTTCTACGAGAAAAAATGGGGTTTTACCAAAAAAAAAAGTTGCTGTGGTTTTGCAAAAAAAGGTATTTTAGTGGCTACAATTTTGCTAAAAAAATGTGTACGATTTTGCTAACATACCTGGGCTCGTCGTTGCGCTTTCGACACTGGTGGGCTCGCTGGTGTGGTGGGCTCTTTGGTCGGTCGCACAAACTTCACGCGAAGGAGGCGGGGTGGAGGAAAATGATTTCCTCCGTAGCGCCTCCAATATATAAACAGATGGGGTTCGCCCGAACCCGTTTCGCACGAACACCGTTCGCGTGAACCATATGTTCACACAAACACTTTCAATTCCGCCACGTGGCAAATAACGGCTTACGTGTGTCTTCGCGCGAACCCGTGTTCGCCCGAACCCTCTTTGGAAAACGCGCATGCCCCATTTTGTATCGCATTTTTGGGACAAGAAGTGGGACACAACACCATGCATTGACCCTACAATTCCAATAAGAATTACAACACTCCATTGTATCTTTGGTTGATTGAGATTAATAAAATCTATCAAGCTTTTTCCCCGCTTGTTCAATTTATAAGTAGTTGTTTTATCTATGGTGATTGACCACCCTCCTCAATTTTTTTCTCTCCATTCCCATGCAAGGCAATTTTTTTCAACATTACTTCTTAGTGCATCACCTTCCCTTAGAGTAGATTTCATTTTCATGCAATCCTTCTATCCTTGTCCCCTTGGAAAAGCATTAGAGTAGGGTTAGAGCAGCCATTCTATGCACTTTGGAGTAGTTTGGAACTAGGTTAGGAATAGAATTCCAGCCTCCTCGGAGAGATATCCTATTTGCAAATTCCCACACTTTGGGATAACTCTATGTTTGAAAAATCACATCGATCGCCTAGTTATCCACTTGTAGGCATTTAGGGTGCTTTGTTATTTTTCCATAATAACTTCGTACACAACCTAATGTTCTTTTTTATTTTATCAATGTTTGTTCCTCTATGCTCTTTGTGGATTTTTCCACCTATTGTTCCTTTAGAATGCTCTCTCTTACATATCCAATATACTTTTGTGTGTCTCTTTCTTGTGCATGCCTTCTTTATTTCCTTATCCTTCCACCATCATGGTATCATCTTGTGGCTTTGAACATTTCTTCATGTGTTCGTGGTATTCTTTGAACATCTCTCTTTCTTCCCAATAAATCTACTATATCAAAATAATACTCTCAATTTTGTTCCGATGCTCCTTCACTCACACGTATTTTTGTAGTACTCCCACAGTTGAGCCCTCTCGCACTTGGAAGTTCTCCCATGATGGGTTCCCTTTTTTATTTCATCCTTTTCATGTAACTTCAGCTATACCACCACACACAAATTCTCTTCCTAGTGTTCTCCTAACATCCTTTGCATGTTATTCCTATCATGCTCTCAACTCTATACTAATTCCTTCAATTCTTTTACCTCCTCACCACTCTCTGGTCACGGGAAATTTATTTTTGAGGTGGCCTACCTATATGTGCTCCATTAGGGTATGCGCTTTTCATATTCCTTGAAGCTCCTCCATTATTTTCTTGATCTTATTCATTATCGTCATATCTAACTCATTTTTTATCACCATCTCACTTGCAATCCATCTTATCTTGAATTCTCTACCCAATTACCACATTGGATAACACAATATCCTCTTTTAGTTACCTCAAGTTTAGAGGTCTATTAGCATCATCTTAATGACACCACATGGATTTTTTTAGTGGTGAATATTCATAATTTGGAAAATATTCCATTTTAAGAAAATTTGAAAAGAAACATTTTTGAGCAGGTCGGTATCATGTTCGCTGAAAATTTACAATATATATTGTTTTAGGGGTTGGCTTTGCCAATCCCTTGAAAAAAAATCCTATATAAACCTAGGTGATTCATTGGGTAGTATATTACTAACTTACTACTAGCTTACTGAGGTACCAACATATCAAGTATCATGAACTTGCAGAGGACAGTTGTTAATGCACGACAAGAGGCTATTGACACACGATATGAATTTGATGACGACGATAGGAGGTTGTTGATGCACAACAGAGGTCATAGATGCACAACAATATATTTAAATTTGGGATTCGTGATACGAAGGTTGTTGTAGTGAAAACATAATTTAGTATGTCGTGAAACAACAAAATTGTTGTCACATGTCTTAAAAATAAGGTGAAAATGTTGCACACAAACCCCAAAAAATTCACGTATTTCGTGAAATTTTTTTGGGGATATTCGCGATGGATTTTGAACCTTCAATTTATCGAGGACTATTAAAATGAACCCCGGGAAATCATCTTTCTCTAATACCACTTGATGGGGTGAGGGATCTACCAAGTAGTCCTTGAGCTTGCCTCAAAGTTAACACAATGGATTTAAAACTATTTTCTCCTATATATTTATTTCAATGTCCATACGACATCTTCAATCTTTTACCTTTAAGTTTTACATAATTTTTAGTACCTCATAGGGCTAACCAGACTTACTTCTCACTCTATCTTCATCTCTATGGTAGATCCCCACCTTCCTACTCATCTCCTACTGACTAAATCTCCTCATCTCTATTTCAGACCCCTTTTGTGGCCTCAACCATAAAACTTTTCACTTATGTCACTCCATAAATGGGTTCAACAAAACCCTTCTTGTTAACTCCTTCCTATTTATAGTTGCACACACTTGAATCAAGTTATTACTTCTCTCCTCTCGTGTGTTGTCTCCTCTACTTTTCCTACTTAGACTTCAAGTTCTAACTCATCTATTTAAGTAACTTATCGACGTAATCTTCTCTTATCCAATCCAATTTTGCCATGTCACCTAGTAGTTTATTATCCTTATATAGATCTCCTCATCCGGTCACTATCGCCATGTGACCATATAGATCCATTTGATTCATCCTTTTTCCTTCTTCTCACGATTTCACTACATCCTTAACTTCTTGGACATCATTTTGCACCTTCTTCTTGATAACTTTTCCATGTTCCCTTTACTCTCCTCACACCTTCCTATATCAATTCCTATATAAAAATTAATCTAAAAAAATCCACATTTATTCCCCTTTAATCTCTTCATCTAAGTAATTTGAGTAAGGAGGGCATAAGCATCTTTAGTAGTTTTGAATATTTCTTAAAAATTCTATTTTATATCATCCCAATTAGAAATTGATCGTGATGGAAAGTAGTAGAACTATTTAATAGAAACATCTTTGTAATGTTTCCATGAACAACCACACTGAAACATATTCATGTTGTACCCCAATAATGCCACAAGCTATGATGAAAGTTGTGATATCATCATCTAGATGTTGTTTTCCATCTCCAAAGAAGTTTAGAAAGTTATTTTTGATTCTTTTGGAAGTTCTTGAAGTGGTGGAGTCAAATCCAAAGATCAAAGTGTTATGTCCCCATGGTCTTTGGTGTTTGTGCTTCCATATCGAGTTCTTCTCTTTCTTTTTCATATGGAATGAATACTAGTGGTCATATATGTGGTTCTTTAGTATCACCTTCAAGAGGATTTAAATTAACTTGTCTTCTTACCCATACATTAGGAAGTCTGAAATCAATCTAAAAAATTTCTTCAAATTTTGGATGAACAATGCCACCTGCATGATCAACTCGGGTATACCTTCTTTCTGCCAATTTTATTCAAGTACTTAGAAAGGAAAGAAACTTGAAAAGTCCATATCTTTCAAAAGGAATTTAATAAGGCTTTTGAAAATTTGGCTAGAATTGTTTGGTATTTTAAGATCTTTCAATATCTATGGAATTTTTGTATTTTCAAATATCTTTATGGGTGCACAATGACAAATATCTCCTAGTGGGCACACCAAATTTTTTTGGTGAAATAATTTTTTGTGTTGTAAGTTATATTTTCTCATCACTAGTTATGAGGCTAAGTCCCTCCTTCTTAGGTATGGGGAGGCTCCCATTATTGAATTTAAACTATCCTAATTTTGTAGGGTAGCCAATAATATGTGAATCACACAAGAACACTTCATTGATCTTGAGGAAAATTCCTTGTATGGATTACAAAGGAGGAATTTGTAGCGATGAAAGCTAAAGGAGAGTTGGGAAAATTAGGAAAAGAGTGTTACTATTGTGATTAGGAACTAACAAGGTTCACACACAATAACTAGAGTAGGTTGACATTCAATTATAAGAACAAAACATTGAGATCAATTAAATACATAATGTTCCATTAATATGTTCCTCAAACGTACAAATCCTTTTCTTGGTTGTTCAAGGTCACTATGCTTGCAAAGTTGCAGAGTAAAGATAATAGAGGAAAGCATAATAAAAGAAAGTGAAAGAAATGCAATTCTTATTTCTTATGTAGTGGTTGATAAAATGACCAATAATCTACAAAAATCCACAATTACTATATAAAAATTAACTTTCAATCTCCTTTGGAATAGAGAATTCATTCAAATTTATAACATTGAAAAATTGTCTTCTCATCTACCCCCACATGACTCTTCATGTCCCATCAGTTGTGACTTTTCAATTTCCCTTTGAAGAGAAAAATGACGCACCTCTATAATTTTAGAGAGTAATTTTCCATTTTATAAATATTTTATCGTCACTTAAGTGAGTAAAAGAAGATAGAAAAAGTACATTCTTAATTGAAAGTTAGAATATGGAGAGAGAGAGAGAGAGAGAGAGAAATAACATGAATTGAATGATTTGTTTCAAATGAATAAATTTATAATTTGAGTCATGGTGATCATAATCGCATCCTTTAGCAGGATACAAAAACAAGTTTAGACTTCTAAATGAGTGTTCAAGAACACTATAGTGAGACCTCCCAATGTGAGCTTGAGATGACTACAAGAATCACTCTTGATTATTCCTTCTTGGTATCATAGTAAGAGTGAGGATCAATCTCTTTCTCCTTAGGATTTTACAAAGGATCTAATGATCATGAGAGATAACTCTGTGGTTCTCAAACCTCTTGATGTTTATCCTTTACTTACTGAAATAGGATTTCATCATGCAGGTGAAAGGGATGGCCCCTGAATGGAGTTCTCAAGAAGTGGCCACTTATTGGAATTATATGAAGAGATGGAAATGGAAAAACCACAAGGTTTGAGGTGAGTTTTTAGGAACACCGATTTATCCTTAAATGAATATCATACATTTTTCCTTTCTTGACTCTAGAGAACTCCATGAACGAGATCAACTCATACACCTACAAAGTGCACATGTTTCTCATGGAAGTAGGTGACCTTTCTTGATAGAAAAAATAATCTCTAATGGAATTTGAAGGAATGAATAAGAATTAGTTCCATACTCTTGTCCTACACACTACATAGAAACATTGTGAAATCCACCTCTATTGACTTGCTGATGTGAGCTCTTTATCAAGCATGGATCAAATGTTTAGAAAAACTTCATGAGATATACATTTCCCGAGTTGACCTCTTTCCTTATTCATAGATAATCCCTCTCATAATTATTATGATGACCATCCTCTCGATGAATTGAATTTAAGTGAAGCTCTTCATACTCTTCATTGTCTTTAATAGCCTTATAATGTTGATGACTTTCACATGTTGCACCTTGTTATGCTCTTTCTTGTTCTTTGACACAATTGTGATAAAAATGGTACTCCAAGATGTTTTGGAGGGTTTCTTTCCTTGTTTTAGCTACGTAAACTCATTTCAACCATGTGAGAATTAAGAAAATAAAAATATGAGTTAAAACAAGGTCAACAACAACTTTCGCATCGAAAACTAAAAATTTTCAATGTTTTTGAGAACAAGTACAATAATATTCTATAGACTTCCCAAGAGTTGGAATTTCCAGATTAATTGCCTCAATTCTAGCAAGGTAAACCACTCTCAAGAAAGAAGGTCAAGTCTGATTCCTAGTTTTAGATTTAAGCAAAGCATGTTTTTACAGAACCCATCCAATACAAGCTCAAATAGAGTTTAAGCTATAGCTAAAGAAATACAAGAATCAACAATGAGCTATTGAGAGAAAAAAATTGTATGCCTCTTAAATTATACAAAAATGGAACAATCATGCTTCGATTTAAAAAGCAGTTCACATATCAACTTGAAAAAGATATATAGAGATTCAAAGATTTAAGAATGGATACCCATTAAGTAAAATGCAAAGATCCCAAAGTATATAGGGAAAAGAATTATGGCCGTATCTAGTAAAATTGACCAAATTCAACAAGGTCAATAACAAGTTTCTACATTGAAAACTAAAACTTTTTATTTTTGGTAGGTGGGACTAAGAGCTATTATTTTGGGAAATTTTTCCTTTTTGCTTAAATTTTGTCTTCTAAATATCCTATAACCCTAAATTCAATTCCATTATGATGATTTACGATTTGTATCAAGTTTATATTTTTACCAAGTTGCTTTTTTAGAACCTATTATTTTGAGAAAATTGAATTTTTGTCCTTGCTTGTTTTGTATTGTTTTTGTTGTCTTGAGTAATGGATCTTGCAATTTTGATAGTTTAATGATTTTTAGCATGTGATTGTATATATAACATTCTATTTTTAGTAATCTGGTCAAATTGGTGTGATTTTGCAACAAAAACACCATCGTTGGATTCAACTCTCATCATCCGGATCTCGTGCTCCAATTTTGGTCATGTTCGATCCGCTAGAACTCTTCCAAATAAAAATTAAAATTTTTGGGATGGAGTGTTTCATATTTTCCCTTTGTGTGATGAAATAAATGAATGGATCTATAAATATTCAATGATCACAATGGATCCTAGGAGGATAAAAATAAGTGAAATGTTTGGTGTAATCGGCTTTTTTTTGTTAGAAATTTATGGAAAAAACACTATTCTCACGGTCATTACAGGTTTGGAACGTGTTGGGAAGCATGTTTTGTGTTTTACATGTATTTTGAGGTTTCATGGCTTCAAAATTGGAGTTCACATTGAATTGTGCAAGGAAAAGCACTTTGAAGAAAGCTTGTTTTGTTTTTGAGTTGTGCCCCTGACAATCACTTTTTTGTCACAAAGAGTGAAAGTTTCTTATGTTTAAAAATTGGGGTTTTGATGGCTTGAGATATAGATAATTTTTTTCGTCCCATTTTTTCCTTGAAAAAATGGAAAATGGGGATAATGAATGGTGCTTTGAGAAAACCATGACAAGTTTTCAGAGGTGAGGGAGATTAAAAAGCATGTCTATGCACCTAGGGGCTGAAAATTGGTCGTATGAGGAACCAAAAAGGAAAAGATATTGGGAAAAAATTCCATGTCACATTTTTACCCTTGGGAAATGTAAAATAGGAAAAAAAGGATCTTTGAGAAGGATCATGCCACTTGTCAAAGCATCTAGTGCGAGGAGAGGGAGATGGGTTTTGCATGTTAAGCACTTTGTCGGGCTAAGTTGGATCATATGGGGGACCAGAGAGGAGGGATGAGGTGGGTCATAATTTTTTGTACCACTTTTCTGCTTGGGAAAGGGACAATAGGGACACAAAATTGTGCCATGAATCAAGAAGGTTACATGCATCACCCCAAAACATGACTAAGTATGAGAAACATACCTTACACAAGAGAGAACTTTACAACACAAGTCCTATAGCTGCAGATGGTATTTTTACATGAAAAAATATATTATTTTTACTCCAAAAATCATTTCAATAAGAATGGGATATTTTTCACACTTTAATTATCTATGAAACTCCAAAAATTGGCTCCTTTTTCACTGAGACAACAAGGTGTGGCTACAAAGATTTATGCCTTGAGAAACAATTGAGTCTTAGAAAAAATTGAAGCTTCCACCATGTAGATAATTACTTAATATTAAAAATTCCTATTATATTTCCTCCTAACTCCTTAAAGATCTCCTAGAATCAACCAGTGAAGTTTAGGTTCCAATTTTATCTCTTCACTCCTTACACCTGAAAAACCTACTTTTACACAATTTATCCCTAAACCTCCAAATAATCTCTAAATATTCTGAATTCTCTTAAAATACCTTATCATATCTCCAATACCTCCTCTGGATGATTATGGTATTTTATATCCATCCTACAGATTTACAATCGCCTTTAAGAGGCCAAAATTAGCCTCTCTAGGCCTCCCGAAGAGCTAGTCTTTAGTTACTCTTCACTGAATGAAAAGAATGACATTGTTACATAATTTAAAATAATTGCACAAATTTTAAAACATTTTTGGATGGAATGAAAGTATTTTATGATCATGAAATAGAAGACAAACCCACCGAGATAGGGGTTGAGAAGACTTGAGAAAATTTTCACATTTGGCTTGATTTTCATGCTTGAAATTTTGAATTTTTAGGATTGTAAAAATGCATGAAAATATCTAGCTCTATATTTGGGACTTGTTTTTAATTAAACACAATGAGAACATGAAAAAAAAACAAATCCATAATCTCAAAAAATTATGTGGACCAATGTCTTATCCATTGGGTTATAGAGATTCATTTCCTTACTACACCGAACAACCGTAAAAGCCGCACAAACAAAAACAACAAGAATGAAAAAACAAAAGAAAGGGAAACACACCACAAAATAAATAAAAACAACCTAAAGAACCTATTTACATGTGGGGATATTCTTATTTAATTGAAGCAACAATTCAAACTAAGTACTCACTTATATATGGGTATCACCGAATGCCTTTCTTTTGTAAATCCATTGATAGGCTTGCTGAAGTATGATCCTTTTCTAAAATTATGTAGAACTCTCTTATGATTTTTATTACAATTGATGACCCTCCTATTCATTTCTCTTCCTTTTTTTCTTTGGAACCTTCTTTCCATTTTCTCGATGATTCTTAAGTTGCATCCAACTCACAATTCTCTTTTGTTGTTGCAAAGATGACTCTTGATCATATTTGGCTTGTATTTTTAAAACTAAGGCCTATGAAATTTAATAGGCATTTTTTTAAATTTTCATCTTCTTCAAGACAAATTTCTTCATAATTTTATTCTTTGCAAATGCTTTAAAAGCTTCATCATTACCACTAGCCTCTTGATGATCTCTATTTATCACTTGATCTAAACAATCTTCTTCTACACTCATTGGCTCAATCCCGACATGATTCCCATCAATATTTGATGTGCATAGTACTGTATTGTCTTGAAAATAAGATGAGCACAATGAAAACCATCATCTTGTTCAAGTTGGCCATTTTAAACCTCGAAATTCATCTTCATACCGAGGTCGGCCTTTTCTTGAGGTGAGTAAACATTGAAATATTGAATCTCATTCTTGTTCATACATTTCTGAGAATATTTTCATTTAAAAAATCATCCTTGGAATCAAACAACATTTCAAATCTCCATTTTTTGTTTATAAAGTCTCCATCTTCATGAAATGGAATGAGAACAACATTGGAGATAAAATATTTATGTTGTCATTTTACCAATCTTGATCACCAAGAACTAGGGAGTCTATTTTTTTATGAAAACATCATCTCCTTTAGTGGATTTAAATTCAAAGGCCTGGAAAATATTATCATTCTTGAATCCTTTGTCTTTATATTCCAATTATAAGAATAAGTATTCATATCCTCAAATGTGCTCATTGGATAGAACCTCAAGCTTAACATTGAGAATATGGTTTGAAACATTACACTCAAATGATAAGAAGTTACTTTATATGACTCTTTCTTCTTGTTTCGCATTTATCATCACTTAAAGATTGTTTTTTTGTAAGTCAAGAATCACATTATCATCATCAATATCAAGTGGATAAACAACATTCATGTTCACATCTAGTGGGAAATACATGCTTTCAAATTTTGATTCCATCAAGTCACCATGATGTTCTCTGATCGGCTTTGTGATGCTTGGATACTCTTCCATCAACATGGGAAGTTAAAGATATTCCTTGAAATTCATGAAAAAAATTTAAGACTTCAAATTTTGACATGGGATATCTGCCTTTGGTTCATCTGGCCTTTGAAAAATGTACTTCATTTTCCTAAACCATTGACCAAAATGGTGGCATGCAACCAATCCAACTACATATCTCCACCAACATCTCAAAAGAATATTTGGTTTAACAACATATCATATGAGGCGAGCATTTATGTTACAATTATTCTCATCATGATCTTCCGATAAGGAAAATCTTCCAATGTTACCCGAGCATTTTGACCTGCCAAACAAGGGAAACTTATTTTGTTTCCATAAAGAGGAAATAGCTAGAGGTAGAGAGAGAGAGAGAGAGAGAGAGGGGGGACTTTAGTAACTTTTGTAGGCATGACATTGTCTAAAGCACCAAATTCAATCATGCAATTATTTAACTTGAACCCATTGACCAAAAAGGCTATATAGAAAGGTTTTTCCTTCCCATAGGTGGAGGGTGTGAAAGAAGTATAATTTAGAAATGGAGTGGAATGAGATACATAAGGTAGTTCTTTGGTGGTGGCATTTTTAGAACATGAAACAAAACTATGTCTTTTGATATACTCAACAATCCTATCAAATTGCTTGGGATGGGTTTTCAAGTACTCATACTCATAAAATTTGAACTTAGGATTTTTTTAAATGGTCAGTGATATAAAAATATGAGGAAGTGTTAGGTCAATTTTTGCATTAGCTCAAAATTATTTGTTGGACTTGAGGTTTCGGAGATTCCACTCTTGCATTTGGGTCACCATAGTGAGTTAGAAGTAGACTTAGTCTTGTTGATATTTCCATTCTCCACCCATAAAAATTCTATGTTGGTTTTGTTTTCTTCGGGGAGAATCATGCATTAGTAGTCACACTGCAAGTAAGTATTTCAAACCCTTTTATAGTTTACCTTATTTTTATTATCATTCCAATTATTGATCATTCATTTCTATAGATTGTGGTAGATGCATTTGTGTTCTTTGATTTATTTCTTTGTATTATTATATTATACCCCTTGACCTTTTCCATCCTTCTTAACCTAATCTTATTCTAAATCCTAGTAGGATACGATATTTATCTTATATATATGCATTGAAACCTATAACTACCCTAGGATTAGGGTGACTATCCTCTAAAATTACAACACTAGCACATCTTGTGCACATTTTCTATCTACATATTATTTACAAGTCTAATTATGATCCCTAGCAATTGAAATATAGGTGGGGATCCATCTTGACCTATCACGGGGATACCTTTAACAAAGTTCATAATTATTTTCTATTAAAAGCTTGTGGGAGTTCCTTATACAATTAGAGGATGTGATTTCATATAGAACTAACTATACTTTAGAGTATCAAAGGGATGAACACGTGGCTTCACACATTATTATGCATCCCAAAGTGTTCAATGAAAATTACCCAATACAATAATGAACCAAGAAAATACATGTGAACAATATACATGCTTCCAAATTTCCTCTAGAATATAATTTCATCAAAGCAAATACCTAAATGAATCGAGATAATTTATATAAATTCACACTACAACTAATGGATTTTTAATATCGTAGATCTCCCTATGTTAATACAAAGCATGTTTATGGAAACATCCTTTATAACATATATACATATCCTGACGAATCGTATGGTTTAGGTTTATTTAATAGACAATCTTTGAAAAAATACATATATGTATGAAATGATTAGCTATTTCAAAATAAATTATAATTATCTAGAGAATTAAATTTAGTACTAAATTTTTTTATTATAGCGTAAAATAAAAATTAAATTGAATATAACAACTAAAATTAAAATTATCTTAGTGATGATGCTTACTTGATAATGAAGTAACTTGGATAAACTATTATAGAATACTATTGAAGAATTATAAGCACAAACTAGAATATGGTATTGTAGAACATAAGAGAATATCAACATTATTGCATAACGAAGTGTTGAATTCAATGGAGGTCATGTCATATCAAGACCCTTAAGCTCAAATGCATTATTCTACTTAGGAGACAAAAAAATCTAATATATTTGAGTTAAAACCAATTATCGATACACCCTAACATAACTTAAGATTCATTGAAACACTTTCTAAAGTTGATAAAAGAATAATAACAATATAACAAAATTGAATACCAAAAATATTTTTATTCCAATAAATAGTCTACACCTTTACACGAACACTTCTCTATCATAATCCAATGTACTACGCAAGTTCCCTTAGCTTACTTATAGTACTGTTGTGGATTTTAATATTATTTTTCCTATTTCAACCGACAATAATTGGATTCTTTGGTAGTCACGCAACAAGGGATATTTTAGAATTCATACATGTTCTCTTGATTGACCTTTAAATATGAAGTTTTGCATTTTCTTTCATGTCTTAGAATTACAAAAAAATATGACTCATGTTTCATTTGTAAATCGTAATTGTAAGTGTGTTTACATTATTTACATTGATAAGCATGTTATTATTAGTAATTTTGAATGCTTTTTCTCTCATTGGAATTTTGAAGATTTACATTTTCATTGTATCAATAAATATCTTAGCTACGTGTTCATAGAATATGCATGGGATCCCATATGATCTTTGTGGTGCCCCGTATGAAAGAAAAAAATTTAATTAATTAAATTAAATTATAAAAAAATGCGAGGGGGGAATGAATGCATTCAATGGTGTGAGGAAGTGAGTGTCCGGGACTGATGGCGTGTGGCAAGGGGTCTGCAAGACATGGCGGTGGAGTGTGACAAGTGTGGAAGCATGAAAAAGGCAAGGGCATCCATCAAAGCATAATGGAAAGTGGACTGTTGTAAGAAGTTGCGAGTTGGAAATGGGCCTCAAAGATTTCAAGTTTATATACTGGATGGAATATGCACATCACATGTGGGGAAGGGGACTAGGCATTCTCTCGCAGTCCATTTGCATACTTTGTTTGGAAAGGATACGTAACCAGAAAACTTGGATTGAGACTTTCAACAATTTTTGCTATGGGTGCTAGTCAAGGATTAATAGGTTGGTGGATGGTAAAGAGTGGCCTCCAGGATCTAAAATCAGAGCATGCGGAACCTAGAGTGAGTCCTTATCATTTGGCAACCCATATCACCTCTGCGTTTGTTATTTACTGTGGTCTTTTTTGGATGGCTCTTTCTATAGCCATGTCAGAACCCCCAACTGATTGTGCAGCTTGGGTTAAAAGAGCAACAAAGCTCGGACGTATAGCCCTCCTAGTCTATGATGTGGTTTCCTTAATTGTTATTTCAGGGGCATTTGTTTTCGGAAATGATGTGGGATGTGCATTCAACGCATTTCACAAAATGGGTGACAAATGGATTCCAGATGGCATTTTTAGTTGGTGCCAGTTATACGAAATTTCTTTGAGAACACAACAATTGTGCAGCTTGATCACCGTATTCTTGCTACGACAACATGTATTGCTATTGGCAGCATGTTGTTTTCTTCAAGGCACGTCAAGATGCATCCTATAGTTAAGCATTTGGTGAATTCGACTGTTGGAATGTCATTCTTACAGGTTTGATGAGTTTCAATCTTAGATCTGTTGATCCCTCTACTAGTTTTTATCCTTCTCCAGGCCTTGGTTTGGAGAATAAGGTGAATGAGAAGCACAGAGAGTGGAAATCCTTAAAATAAGAGGAGGATTGGGAGCTTCAGCCTCAACCAGAGGAAACAAACAAATGACCAGTCTGCAAAGTAGGACTCGTGAAGACAACACCGGAAAGGATTATGATGTCAAGGCCTAGTTCTCTAAAATAAGGATGCTCACACAAGGTTAAGGTATCCATGGATTTTAGAAAGGCATAATATGTTGTACATTCCCATTGCAAACCCCAGAAATCAGCAGAGAATGGTTGATAACATCAACTCTTTGATTGAAGATTTGGCATTGGAAAAAGAGTCACTTGCAAGGGCTCTTAAAATATAATCATATGAAGTTGTAAAGTTAAGATCTTAAAACCAAGAGTTAAGTTAGAGTCACATACTAGTGGAATAGAGCTTCTAATTTACTAATAACATGGCCCATGGTAGTAGTGTGGTGGGGCCATGGGATATAAACACCTTGAATGATGAAATAGGGTGGGGCAAGTATTACTATCTGATGTTGTAGTGAGAAATGTTATGAAAATTTATATGCAAAATGGGTTTGTTGGAAAAAAAAAAAGAGATATAGAGGATTTCAAGCAATGCAAAATGGTGGATTTGTGGATGCTCGTGAATCGCTTGACGAAATGCCTATTAGAGATGCAAACCAAATCCTAAAATTTTGATGGCTTCGTTTGTCCCTCAAGCATGGTTTCCTTACCTTTATCTCTCATAATTTTTGTATAATTCGGTTATTCATTTGCAATAAATTAAAATAATTAAACTATTAGATACTCAAAAATTGGACATTTTAACTAGACAACTAGTGTAATCAATAAAACAACGCCTCGGTTTTTTTTTCTACCGACTTACAATTTGACCCTCAACCATGTTGCGACCACAACGTCATGCATTGCTAGACCCAGGGTGTCAAAACTTGGTACTTGTGTATATTGGTGTTGGTGAGAGCTAGATGAGTTAACTAAAACAACCATTTTATCTTCATTGCAAAGTTAGAAAAATGCTATTTCAAGAGACTTGCAAACAACACTGTGAACCTCGTAAAAGAGATGTCAAGCGTCGTATGTGTTCCCTGTTATGTAGAGAGCCGCATTAAACATTAGCTCAACCTCATTTTACCGGTTGTGTTCTCTTCGTCGCCCTTCTAGGAGCCTGTTACACCATTTTTTAATTATAGGAAGCTGCTAAAAGTGAAAAGTTGGGTTTCGTTTTGGCTCGCCGTTTGGACCCTGAGTGAGGAAATGCTTATCCACCTTCGCAAACCTCTAGTAATTTTACTAGAAAATTTCCTAGAACCATGAGTTTGGGGAAAACACTCTTCTTGATAGTTTGGCAAAGGCATTTTTTAGGCCTCGTCACAGTTTGACTAGGTCAAACTGGACCAATTTTTGACCAATGGCTCTGGAAAACATGTCGTCGTTTGAAACTAGTTTTCCAATTCTCAGTCCCATCGACTCTAGTGAATTCTCCATATATAGGGGAACTTGTAGGAAATTTCTCGTTGCATGTTCGTCCATTGAACCTTAGTTTTGGAGGTGGTTTTGTGAGCCCTCGAGCTAAATTTTAATCATTTGCAACTAGGCCAATTACGACTGATGGCCCCAGAAAACTAGCCGCCAATTGTAAACCGTTCGCTAGTTTTGAATTCTATCAGTTCCTATGAACTCTTGGTATATAAGTGGGCATGTAGAAATTTAACTCGTGGTGTGTTTTCTCATTAGAAGACAACGTTTGAAAGTGGTTTCTTAGCCTCCGAGCCTGATTTGAATGTTTTTGCAACTAGAAGGAAAATGTAAAACAAAGTTGTAGGACCTGCCAAGTTGCCAAACCACCGTGGAAACTTTTGACACATGTAAATAATTGTTTGAAACTCCATAGTGTAACTTGTTGTGTGAAATAGAACTTTTGACAAAATGGTGTTTCTCTCTCTTCCTTTCTCTTTCTCTCTCCTTGGTTATGAAATGAAGTGAAATGAATACATGTTTCTAAACCTTTTCTTTCGAATGTAAATTATAATAATTATTATATGTAAATGGGAAACTAAAGACATTAATTATGTTAGATTAGGGTGGATTCCATGCCAACAATTTATCGTTGATTTCATGCTCACATGGTTTTGCAGGATGCAAGAATGATGACGAAAAGGCAATGTGTAATTCATTATTTATTATTGTAATTTATATAGGTCATTGTAAAATGAATGTATAAGTACGATGTGGTCTCATGTTATAGAATAATTATATTTGAAATTTACTAATATGTATGAGATGCTAGTTTTAGGAATATCTTAGGAAATGTGCACCTAATCATAGATTCAATTTGATACATAGTTACGTATGGTAAAAAATATTGATATATGTGTGTGTGAATTTGTGTAATCTGTGTTAAATGAATTTGAATTTAATATCTTTTAATGTGTTTCTAGTGTGTAATAGATGATTAAATAATTGGTGTTGTGTTTCTTACCTTGAAAATGTAATAAAGAAATCTAACCACAACAGTCAACCCTAACATAAGATTCATCCATAACTTGTCTTCATGTGGGATCCTTCTTAGTGTGGAAGAAATTGAAATCGTAGAATGATCTTAAACCTTGTACTCAATGGCACCTCCTAGTTTAGGTAAATAAGACCCCTAGTTTGTGTTATCATCATGGTCAATATGTTTAGCATTAATATTTCCTCTCACCTTAAACTCTTATATAGTTAAGACGTAGATCCTTAGGTGAAAATTGGAACTTAACTAAACCTCAATTGATTAGGAGGTTAACTCATGGGTAGAAAATGGTAAGTAACTCCTTGCAAATGTAATTGATTTCAAAGATGTTGACTTTAGAGAACCCAGGAAATCAGAATCCTTGTCCGTGACCCCTTGTTATGCCTTTTAGGACATTAAGAATAAAAGAAATTTCACATGCGAAATCGTCAAATGTAGAATCATGGGATCTTAACTCAAACACAAATCACTTGTGGTTCACGTGTAGTTTATAATGCTTCCAATCTTGTATTTCTTCTAGATTTTAAACGAATACTTCGTAACTCCTTTTGTTATAAAACAATGCTAACAATGAGACCATAGTGCGATGTAAGAGTAAAGCATATAAGAGTAAAATGAGATTTGAAGTTAGGTATAATGTCACTCTTGGAGTCCGTGTAACTCAATTAGACATTTTCATGTGTCTTGAATCTAAATCTCCCTTAATTCCTAAGATTTCTCTCTCAGCATCATGCCAAATTCACTTGTGTAGCAAGAATAAAATTTAACCATTGAATAAACGTTTGAGAAGCATATTCTTAACATAAGAACAAGAGAATTAAGTACTTTGTATGCAATTTGAAATATGCCAAATAATTATGTAAGTTATGGAAATTTTCGTAAAGGATAAAGAGCCAACTTGAAATGGTCAAACTGTAAATTAAATGTGGAATGAACTTAAGAATCTGTAGGTGGAAAAAGGAGAAAATTATCCTTGCACAATAATGTTCTTGGAATGTTAATCGTAACTAAGATGCAATTAAGGAAATGATGTGTTGTGGGTTTGCCAATCTTTGAGTCCTTTTCTTGTGGTTGGGTCATTGCTAGTATTCGTTCATTGGGGAAAGTGTGGCATCGACATGTATATGGTGTTGTCATGTGTCTATGTGAGTCGATGACTTATGTAAGTGTCGTATGCATTTTTAGTTTTCTTTTCTTGGAGCCCTTGTGGCATTGTATAGTGAGCAATGTAAGTCAAAAACAATTATCCTGGTATTTTTACTGTTGTTTTTATGTGTGTAAAATGTGGGCGTTACAATCTTAGTGATGGTGAGGATGGATCCAACGACAAAATTGTGGGTGGAAACTATGACATTTCAGAATATGAACAATTGACATTGTTTATATTCTCATCTTGTTAGAAATTTTAATGTGGTAGAATGTTTCTATAAGTCACAAAGTTAAAGATCACTTATTACAGTTTCAAATTAATTTATGAAAAAAGAGAATATTATTACATAACATAACATTTAAACTACTACATAGAGGCATTTAAGATGATATTTTAGACAATATTTGATTTAATTATATAAGCTGAAACAACAAAAAAATTGTATTATCTCAATTATTTTCTCAAAATAAGTGTTTCTAAATAATGTTAAAAAAATTCTCCCCTAATGACTATATTCTAAGTTCTCAAAAAAAATTGAAAATTTTAAGTTGTCAATTTTGTAAGGATTTCTCCCATATCGGAGAGAACTTGGTTGTTGTACTCTCCCAATAATAAATATCTGAGTTACAATTTAGTAAAGCAATATACTATGACATCTAGTGTATTTTTTTCTTTCTAAAACCTTCTAAATTAACTTATATCAAAATAAAAATTGCCAAAAATATGTAAAAATTATTATATCAGTGGTGTTTGTTTTTGAAAGACAAGTTCCAAATTTTTGAAAATGTGACAGATAAATTCTACAAAAACTTGTATCTATAAAGTTATAATACATTGGTAAATGTACTAACAGTACAGTATCTCTGTTTCTTTAAACACATGCAAAAAGAACATCAAACATTAGACCAAATTCTATACATAATTACAAACACTAGTTAACCAGCAACTTAACAACAAGAGAAGAATAATGCAAGCCATCATAATTTTTTTCAGCCCTGACTCACACTCTCAATCAAGATTTCGTGAGACTGTTAAAGTTGTATCTATAAGAAAAAAACTTGATAGTTATTATATTGATCCCTTTCACATTTTGCTGCTGAACATGCTTCTAAATAGGGATTGTGAAAAAGCCTTATTCAGAAGATATATATCGGTAATTAGTTCTTCTGTGCTAAATTTATCTAAACAATGTTGGAATGTAGACTTATGGAATTGATCCACTTGGAAGAAAATTATGCTCATTCTATGACAGTCGCCTGCAACACCGAATACAAATTTAAGAGTAAAATATCAGTATTGAAGAGTATTTAAGGGATGAAAAATGGAGATGACATTTTTCTATAATTTTGAAATGTTAGATTAGTTCGACCTTATGGGGTGACGAAAAAAATGCTGCTCCGAATACATCGTTTAAGACAGTATTTGAGAGGAGAGAAGCCCCCAGTAACTCAATGCCTGAAAAACTCGATGAAAGTAGTAGTACTCGTTTAACGATTTGATTCCCTGATAAAATGAAAAAAATATTAATCCCTACAAAGTTAAATAAAGATCTCAAACTGACCTTGTTTCGATCAACAGGTGCGGTCCGCTCCTCAAGCTCGGTTAGATCTTTGATGTTGAGCTGGTTGAGTAATGTGATACTGGTGATTGTTGAACTAGCCGTTATCTTCAAATCATCGGTTATCATGAATGTAACCGTCTCTTTCACATAACCACTCTCCTGCCTCGCACTCTGGTTGCTACTTGAAGTTCCCTGGCTAACATTGCTATTCTGCCGGAATTGAACAGCGTGAGCGACAGCATTTCCGCACACACACATTCCAGTGTTGTGGGTGTCGATATTGTGCCTAATGTTTTGATTATAGGAAACATATGTGCAGACATAGTAAGATCCGGCTTCAATCTTAAAGGTGTTATTAGCGTAGGTAGATAAGAATTTGGGATCCAGCAACTGCGATTTATCTGCGGTTATGAACTGAGAGGGCAATGATCCCATGCTATCATAGAGATTTGTGACAGAGGCAAGTTTCTTAGAGAAGTCGGATTCAGAAAGTAGTTTCAGGACTGAACCTATGGGCAATGTAAGAAAGCTAAAAAGGAGATCAACAAAATCTTTTTCCTGCCTCGGCGTATATGATACGTCGAGTTTTACTGTTGATGAGGAAGCGTACATTCATGGCTTCCGAGCTTTTGTCTGCCATCTTAGAAGCACCACGAACACAAACGAAAAGAAAAGGTTTGGCTTTAATTTATTAGAGTTAGTAAATGAATAGATTCTCATTGGAGTTGGTAATCTAATTAAGCGTCACTGGAAATTGCATGTTTGTGGAAAAATAACAGATGTCCAATTTTGGCGATCTTTGTGTTAGAGAAGTGCGTAACGTTTTACTGGACAAGAAACGCTCCGTTCTTCGTGCGTTTCGTTTTCATCTTCACCGAAAATGACGCGGTGGGAAAACTAATTTCTGTTAGCAAGTGTTGCGCAATGCACAGGAAAACTAATTCAACATATATAACATAGATACTCCAAAAGCTCGGCTTTTTGATAATAACAATAATAGAAAACAGAGGATCAAATTAATTTATATACAATTTACAGTCCATAAAAACTAATTTTATATACCTATGCTCCTGTAAATCAATGGCGATGAAAGATTAAGCCAAAAATTATGTAATAATCATTTGTTATATTTAATTTAATATATTATTATATTGATATATTTTTACTGAATGTCTTAGTATTATAATTGATTGTCAGTATTTCTACGTTATAGATTTTATTTTACTCAAATAACTTCACCAATAAATTAAATAACTGTTGACATAAGATTATTATATTAGATTTAATATATAAAACTAAAATATATTTAAAATAACTCAATTATTTATAAACAAATTAAAATATATATTAAAATACAATATATCTTGGTAACACTCAAACCCAGATTATTCCGGGATTGAATATGGTATGCAATTGATTTTACCTACAGTTACGCATGCATAAAACTGAATGAATTTTTCTATTTTTATTGGTAGCAGTTCTGAAAAGATTCTCCAACTTTTAATCTATAATATTTTCAATTATGTTCCGACTTTTGTTTTATAGTATATTTTTATTAAACATTTCAAACTGATTTACAATGATATACAAAGAAATTCAGGAGTAATAAATATTGACTGGGCTTGTGGAGAGAATGTGAGAAATTTAGTAGATGTTTAAAACTACCGCAATACATTTGATCCAATTTTTTATCATTATTAATATTTTGAGTAATTTAATTTAAAAATTAATGTCCATAAGTAACCAAAAAGGTTAATGGGACTAAAAGAGGAGCAAAGAGAACAAGACAATGCACGAAGGTAAGAACAAATACAAAATAAAATACAAGAAGCAAGCTGGAAAGAAAGTTACAACCAACTCTAAGGAACCACTTGAATTAATAGAGAATGGGATGACCACAAGGTGTAAAATGTGCATACAAAGTGGTTTGGATCCCCAATTCACAAACGTATCACACCACAAAAGGATCTAGGAACCACTTGTTATGGGGATGACCAAAGTCAAAGAGGAAACGTTCACACCCAAAAGGATAATACACTTTTTTTTTTTGACAAGACAACATAGAAGTCCAACCACAGAACACTCTAACAAATAGGGCCAACCACAATGAGATATTCTTGAGGGTTATTTATTTTAAAAAGACATCTTGCAATTCTTAGCTTACGTTTTCAAGGAGGCTCAAGATATGATTCATACAATTCATCTTACCAAGCTAAGTTTATTCTTTTACACTGAGTAATCATCTTTAAATCTTCTCTATTATGACATTTATTTGCTTAATTCGTTTATTTAGAGAAAGGGGTAATTTAATTCCACAAGGCCATCTATTTACACTTACGCTACTAGAACTTGTTCATGCCCATATGACAACATGGGTTTGCATTCAACACACTTAAGAGAAGAAAGACAAAGCACCTTGGAAAAAGGTTAGAGGGAGAAGGTTGAGTTGAAATCATCTTCAAGACCTCATTTGTTATTACCAAGATTTAATTGAAACTTGAAAACTTAACCAGAATTATTAAAGATTTTACTTAGGCTTTACTAAATGAGTTTTATAAAAATAAAACAATTTACCTTCCAATGGCTGAGAGATAGATTGCGTGGTTTCTAAATTGTTTTCTCCTGCTTATTAAATCTTATTATCTTCCAGATCTAACCATAGATTTCCCTTAAGTTCGTTTAAGAATTTCACCATGAAAGGGATAGTGTTCATTAGTGTAGCTAGGGATATCAAGTTATATAATGTTACTTAACAAAGGATAGTTTCATCTTTGATCACTTATGGAATTACATGCTCTCAAGTTGGTCACCTCTACACTAATTTATTTGCAATATAAATTTTAGTTTAACTTCTATAAGTATTAAACAACCCATTTTATTTTACTTATAACACACTATTACTAAGTCTTAGAAAGATTTAACTCAACATTTAATCGTAGGGATAAAGTTTAACAATACTCATTTATGAAAACGAAATAAGGTTACATCAACTCTTAGAATACCGATAATCCATTAAGGTCACTCAACAAGCGGTAAAACAAATTTTCTTATAATTTCAAAGATAGTCAAACAATTCAAGGTTCCAAAGTTAAGACGACATAATCCACGATACAATATACTAAGACATTGATCCTCTTCTAAATTTTCCACTAGATGTTATCAATAGTTGAACAATATAAAAAGGATTCATGCAAAAGAACTTCTCAACTGAGGTTGATGTAAAAATCTACAAGTCTATCCCTCATCTACTCGCAAAATCCATCTGCAACAAATTTTTCCACAAGAGTCAGTTCGCGAGAACTGAGCAAGATAAGGCTACACAAAACCACCATAACTATTATCTAACAATACCACAAAAGGAAGCACTTTAACACAAGAATGGGTTAAACCTCTAAACACTATCAACACATCAAGTTATAATAAAGTCTCCATCATGCCAATCAAAGAAGGAGAAGACCTTGTACTTCAGTTAGGAGTAAAAGCAACGAAAGTATAGCAATCGTATGAGAATGGCCCTTGGCCCTATAAGGAGAAATAAACAATCTAGCAAAAACAGAATTCCCATCAAGTAAGTAATTAAATAATAATTACAAGATTGAGATTTGATATATATACCAACCATCTAGAAATTTATCAAAGGTACCAAACACATAGGCTAAAATAATATATTTCTAAAAGAACAAGAGTTGATCGGCCCAAGAAAGGGGAACCACGGGTTTCAAAAATTAACACAAAAAGCCATGTATAATTGAGTTTCAAACCGGAAATCAAATAGAGTATACACACAACATAAGTTTCGAAGTGAAGGAAAAGTATACTAGTTTTGACCATTAACTACAAAGATTTTCCAATCATTCAAGAAGGGCCAATGTCTTACAGGCTAGTAGAAAACACGCGAGAGAAGAAGGGAGTTCCGTCAAACAAGAGTATACAATAATGTCATCAACAAATTTTATAACACTAAAGATTTGCAAACCTCCACAACAATTCTAATGTTTGGTTAATTTAAAATAAATTACCTATTTCCCAAAACAACAATATTTTAAGGCAACCCTTGGTAACACAGTCAACCGTCACACATAGATACAAACATAATTTCTAAGTGACATTATCAAAACAAAACCTTCCGCTATGAATCCATAAGACTATCAAATGAAAGATGAGTTTTTTTTTTTTTCCCGAAGATTAATCACATTTAAGGAAATTTCCATCACAAAATATTAAGGTAATTACGTGCATAAAAACCGACCAATATTAATTAATAGCGTTAACATTACAAAGGAGAAATAATGCAAGTTAGGAAAATAGAAGAGCGCCATCAACAACAATTCTGAGAGGGGGATTAGACCAAAACTATTCTAGTGTCAACGAGGTACTGGATTCGCACAATGAAACCTCGAGCTTAGTTGATCCGAAAAGCTAGTTATGGTTCAAGTTGATAGGGATGGTCAAGGTACTTCTTGAGGATGGCCTTAAAAGCCTAGAAACAAGATGAAAGATAATATAAGAGTCTAAACACGCGAGACGGAAAACACATTGCACACAAACCTTTTCATTCATTCTACAAGTTTTAATACCGAAACTCTAAGCTAGCTAGCCCAAGCATTGATCACACTAATCCTACAACCTTCTTTCTCGATGCCAAAAGGTTATCAAAGGGACTTGCGAAGGAGCTAACAAAAACGTCAAAAGACAAACTTGGGTGCTAGGGAGGGCTTCATAGTTATCGTAAACTTACTTCCATGATATCGAAAATACTAGTTTGATCAACATAATAACTTGCAACTCAATCGCAGAGAAGAATAAATACATAAACAAATGACGAAGGTCTATCACTCGAGCAAGAGAAACATAACACCCAGAGGAGAGGGCACACGCATCCTTTCGACCAACATACTGACAACGATAAAAGCTAAAACAAGAAGAAACAAGAAGAAAGGGGAAATCTCCCATCATGACATCCAACTGACAAATCAATGCAAGGAAAAAGTGGTTCGATTTCACAATAATTTTAAATAAAATAACAGTAGAAAAGTGTAGAAATATCTTGCCTTTTTCTCAGATTCAATAGGTTTCATGGACACCTTCGGACCAGCAACAACAACCCAAGCCTAATTCCATTTTCTTCAAGCTCGTTGGGCGCCCAAACATCGACCATCTTCACGTTGGCACAGGTAGGAGTTCACGGCCAGGGTGGGTGGTCTAAAATACTTGCCAACATCCTCCCAACGCGTGTCAAAAGGGAAAGTTACAGTGGAACATGGACATCCATCCAGCACAATGGAAAATCCACTTTTGGAGCCCATTTAAGAAGCTGGAAATAAAATCTGGTCTCTTATTTATCACTGCAGACCTGGCACAGTGCGCCTTGTTATAGTGCCAGACTATGTCTGCAGATTGCTTCACATGGCATTACCAATAATCTCTACAAGAACATTTTCCTTTTTTTTTTTTTTTTAAAGTGATGGAACCGCTTTGCATCTCTCACAACAATTTGCTTTGCAACAATCTTGGACAAAAACTTGGTGCAGTGTGGCAGTCAACACATACATTAAGGTTCTTGACAACTCTGAGAGTTGTCCCACGGGGAAGGCTTAACAATCCAAATGCAATTGCCATCTTCTCACTATGGTGGCAGAGGAATACTTTTACTTTCCCATTCACTCAGTACATGTTCTGAATCTGAAAGATATCCTGCTACCTTCATCTCCCAAGACATTTTCTCCAACATTGCATAGATCTCCTGTGCCTGTGGGTGTGATCTATCACCTACACAAAAAGCATGCACCATTTTATTGCCTTTAATCCAACTACATCCAAGTTTCTTTTTAATTCCTCTATCCTTCATCGATCTCCTAATAAGTTCATAATTGCAAAGCAAATTGTGCTTCATGAATATTCTGATATGAAATAGATCCACGCCTATGAGATTCTCTTCCATGAGTTACATCAAAACAAGTAAGGTCTCAATAGAGAATCTTTGCAAATAAATTTCATCAGTCTCCCCAGTAACACTCTCACTGTCACATAGTCGATTTTGATAAAAATATCTTGAAGGAGAAACCGAACGAGGATGCATTCGATATGCAGTAATAGATAACAACATAGTTGGACAACCCGCAACTTGCTGGAAGCACTCACAAAGGCTTCAACTAAACTGCAACCTGCCTGCCGCCGCATTTCATCCATACTCGATACCCGACAACGGTGGCGCCCATCCGAAGAGGAGGAGCCGTGACATGCCATGGGGTGTCTGCATTCACAAAGTGCGGGGAAAACGAAGCGATAGAGGGAGAAGAAGAGCCTGTGACTGAAGCAAACGTCCTTCCCGTGTTTTGATCCCACGCGCTCCTGAAGGGAGAGTTAAACAGGTCGAATCCTCTCTTAAACCCAATAAACCCACCGAATAGAAGAAGGAAGACAGAATGCCAAAAAATCGAATCATTTCCCACGATCTTCTAGCAAGGAATTGCCATTTGCAATTCAAGGGGAAAAAAGATGCCACTGCTAATGCGGGTCACCCCATCCGCATGGATGGATCCTCGAACTGGGAAAAGAACACACCAAACACTCGCAGAGATTCGAATTCAAAAAAAAAGGATCAAAAATCAAAAAATTGAGGCTTCATGCCCCAAGAAAAAGCCTCACATCCACTCACTAGCTATCATGTCAAACCTGCTTGCCCATACGCAAAAAAGGAAGAGATCCAGGTGAAGAAAAAGGCCTCCACCGACTCCATCTCTCTCACGCAAAGGTAAAAAAAAACGTGATGGTCATTATGTCACCGAGGTTGGGTGGTTGGGAGGAGACTAATGTCATCCACGTGCAAACAAGACCTGCAAAGGACCTGGTCGGCCAAGGTGGCAGTGGAGAAACAGGTGCAAAAATTAATAGATTAAAAACTACGTAGTCCTCACCTTCAAAGGCGCCACCACCCAACCTCTCTCCCCTTCCACGTAAACCAAGGCTGGAAAAGACTACTAACATGCCCAAATGCCTTGAAAAGGTTTTAATATCTATTAGAACTTTTAACAACAAAAGTCATTACGCATTACACCGATCAAAAGCATGATAAGCTCACTAGACGAAAGTTAGAAATGACCCTCGGAAACAAAAGCGCACTTACGACAGAACGAGATGGCGAGACAAAGCGAAAGAAGGGAAGAAACTATTCCAAAATAACTCCGCAATAAGGTCAAAGTCACCTGACGATAAAAAGGGAGCTCAAATAAACGTTCAATGAAAAGCAATGGGGGCAAGGTGGCAGAAACGGAAGTCGATGCCCAATGGGGCATTACATTCTCCTCCCCTTAAGAAAGCATCGTCCTCGATGCAACATAACACAGAGAAAAAGAAATGGTAGGCAACAAGAACAGGTAAAGGAGAAAGTACACCCTATGGTTTAAAATTTTAGTTGATTAAAGCACGGCCACAGGGTAGCCTTAGGAACATTTGGTAGAAATTTTAACTTTCAAGTTTCGTGAAGATTGGCAGTTCCTCTTATTTATTATTTCATTAGTTTCTTTCCATTAACATTATTCTTAGTTTAATTTCTTTTAAAATTTCATCATTGAAGAGTTTTGGTTTATTCCTTATTGTGGGTGCCCAACATGAACTGCTAACACAACACCCTATCAGGTTCAAAAGACACTACAGATTCACAAGCACACAAGTATATACTTCATGATTGTATTACACCACAAAAGGTTACTCAAATATGGAATGGAATAGGCACAGTCCACATAACATAGTACTCGACACACATCTATGACTGACATACCAAATACTCAAACAAAAGAGTACTACAATCCACCAGACATTTCCTCAATTCCACGTATGAGGATTTTCCATGACTCATAAAAACTACATGTACATAGGGTCCACAAGGGCATCAATGACATAACCACAACATCACAACACATATCCATCTGACATGAGTAACACATACATCAAAATACCACTACCAAAACATCACAATAACTCAACATATATCCCAAACATCAACCATACAGACAAATATCTTATGCCTCCCTCAAGTCTCTTATGCCTCCCTCAAGTCTCTTATGCCTCCCTCAAGTCTCTTATGCCTCCCTCAAACTCTTATGCCTCCCTCAAGTCTCTTATGCCTCCCTCAAACTCTTATGCCTCCCTCAAGGAGGCCGGTTGACCCTATGGCCTAAGACACATAGAGTTCGAACACTCCTAACCCAAGTGACATAATAACGCGTGGTTCAACAACCCGCTAGTTATCTGTAACTCCTTGGGGCATACCCCCATACAACGAAGCGGGTCCATAGGTCCAACCATTCCATGGTGCATCCCATGACCCTATTCCACACATCACGACAATAGAACCAGCACAACAATCCAATCTAAGTGCCAAGTGGCAAAGTACAAGCCTTGGGCAAGGCGGTAAAATCTTAAAATTTAAAAGAAGATCCAAAACCAAGCAAAATAAATGGCCAAATAGCCATAGTTAGTGTCAAAATCCACATGTTAGTGCCAAAACCAAGGAAATGCCCAAAATTGTAAAGCATGGCAATCAAGAAAAGCTGCTGGTCCTTACAAAATAAAGTAAAAAGCTCAATTTACGAATAAAATCAACTTATAATAATGTCACATTACGATAACTGTGTGGCCTTATCTAGCCACCAAAGGGGTACTCAACGAGTTGCTAGCACTCGGAACATCGAGCCTCTGCTCATAAAATACATATCAATAATACAACTGTCATCACCTCTATCTGAATCATCCCGCCACCACTTCGACAAGGCTAAACATAGTCATAGTTGCACTTAGGTTGCATACATACAACCACATAGGGAGAGAGGAAAGAATCACAGTTGTTATCTACTAAACCGAATTTCAGCTCAAGTTATTGACCCATGGTACACCATTCCTCACTCTCAACATACACTTCTACCGATTCCCCTCAGGGTCGGTTAGCGTAAGGTTCACAACATAACATGTAACTACATCACTAACACAATGGTGGTACATATACAAGGTAGATCACAATCATACATTCACTGGGTGTAACACATCACTTTACCACATTCTGCACCCAAAGTGCAATCACCATACGATAGGGTTCATACACTCACCGTATGACCCCAAATCACAACATGAAGCATTACATATACACACACATCATACATACGATGAACATAGTACATCACAACATAACATCCATTGCTACATAACAAGGTGGTACACACATTTCTTCAAAACATGGTAAAAACATCATGATACAACTCATTTCTTTTAACATCAATCTAGTCATACAACACATTGATACACCTACATATCACAATATGCCACAATGCTCCAACACTACGTCATCCACATTATAATTCTTTTCACACATCACAAACAATAATTCACACGTGAACTCTTCATAGAATCCACAAGAAGGAGAGAGAATACTCCCATCCCCAACATATCAACATGATCACAAACACACACAAAGTGACATACACATCATGTGCGTTCACAATATCACAATTACGACATGGATCACATCACGCTTAAAGCACATTACTCTTCCAATATAAATCACCATCATGCAATACCATCATCATCCATGAAACAACATCATGTAACACCATCATCATGTAACATCACCATACAACACCAATCCGGCCCATAGGTTCGAGAGCATGAACCTATGCTCTGATACCAAGTGTAACGACCCAAAAATCACACACACGAACAACACAGTAAAAGACAGGATAATTTTTTTTTGACTTGCTTCGACACATAACACGACACAACATGTCGTCACAAAGTTACAACCAACTCTAGGAACCACTTGTTACGGGGATGACCACAAGGTCAGCACGGAAACGTTCACACCCAAAAGGATAATACACTTTTTTTTTTTGACAAGACAACATAGAAGTCCAACCACATAACACACTTACAGTTAGGGCCAACCACAATGAGATATTCTTGAGGGTTATTTATTTTAAAAAGACATCTTGCAATTCTTAGCTTACGTTTTCAAGGAGGCTCAAGATATGATTCATACAATTCATCTTACCAAGCTAAGTTTATTCTTTTTACACTGAGTAATCATCTTTAAATCTTCTCTATTATGACATTTATTTGCTTAATTCGTTTATTTAGAGAAAGGGGGTAATTTAATTCCACAAGGCCATCTATTTACACTTACGCTACTAGAACTTGTTCATGCCCATATGACAACATGGGTTTGCGTTCAACACACTTAAGAGAAGAAAGACAAAGCACCTTGGAAAAAGGTTAGAGGGAGAAGGTTGAGTTGAAATCATCTTCAAGACCTCATTAGCTATTACCAAGATATAATTGAAACTTGAAAACTTAACCAGAATTATTAAAGATTTTACTTAGGCTTTACTAAATGAGTTTTATAAAAATAAAACAATTTACCTTCCAATGGCTGAGAGATAGATTGCGTGGTTTCTAAATTGTTTTCTCCTGCTTATTAAATCTTATTATCTTCCAGATCTAACCATAGATTTCCCTTAAGTTTTTTAAGAATTTCACCATGAAAGGGATAGTGTTCATTAGTGTAGCTAGGGATATCAAGTTATATAATGTTACTTAACAAAGGATAGTTTCATCTTTGATCACTTATGGAATTACATGCTCTCAAGTTGGTCACCTCTACACTAATTTATTTGCAATATAAATTTTAGTTTAACTTCTATAAGTATTAAACAACCCATTTTATTTTACTTATAACACACTATTACTAAGTCTTAGAAAGATTTAACTCAACATTTAATCGTAGGGATAAAGTTTAACAATACTCATTTACGAAAACGAAATAAGGTTACATCAACTCTTAGAATACCGATAATCCATTAAGGTTACTCAACAAGCGGTAAACAAATTTTCTTATAATTTCAAAGATAGTCAAACAATTCAAGGTTCCAAAGTTAAGACGACATAATCCACGATACAATATACTAAGACATTGATCCTCTTCTAAATTTTCCACTAGATGTTATCAATAGTTGAACAATATAAAAAGGATTCATGCAAAAGAACTTCTCAACTGAGGTTGATGTAAAAATCTACAAGTCTATCCCTCATCTACTCGCAAAATCCATCTGCAACAAATTTTTCCACAAGAGTCAGTTTGCGAGAACTGAGCAAGATAAGGCTACACAAAACCACCATAACTATTATCTAACAATACCACAAAAGGAAGCACTTTATTACAAGAATTGGGTCAAACCTCTAAACACTATCAACACATCAAGTTATAATAAAGTCTCCATCATGCCAATCAAAGAAGGAGAAGACCTTGTACTTCAGTTAGGAGTAAAAGCAACGAAAGTATAGCAATCGTATGAGAATGGCCCTTGGCCCTATAAGGAGAAAATAAACAATCTAGCAAAAACAGAATTCCCATCAAGTAAGTAATTAAATAATAATTACAAGATTGAGATTTGATATATATACCAACCATCTAGAAATTTATCAAAGGTACCAAACGCATAGGCTAAAATAATATATTTCTAAAAGAACAAGAGTTGATCGGCCCAAGAAAGGGGAACCACGGGTTTCAAAAATTAACACAAAAAGCCATGTATAATTGAGTTTCAAACCGGAAATCAAATAGAGTATACACACAACATAAGTTTCGAAGCGAAGGCAAAGTATACTAGTTTTGACCATTAACTACAAAGATTTTCCAATCATTCAAGAAGGGCCAATGTCTTACAGGCTAGTAGCAAACACGCGAGAGAAGAAGGGAGTTCCATCAAACAAGAGTATACAATAATGTCATCAACAAATTTTATAACACTAAAGATTTGCAAACCTCCACAACAATTCTAATGTTTGGTTAATTTAAAATAAATTACCTATTTCCCAAAACAACAATATTTTAAGGCAACCCTTGGTAACACAGTCAACCGTCACACATAGATACAAACATAATTTCTAAGTGACATTATCAAAACAAAACCTTCCGCTATGAATCCATAAGACTATCAAATGAAAGATGAGTTTTTCCCGAAGATTAATCACATTTAAGGAAATTTCCATCACAAAATATTAAGGTAATTACGTGCATAAAAACCGACCAATATTAATTAATAGCGTTAACATTACAAAGGAGAAATAATGCAAGTTAGGAAAAATAGAAGAGCGCCATCAACAACAATTCCGAGAGGGGGATTAGACCAAAACTATTCTAGTGTCAACGAGGTACTGGATTCGCACAATGAAACCTCGAGCTTAGTTGATCCGAAAAGCTAGTTATGGTTCAAGTTGATAGGGATGGTCAAGGTACTTCTTGAGGATGGCCTTAAAAGCCTAGAAACAAGATGAAAGATAATATAAGAGTCTAAACACGTGAGACGGAAAACACATTGCACACAAACCTTTTCATTCTACAAGTTTTAATACCAAAACTCTAAGCTGGCTAGCCCAAGCATTGATCACACTAATCCTACAACCTTCTTTCTCGATGCCAAAAGGTTATCAAAGGGACTTGCGAAGGAGCTAACAAAAAACGTCAAAGACAAACTTGGGTGCTAGGGAGGGGCTTCATAGTTATCGTAAACTTACTTCCATGATATCGAAAATACTAGTTTGATCAACATAATAACTTGCAACTCAATCGCAGAGAAGAATAAATACATAAACAAACAGACGAAGGTCTATCACTCGAGCAAGAGAAACATAACACCCAGAGGAGAGGGCACACGCATCCTTTCGACCAACATACTGACAACGATAAAAGCTAAAACAAGAAGAAACAAGCAGAAAGGGGAAATCTCCCATCATGACATCCAACTGACAAATCAATGCAAGGAAAAAGTGGTTCGATTTCACAATAATTTTAAATAAAATAATAGTAGAAAAGTGTAGAAATATCTTGCCTTTTTTCTCCAGATTCAATAGGTTTCATGGACACCGCCCGGACCAGCAACAACAACCCAAGCCTAATTCCATTTTCTTCAAGCTCGTTGGGCGCCCAAACATCGACCATCTTCACGTTGGCACAGGTAGGAGTTCACGGCCAGGGTGGGTGGTCTAAAATACTTGCCAACATCCTCCCAATGCGTGTCAAAAGGGAAAGTTACAGCGGAACATGGACATCCATCCAGCACAATGGAAAATCCACTTTTGGAGCCCATTTAAGAAGCTGGAAATAAAATCTGGTCTCTTATTTATCACTGCAGACCTGGCACAAAGTGCCTTGTTATAGTGCCAGACTATGTCTGCAGATTGCTTCACATGGCATTACCAATAATCTCTACAAGAACATTTTCCTTTTTTTTTTAAAGTGATGGAACCGCTTTGCATCTCTCACAACAATTTGCTTTGCAACAATCTTGGACAAAACCTGGTGCAGTGTGGCAGTCAACACATACATTAAGGTTCTTGACAACTCTGAGAGTTGTCCCACGGGGAAGGCTTAACAATCCAAATGCAATTGCCATCTTCTCACTATGGTGGCAGAGGAATACTTTTACTTTCCCGTTCACTCAGTACATGTTCTGAATCTGAAAGATATCCTGCTACCTTCATCTCCCAAGACATTTTCTCCAACATTGCATAGATCTCCTGTGCCTGTGGGTGTGATCTGTCACCTACACAAAAAGCATGCACCATTTTATTGCCTTTAATCCAACTACATCCAAGTTTCTTTTTAATTCCTCTATCCTTCATCGATCTCCTAATAAGTTCATAATTGCAAAGCAAATTGTGCTTCATGAATACTCTGATATGAAACAGATCCACCTCTATGAGATCCTCTTCCATGAGTTACATCGTAAAACAAGTAAGGTCTCAATAGAGAATCTTTGCAAATAAATTTCATCAGGTCTCCTGGTAACACTCTCACTGTCACATAGTCGATTTTGATAAAAATATCTTGAAGGAGAAACCGAATCTGAGGATGCATCGATCGATACAGTAATGATAACAACATAGTTGGACAACCTGCTTGCTGGAAGTGCTCACAAAGGCTTCTACTATACTGCAACATGCCTGCCACCGCATTTCTTCCATACTCAACTGCAACGGTGTCGCCCATCCGAAGAGGAGGAGCCGTGACATGCCATGGGGTGTCTGCATTCACAAAGTGCGGGGAAAACGAAGTGACAGAGGGAGAAGAAGAGCCTGCGACTGGAACACGTCCTTCCCATGTTTTGATCCCACGCGCTCCTGAAGGGAGAGTTAAACAGGTCGAATCCTCTCTTTAACCCAATAACTCACCGAATAGAAGAGACAGTAAGCTGAAACCCACGATCTTCTGCTATCATTCCCTGCCTGGCTAGATGATGCGGGTCGTTGTTGTGGATCCCTGACAAGAACACACCTCACAGCATTCAATAAGGTGGAGGCAACACGCCTGCTTCACTAGCTTGAAGCTCCATCTAAAACCACGCACGCAGGGAGGATCCAGGAAGAAAAACACCATGACAGAAGGATTTGCTGGCCTCTCTGCCCACGCAACTAGGAAGAAAACACCCCTCACACGCCTACATCACTAGCTATCACGTCAAACCAGACTGCGCCCATACGCATTGAATGAAAGGATCAAAAAGAGATCCAGGTGAAGAAAAACAGGCCTCCACCGACTCCCATCTCCCTCACGCAAGGTAAAAAAACGTGATCGCCAAGACACTCGCAGGGTTGGGTGGTTAGGAGGAGACTAATGTCATCACGTGAAATTAAGACTGCGAATGGACACAGTCGGTCACCAAGGTGGCGTAAACGAAGTTGATGCCCAATGGGGCATTACATAAAGATCTATTCTCGCCCAATTGGTGTATCTTCCATACATCTTAGTCTATGAAGTAAAGATCACAAGATGGAATATAGTCGAGATACGAGAGAGGGTGCGTGCCAAACTTAGCCAAGTTGATTGCATGTAGAACCGAGCATTTTGCCAGGAGAGTCCTAGATAGCATGGAGATGAGTACTCTATCATCACAATTCCAACCACTGTGTCGAAGATCAAGGCCCCAAATCTCACAACCATACAACACTATTGGTGTTACTAGAGTTTGGAAAATGCATAATTTTGCGTTGGCATCTTGAAATGAAAGTGAAACATTTTTCTCAAGTGTATTGACGGCTACATAACCTTTACATAATCTCTATTCTACTGCATGAAGCATGTTCAAAGGAGGGCCCGTGAAATTCACTCTAAGATAAGTGTAAGAGGAGACCACTTCCACCAAGTGTCCTTTGTACATGAGGTTAGTTGCATGGGCAACCCTCTTGGTTGTATTAAATACCATGACCTTAGTTTTCCTTAAGTTCACTTGTAAACCATGAGTATCACAAAAAGAGCTTAAGATGTCAAGGTGTCATTGTAGGCCTACAACAGTATGTGACATGAGAATGATATCATCCGCAAATAATAAAATAGCAATGATGATATCATATAAAAAAATAGCCACCATCTCTAAGACCGAATTTGCAATGATATGCTCTAGTTCATCAATGTAGAGACCAAATAGAGTAGGAGAAAGTGGCCAGCCTTGTTTAACATCGATGGTGTTATTGATATCACCTGTATAACTAGTAGGAGTTCGGACTTGGCCAACCACCTTTTCATAGAGTGTCATCACAAGAAGAACCAAATGCTCTAGAATTTGGAGGTCATGAAGCCGTTGGATTAGAAGGTGTCTAAGTATAGTATCAAATGCCTTTTGAAAGTAAAAAAAAACAACAATAAACCTTACGCTTGTTGGCCCTTGCTTCTTTAATTATTGCTCGAAGTGTTAAGACATGGTCTATTTTTCAGTGATCCCATCTGAACCTCGCTTGTCCTTTTGCACGGAGTTTCTTGGATTCAACAAATTTGAAAATCAAATCATCTAACAACGTAGTAAATAACTTACTCAAATTATGTCCAATCATGATGGTTCTACAATTATTTGGCTCATGTTGATTTCCTGATTTAAATATGGGGCAGATGATGTGAGATGTCCATGCTGGTGGAAATCCATGGGAAGCCACTAGATTAAAGAGATAAGCAATGTGTATTGCTAAGAGTTTTGGACTCGTGTCTTTGAAGAAATTCAGCTCTCAAGTTCTCTATATCTATTCATTTCTCTACCTAAAGTTTGAATATAGCCCGTAACACCATATGGTCTGTGAAGATATTTTTACCCTGCCACCTATTCTCTACTGAAATTGGAACTTGATTGGGGATGTTGTAGAGAGAGGATGCGTAGTTGAACCATGTATCTATATCCTGTATAACACATGAGGATTTCCTTGGGAGGAAGGTTTGCCAAAAATACTTCACTTTAAACCTCAACATGTTGAGTGTGTCCCTTTATTTCTTGTGAATATATAACCTCTTCTTTTTCCGTAAGAGGCGGAACGTATATTTTTTGGACTGACTTCTTCCTATAAGGGTGTTGGCAAATGATGTGAGCCACAAGCTTGTGGCGGGATCTGCAACTACTATCAAACCAAGCATTGCAGGGTGCAATGTGTAGTGCCCACTTCTCTTCAATTATTATATTTTGATTTCAATTATTGTTGCCTATGGACATGGATATTATTGTATCATTTTGGTTTAACATGGTGTTAGATGATGGAGATATTCTAACAATTGATGGATTGTGATTCATAATATGATTTGTGTGGATGCTTAGAGACATAAAGAGAGACATGTTTATATTGATGATGATGATGTGTTGTTGGCATATATATTACTGACATTCGGAATTCTCATCATATTGAGTAGGATTTAGCATTTTAACTAATCTTGTGATCTTGTTGATATTGATAAAAGATAGAATTGAGATGTTGTTGAAATTATAAACAAGTGATAGATGTTATTCTAGATGATGATTTAATTATATGTGGATGATTATTGATTTGTATGCATATATTTTATCTTTGATGTATTTGATGTGGCCACGAGGCCGAAGGAGGTATTTTTGATTTTGCAGGTAATTATATCACAAAAATCAAAGGGGGATTAGAGACCAACCACAGTGGAATATTGGATGGATACAACAATGGTCACCATGGCAACTTGTGTAATATGTTGCTTTTTGTTATTTGTTGTTAGGGGATCCCCATGGGGGGATGACCTCCAATTGTGACCATGGGATTTGTGTGTATGTTTCTTTTTTATTTATTTATTGTAGAGTATGTGATTTATTTGTGATGTAATTTATTTTATCATTGTTGACTAATGTGCCTTTATTAAGTAATTTAATCATGTTTATAAAGTTATTTGGGGATGTGACAAAAGCATCCATTTATTTGAGTCGTTGGTCTTTTGGACTGTGTGATTTTGATTGCATGTAAGTGACTTTGAGTGTTGTACACTCTACCTTACCTTGGAATTACGGATTAGGGCTTAAGGGCCATTTTGGAGGCTTGTGGGACAAGCTTGTCCCACACCTCTTAATTTTTTAAATCAACCCTACATATGGATCGGGGGATCAAAAATAAACCCCATTATGTGTTTTTTAATACAATAAGTGACATTTATTGCACTTTTCTTACAAGGGTATTTCTTTTTTAGGGGGGTGCGGGTTTGTATTATGTGTATAACATGTTGTCATTCCTCTCAACCACCAATTTATTATGCATTGGGGTTGAGATTTTAATTTTGATGTGGAGTTGAGGATAAGTGATGTGGCATCCTACATGGAGCCACCTCACCCTCCTCTTTCCTTTTTGATATATGCAAGTTTATGTGTTTGTTTTGGGGTTACTTCATTTCATTGGTGCTCTTGTATTTTTGGAGTTGTAGAGTTTTGGATTTCTTATTGAAGTTTTGGAGCTTGTTGGAGATGGTTTGATCTTGAAGGAGCACTGGAGGGTGATCTATTGATCAAGTTCTACCAAGAAAAGGTAGGGACTACACCCTTGTTTTGTTTGTTTTCTCTTATATGTGTATAGTTATATGTTATTGAATGATTTGTGTCCTTGTTGGGTTCTTGGGTAGAATGCCTAAGTATGGTGTAGGAGAAGGCTATGGGGATTTTATATGTAGGGATCATAAGAGTTTATTTTATGTTTTGGGAGGGATTTGGGTCGGATGCCCCACCTTGGATAAGGGAATGCTTGCATTTCTTACTTGGTTCTTTTCAGGGAGACATAAGAGATTGCAGGGAGGCATAAGAGGATCTTAAGGGAGGCATAATATTTTGGTAGGGGTTTTGAGATGTATTATTTATGGGTTTTAAGGTGGGAACATAATCCCATTGGGAGGCATAAGTGATCTCCTATAGATCCTTGCTCCATTGGCTTTGCATTTTCAAGCCTTGTGTATTTTATTAGTTTCATTCTTGTGATTGTTTTCTTTTGTTTAAAGTGTGTTAAATGGTTGTGAAAAATGGGATTTTTATGTGGAAGCATTATGTTCTTGCCATGATTTGGATCCATCCTTTATTACATTTTTTCAAGCTCTGGGGCCAATGAGGATGATAGCTTCTTCTCCTCATTGGATTATTTGTTGGGTGGAGAGAATTTCCTCGCCCCATTTTGGGTTGTGTGATTAAAGAGAAGACATGGTAGATATCTTGTTGAATATTTTAGGATTTGTATCATTTTTGAAGTCAAAAACATCCCTTCATTGTAAAAATATTCTTGTAATTCCCACTTAAGTTGGAAGACTAGTAGATTTGTATTTTAAAAGAAAAGTTACATTGTAAGTTTCATTTACCAAGTTATATTATTATATTTGAAGGAAGTTCATTAAAGAATGTGTATTTTCCTTTCTCTTCAAATTTTTGTATGTAAAGGAATGAATTAGAATGGATATCATGTTTAAAAGTTTACTTGTAATGAAAAAGAAAAGAGAGTTGCAAATATTAATATTTGATCACAAAATGAATTGGGAAGTTATCATAGCTTTATTTTAGTTTGAAACAGTTAAACACTCTTTGGTTTTGATATATTTAAAGTTAAAGTTATCTCTTGATATCTATATTCCTTCAAACATTCATTTTTAGAGCTCTCTGGTCTACATAGTGACCGACACGATCGGTCTCAACCTTCATCGTGTGTACCTGTGCACCGACATCGCTCATTGTTTCATGTTACAGGTTTTGAAAGGTTAACTCCAATATTAGTTTTACACTTAAATGATATTATGACTTGCTCAACAAACCCAAATTTAATGTATGATTGTTGGAAATGTCATTTAAAAAAGTGTAAATCACACAACATGCAAAAGACATGCTAAGAATTATAAAAATAGACATCAGCGACTAAACTAACGTCAAGATTCTTGTGATCCACAAAGCAATCAATGTATACTACATAAATTGTAATCTTTCAGACTTGAAAGATATTTGTGGTGTTATGTTTGAATCAGATACCCTTGAGACTGTTATGCTATAACGAAATTGAATAATAAGTTACTCCTGGTACAAATCCAATATCCTTTGCATTTAAAATAATAATCAAAAATATACTAATGCCTCAGACGTTGCACCTTGGTATTAGAACCGATGTCTGTAGTACAGAGAATACCGTGGTCGGTCAAGAGAGGCGTCGTCGGTCACCTTGTGTGGATTGTTTTTGTTGAAAATGTATTTCTAGCCAAACCATTGGCTCTTATGGATCTAAACTTCACCTAAACACAAATCCAACCTATATGGGTCGTATATGCTTGTTTGGACCCTACTCCAGCCTACACGTGGGGATTTAAATGCATAAGACTCTTGATCTACAAAATGGGTTTCTTCCCCATCAATGAAAAACAAAAAAATAGAAAATTAATCAACAATGGATCTCAAACCTAATCTAGGATATATGTTTGAATTGAAATTAAACAACTAGGAATGTATGATTAAATCTAAGATTCAACTATTCTAAAGGGGAGCCATTTGGATGGAATCCCCTTCTTCTTGCACATTGGATCCAAGAAGTATCCTTCATAAATTTCCCTAGATCCATGGCATCCACTCCTTCAACTTGCAGACCAAAGAGAAACAAATGTGGAGGTTAGGGCAAGAAAAAAGGTTTAATAAAATTTCTCGAAGGATGGTTAGGGTTAGTTTGGGACTCTTAGAACTAATGGTCATAGTGGATTTGATCCAAGGGTCAAGAATCAACCCTACAATTGTTAGGTAAGGATAATTACTATTGGTTTTTAAATAACTTAATGTATGTGTGAATGGGTTAATGGGGTCATATACCCTTGTATTCTAAGTTACTTCTTTAGTTCCTAGTATGTTTTAGAAATTATTTAAATGGACTCTAAAGAAAATAAATTAAGAGAATTAAAGTAACTAAGGATAAGGGTTTATTAAATGTAGGTTGAATGTTAATTCCCAAGAGGGAAACTATTTAACCTAGTAAGAGAAATTAATGGACACTTATCTAGTGATGATAATTAAATTGACATTAGATCTGGATTAAGAATATTTAATTAATAATTTAGACCCGATCTATCATTTTTAATGTAACCTTAATGGTAGGAATTAATTTAATGTATATTAGGGTTTGACACCCTTGTAACTTAAAACAAAACAAAAATTCACAACCTTGAAGATAATTATTTCGTGGTTAATTTGGTTTTTAGAACATCGAAATTATGGGCATTACACTTGGTATCGAGCCATGGGTTCAATGCTTGGACCCAGGCACACTTGGAAATATAAGACATAATGAGAAAACATAGCATAACCCTAAACCTAGATCACATAACTTGCATGATATTTTAAATGAAGAAAAACTAAAAAACTGAAACAAAATATGGAGTAATAAACTAACTCACCTTGTTACCTGTGCGGGAGGTGCAGACTAGACGAGGGGTTCTTACACGTGGACCTAGACTTACCACCCACAAATCAGGAAGTAGAAGCCATATTTCCTCAGATACTTCAGATGTTAGAGAATGTTAATGTCATTATACGCGGAGGATCTTGGGACTGAGACATAACAGACATGACAAAGAGCCATCAATAGAGGCTCGCGCACCTTCCTAACATAGTGATGAGAATAGGGTAGATAAATCCCACGTGGAGTCAGCCCAAGACAAGAGTCACAACCAAGAGGTTTGGGAGACAGGGCTACAAGACAGAGGGACTGGTCTAAGAGCCCTATGTAGCGTGATGATCGTGTTGAGAGACCTATAGGAAGACACTCTATAGAAACAAATCACATTAGAGAGATCTTAAAACTCCATCCATCTCATTTCATTGGGGACACTGGAGGATTTTAGGAACATACATGGTTGGTCAACTTGAGTGGATACTTCAAGCTATGTCCGTGTACCAGCAACACAAAGGTTCATGTTTCCATTCACTTTACGAGAGATGAAGCCAGGGTTTGGTGGAGGACCGAGGAGAAAAATCTCCATGTGGATTATAAGACAATCACTTTAGAGCTCTTCGAGGAGTGATTCAGGAGAAGATAATTCTCCAAGAGGTTTATTCAATAGAGGATAGACGAGTTCCACAACCTACATCAGGCATCTATGATAGTGGTAGAATATGAGAGTCATTTCCTAGACCTACTTCACTGTGTAGACTATATGCAGGACGAGGAGGTAAGGATCCATAGGTTCATCAAGGGTTTCAAACTGGACATTATAGGGGTAGTATGCATTCATTTCCCATAGACTATAGAAGAGGTTGTTGAGAAGTAATATATTGTGGAGGAGAACAGGGGGAAGATGTAACAAGCTAGAGATAAAGTGTGGAGTTGTATCTAGCAGATGTGGGATAATAGATTGAGGGGTTAGCTCCTCCTCCTCGTGGTGGACATGGTTCTACAAAGTATTCATTCAGATCGACACAATAGCAAACGCGCCCTCAACTTAGGCCTCCATAGATATTTACGTCTCATATGGGACACCGTATGGGGCCTCCTCCTAGGGGACTAGTCAGGACTCGAGACACCATCTAGAGCTCAATCTGCAGGATCCCATCAAAGAATGACCATAGTAGTCCATAGCAGGATCATCATGATCCATGACACGCACCACTAAACTACTTGAAGAAGTCACTTCTCATTGGATGGGAATTAGTAGTGTTATGGGTGCAGAGTGCTCGGGAATCATTAGAGAGAGGGCCCTTAAAACCCTAATAACAAGGGAAGACACCAGTTTAAAGCCTATAGTAGGAGATATGGCTAGGAGCCACAGGATCTATGCGGTGGTCAAGAATTTCCAAGAAGAGCATCGAGCATGATGATTGAGACTATAGGTAGCATTAATGACATTTATATTCCTGTTTTATTTGATTCAGCTCCTCATATTATTTTATCTCCCCATTTGTAGTAGAGCGATGCGGGATGGTGGTAGTTAGGAAGATCCGTAGTTGAGATGTGGAGACGGCTTCAGAGCCAAGCTCACAGTGGACTCCTTAGTCAAGGAGTGCATAGTTGACCTAGGTTCATTTTCCATGACCTTGGATCTTTGAATCCTTATTTTGGGTTCATATCGGATTATTCTCGGGCATGGATTGGTTATCTACATATAGGGCTAGGGTTTATTTTTACAATAAACTAATATTATGTGCAGATGATTTGTGAGTGGAGTTAGTGATAGTTGCACCAAGAGAACCACCTCTATTCGCGCCATATCTACCATAGCCGGTTATATGTTGTCACGATTAGCGATAGATCCCGAGGATTAGTCTAGTGGGCCATCACTTGATGATCATCATATCTTAAGGAGTTTTTAGATGTATTTCAAGGGAGATGCCATAGTTACCTCCCTACATGAGATAGATTTTCACATTGATTTGGTTCTAGGAGCAGAGTCTATCTCATGAGCACCATATAGGATGACTACCCCGAGCTCGTGAGCTCAAGTTGCAACTTGAGGGCCTTCTAGAGAAAGGCCTAATTCGTCCTCATGTATTCCCTTGGGATGCACTAGTGATTTTGTATTTATTATCATCGGTTGACAACAAAGTAACGATCAATGATTGTTACCCCCTTTCACATATTGATGATTTATTTGATCAAATGAAGGGAGCCACAGTATTTTATAAGATATATCTTAAGTCTAGAAACCATCGGTGAGGATCACGGAGGAAGATATTCATAAGACAACCGTTTGTACGAGATATGGCCACTACGAGTTCACAGTAGTGCATTTTGGTATGATGAATTCCCCCGCTGTATTCATGAGTTTGATGAATGGGGTATTCCAAACATTCTTATATCAGTTCGTGCTCATTTTTCTTGATGAAATTTTGATTTACTCACATATGCACGAGGATCACGAGGAGCACATTTGACAAGTTTTAAAGTGTCTTCGTAAAGCGGCACCTTTACGAGAATCTAGAAAAGCGTGTGTTCTTTCAAATGAGGTGCAGTTCTTGGGTCACATCATTTCTAGGGAAGGTATCATTGTTGATCCTTCCAAGATTCGAGCTATTATGGATTGGTCCGTGCCAACTAGTGTGACCGAGGTGCACAGTTTCATGGGGTTGGCAAGTTACTACAGGAGATTTGTTCAGAATTTTCTCGGATTGTGCACCCCATCACTTCCCTTCAGTGAAAAGGGAAGAATTTTCTTTAGTTCAACGATTGTGAGAAGGCCTTCGGTACCTCAGGGATTCCTTACGTCAACACCAAATTATTATAGTGCCAGATCCGCATGGAGATTTCTTTGTTTGTACGGATGCTTCCTTAGAAGGATTAGGTGGGGTATTGATGTAGGAGGGTTGTGTGGTTTCCTTTGAGTCTTGTAAACTCAAAGATCATGATCTCAATTATCCGACTCATGACCTTGAGCTTGCAGCATTGTGCATGCTTTGGTTTGATGGAGACATTTCCTTCTTGGTAGGAGATTTATTCTCAAGACAGACCATTTGAGCTTACGTCACCTCTTCACACAACCCAATATCAACGCTCATCAGTGGCATTGGATGGAGTTTCTTTGTGAGTATGACATGGAGATAGAGCATGTGAAGGGGAAAGAGAATGTGATTCCGACACACTTATTAGATAGAGACATTTGGTTATGGCTACTTCACTGGGTACAGATTTATGGAGTAGGATTTTGTGACAGCTTCCACATGATAGTTTCTACCTTGCAACGAGATCAAAAATTGAGTCTCGAGACCCTCTTGAGGCCTTTAGGGAAGTTTGATGGTTTTAAGAGAGTCGGATGGAATTCTCAGACATAGAGATCGGAACTATGTACCTAGGCATGGAGGTTTGAGACAGGATATCTTGGCAGAGGCTCATCGTGTACCTTATTCAGCCCATCTAGGGGTGAAGAAGATGCACACCACCTTGAGATAGTTGTACCATTTTAGGGGACTTCGAGAGAGATGTAGCTCAGTTCATGTCATCTTTGTTTATAGTTTTAGAAGGTGAAGGATGAGCATCAGCATCTAGTTGGCCTTCTTTACCCACATGTTATCTTGAAGTGGAAATGGGACACCATTTCCATGGATTTCATAGTATGGCTACCGATCTCAAGATACCACGATGATTCCATCATGGTCACAATGGATAAATTGATGAAAGTGGCTCATTTTTCTTCGGTGAAGATGACCTACACATCTAGTGCAGTAGCGAGAGTGTACTTAGAGGAGATTGTTAGACTGCATGGGATTCCACAGAAGATCATTTATGACCACGATCCCTTGTACAAATCACACTTCTAGACTACCATGCAGTAGGACCTTAGAATGAGTATCAACTTCATCACAACCTATCATCTAGATACAGATGGACAGATGGAATGGGTGAATCATATTTTAGAGGAAATGCTTTAGATGTACATCATGGATCATCTGTTGAAGTGGGAGGAGTAATTTTATTTGGTAGAGTTTTCCTACAACAATAGCTTTCATATTTCTATTGGGATGGCACCTTTTTGGGAAGTGTATGGTAGACAGTGCAAGACACCATTGAGTTGGGACAGATTGGAGGATAGAGTATCTCTTGTACCGCCTTTATTACGGGACATGGAGTAGCAGGTCATTTTGATTTGAAAGAGGTTGCGGGAGGCACGGGAAAGGTAGAAGAAGTATGCATATCAGAGTAGACTTGATCGTAGTTATGAGGTGGGCACAAAGGTGTTTCTTCGTGTCAAACCTCATAATATTATTATCTGTTACGGAAAAGTCTCTAAGTTGTCTCCTAGATTCATGGGTCCATTCAAGATCCTAGAGTGGATCGGTCCCTTATCTTATCATCTAGCCTTGTCACCCATCTTGTCTCGCGTACATGATGTGTTTCACATATCTTTTCTTAGGATATATATCCTAGATCCATCTCATGTATTGGATTGGACAACATTGCAGTTGTAGGAGTATAGACAGATGATGGTGGAGCCCATACGTATTTTAGATCACAAGACCCTAGGCCTTCGAAGCTGAGAGATTGATCAGTGCAATTCCATTGGGATAGGTGTGATGAGATTTCTGCTACATGGGAGGATGCACCATTTCTACGAGTCCAGTTCCACACCTATTCAAGTTACTTCGGGAGGACGTTAAGTCTAAGGGGAGGGGATGTAGTGCACACTTCTCTTCGACAATTATTAAATTTTGATTTTGATTATGTTGCCTATGGACATGGATATTATTGTATCATTTTGGTTTAATATGGTATTAGATGATAGATATATTTTGACTATTGATTGATTGTGATTCATAGTATGATTTGTGTGGATGTTTAGAGACAGAGAGAGATAGGTTTCTATTGATGATGATGATGTGTTGTTGGCATATATATTACTGACATTCATAATTCTCGTCATGTTGAGTAGGATTTAGCATTTGAACTAATCTTGTGATCTTATTGATATTGATAAAAGATAGAATTGAGATGTTGTTGAAATTATAAACAAATGATAGCATTGTTAGTCTAGATGATGATTTAATTATATGTGGATGATTATTGATTTGTATGTGTATATTTTATCTTTGATGTAATGCAGATACCAAGACGAAGGAGGTATTGTGTGATTTTGCAAGTAATTATATCACAACAATCAAAAAGGGGATTAGAGACCAACCACAACAAAATACTAGATGGATACAACGATGGTCACCATGGCAACTTGTGTAATATGTTGTGTTTTTTATTTGTTGTTAGGGGCTCCCCATGGGGCAGATGACATCCAATTGTGATCATGGGCTTTGTATGTATGTTTCCCTTTTTATTTATTTATTGTAGAGTATTTGATTTATTGGTGATGTAATTTATTTTATCATTGTTGACTAATGTTCCTTTATTAAGTAATTTAATCATGTTTATAAAGTTACTTGGGGATGTGACAAAAGGGATCATTTATTTGAGTTGTTTGTTGTTTAGACTATGTTATTTTGATTGAGTGTAAGTTACTTTGAGTGTTGTACACTCTACCTTAACTTGGAATTGGATTTTGGCTTAAGGGCCATTTTTGGAGGCTTGTGGTAAAAGCTAAACTTGTCCTACACCTCTTAATTTATTATACCAACCCTACCTATGGATTGGGGGGTCAAAAATAGACCCCATTATGTGTTTTGTAATATAATAAGTGACATTTATTCCACTTTTCTTACATGGGTTTTAAATTTTGTCCTTGGGAGATGTGGGTTTGGATTGAGTGTGTAAGATGTTGTCATTCATCTCAACCACTAATTTATTGTGCATTGGGGTTGAGGTTTGAATTGTGATGTGGCATCGTACATGTGGCCACCTTACCCTCCTCTTTCCTTTTTCTATATATGCAAGTTTATGTGTTTGTTTTAGGGTTACTGCATTTCATTGGTGTTCATGTATTTTTGGAGTTACAGAGTTTTACAGTGCTTATTGAAGTTTTGGAGCTTGTTAGAGTTGGTTTGAGCTTGAAAGAGCTTGGAGGGTGATCCAATGATCAATTTATACCATGGAAAGGTAGGGACTACACCCTTGTTTTATTTGTTTTCTCTTATATATGTGTATACTTGTATGTTATTGAATGATGTATGTGATTGTTGGGTTCTTGGGTAGAATACCTAAGTATGCTGTAGGAGAAGGCTATGGAGATTTTATATGTAGGGAGGCATAAGATTTTGTTTCATTTTTTGGGAGGGAGTTGGGTTGGGTGCCCCACCTTGGATAGGGGAAATCTTGCATTTCTTACTTAGTTTTTGAAGGAGACATAAGAGATTATATGGAGGGATAAGATAATGTGAGAGGCATACGAGGATCTTGATGGGGGCATAAGAGCTGGGTAGGGGTTTTGAGATGTATTATTGGAGGGTTTTAAGGTGGGCACCTAATCCCATTGGGAGGCATAAGTGATCTCCCCATAGATCATTGCTCCATTGGCTTTGCATTTCCAAGCCTTGTGTATTTGTTAGATTTCCTTCTTGTGATTGTATCTTGTGTTGAATGTGGTTTGAAATGGTTGTGAAAAAAATGTGATGTGGAAGAATTTTGTAGTTTCCATGAGTTGGATCCATATTTTATTGCATTTTGTTAGGGCTTGGGGCTAATGAGGAGGATAGCTTCTTCTCCTCATCGGATTATTGGTTAGGTGGAAAGCGTTGCCTCTCCCCATTTTTGTTATTATGATTAAAGTGAAGACATGGTGGAGATCTTGTTGAAGAATTTGGGATTTGGAGCATGGTTAAAGTCAAAACCATCCCTTCATTCTAAAAATATTCTTGTAATTTCCCACTTAAGATAGAAGACTAGTAGATTTGTATTTTAAAAGAAAATTTGTATCCTAAGTTTCATTTACCAAGTTATATTATTATATTTGAAGGAAGTTCACTAAATAATGTGTATTTTCCTTTCTCTGAAAATTATTGTAAGTAAAGGAATGAATTTGGATGGATATCATGTTAAAAAGTTTACTTGTAATGCAAAAACAAAATAGAGTTGTGAATATTGTATTTGATCACAAAATTAATTAGGAAGTTGTAATAGCTTTATTTTAGTTTGAAACATTTTAACTCTCTCTTGTTTTGATATATTTAAATTTAAAGTTACCTCTTGATATCTATATTCCTTAAAACATTCATTTTTAGATCCCTCTAACCTACACAATGACCGAAACTAGTCGGTCTTAGCGGCGTCGGTGTACCTAGTACCGACATTGGTCACTGTTTCATGTTACAATTTTGAGTTGTTAACTCCAAGCTTAGTTTTCAACTTAAATGATATTATGAATTTCTCAGTAAACCAAAATTTAATGTATGATTGTTGGAAATGTCATTTAGAAAAGTGTAAATCACAAAATGTAAAAGATATGCTAAAATTTATAAAAATAGACTCAATTGACAATAATCGACGTCAGCAACTGAACCATCATCGGCATTCCTGTGACTGACATCGGTCACTATATACTACATAAATTGTAATTTTTCAAACTTGAAAGATATTTTTTGTACTTTGTTTGAATCAGATACCCTTGAGACCTATTATGCTATCATGAAATTGAATTATAAGTTACTCCTAAGACAAATCCAATATCATTGGCATTTTAAATAATAAATAAAAATATACCGATGCCTCGGTATTCAATGTCGATAGTGGAACCAACGTCGGTAGCACGAGAGGTTACCGCAGTCGGTCAAGAGACCGCCGTCGGTCACCTATGTGTGGACTATTTTTTTGTTGAAAACATATTTCGGCCAAACCATTGGCTCTTATGGATCTAAACTTCATCTAAACACAAATCTGACCTATGTGGACCGTATATGCTTTTTGGACCCAACTCTAACCTACACATGGGGATTTAAATGCATAATACTCTTGATCTACAAAATGGGTTTCTTCCCCATCAATGAAAAACAAAAAATAGAAAACTAATCAACAATAGATCTCAAACCAGATCTAGGATATATGTTTGCATTGAAATTAAATAACTAGGAATGCATGATTAAATCTAAGATTCAACTATTCTAAAGGAGGAGCCATTTGGATGGAATCCCCTTCTTCTTGCACATTGGATCCAAGAAGACTCCTTCATGATTTTCCCTTGATCTATGGCATCCACTCCTTCAACCGCAGATCAAAGAGAAACAAATGAGGAGGCTAGGGAAAGAAAAAGGGTTTAATAAAATTTCTTAAGGATGGTTAGGGTTAGGTTGGAACTCTTAGATCTAGTGGCCATAATGGATTTGATCCAAGGGTCAAGAATCAACCCTACAATTGTTAGGTAAGAATAAATATTATGGGGTTTTAAATAACTTAATGTATGTGTGAATGGGTGAATGGGGTCATGTAATACCCTTGTATTTTAAGTTATATCTTTAGTTCCTAGTATGTTTTAGAAATTATTTAAATGGACTCTAAAGAAAATAAATTAAGAGAATTAAAGTAACTAAGGATAAGGGTTTATTAAATGTGGGTTGAATGTTAATTCCCAATAGGGGAACTATTTAACTTCGTAAGAAAAATTAGTGGACACTTATCTAGTGATGATAATCAAATTGACATTTGATTTGTATTTAGAATATTCAATTAATAATATAGAATCTATCTATCCTTTGTAATGTAACCTTGCTGGTAGGAATTAATTTAACGTATAGTAGGGTTTGACACCTTTATAACTTAAAACAAAAAAATTGTCACAACCTTGAAGATAATTATTTAAGGGTTAATTTTGTTTTTAGAATGTCAAAATTGTTGGCGTTACACTATGGCCAAGTGGGACACTGGTGGGATGATTATGAGTGGAATGGGGAAAGGATTGAAGAGTTGTATTCCAAATTGTTCTGGAAAGATATTCATCTCTTGCCATTAGGCAATGGATAGAATTTATATATTAGAGGTTAGCTGTCAATTTTTCAAGTATAAATATTACCAAACTCATGGTCTAAGGAGATATGGGTTGAAGAATAGCAAGTATAAGAGGTGATATGTGCAGCCCCAAGAGTGGGGAGTAGGACCTTAAAAGAGATAGGTGCATGGTCTGTGAGGGGTGGGAGAGGTTCCACACAAATATTGGAGATGGATGACTATAAAGTAATGTTTCTCATGATATAATCCACCACACTTGATCCACCAAAGCATGAGGATAGCAAGTGAAATCCTCATACCCAAGAAAACAAGAAATCCCATTCAAAGACTATCAATTTGTGAGATTCCTCAAATCTAATTAAATTTCTTCCATAAGGTGAAATGGAATGATTAGTTGACTTCCTATAATGTCTATCTCTCCTCCGATCTCATTTAGTCTTAAAAGATCTAGAGATATGGTCATATTGGGAGCATTGTTTTTTTCCTATATGGGCATTGAAGTCTCCCAAGAGGATCATGTCCCCCATTGCCAAGAACTTGGAGGTCACAAGATATAAATCAATGGATGGGGATTCATCATCCCCTATCATAGTATATGGTGAGTATCTTGGAGGGAAGTATCATAATGCGATGAAAAATATGGATTGTGAAGCTCTTCTATCAAGTTATACCCACATATATCCGGCACATGTATCATATTCTTAAATTTGAAGTTTAAAGGCTAGATTTTCATGTGCAAGAAATACCACCCAAATCTCTAGAACCGGGATGAAGTTTGTTCATGTACTTGGAGAATGAATTGAACCCAAAGAAAATAGGTAGGGGCTAGTCTCTTGATTAATGGGTTTCTGTAAAGAAAATAATATCTTTTCCCTAGATAACATCATTTTAGGACCCTGGAGAGAAGAAAAGAGATTCAACACAGTTCCATAATGAGAGTGAGATGGATGTATGAGGGCAGAGCTCTGCCCTATGATGTCTAGATTTTTTGGTAGGCCATGGATTGTCCCACCAAGGAGGTGGATTATCCTATATCATAGCCTTACCACTCCTCATAACATCCCACTTGTCACGTTTCCTAGCTTCAATCATTTTGGCCCTTTCATTCTTGAATTCCTCATATTGTAGCCTGGTCATGTCTTCATCAAGGTATACCTTTTGGTCAAGGTTGAAGAGGTAAATTTTAAATTTCAAGGCTAGTGAGCTTATCCTGTATGCTGTGGAATCTGATGGTCAGAGAATTATCTGGTAGATACCATGCCTTTTCAATTGGTATGTTATCTGTTTTGAGTTTATGTTGGAGAAATTTCTTAGCTGTTGTTAAAGGGACTTATTCTTTGGTGAGGCCTCTAACTCTAAGGTTTAAAACCTTAAAATCTCTTTGTTTCTGCTCTGCAAATCTGGCTTGGATTGCTGCTTCAATAATTGGTGGGGTTTTACATTTACCAGAGACTACTTGTGTCCATGGTTGATCTATGGTTACGCTCTCAAGTCTGGCAGCAAACCCCTTATAGTCTTCCTTAGTTGCTTGGACTTCTTCTCGAAGGTTTGCAATGATGACCTCGATGTTTCTTGAGCTAGATGGGAAACAACCTCGAACTTAGTTTGCTTGAGCTATTTCCGATTCGAGATATAATCTCCATGTATGGTAATTTGATTTTTTTGTTTCTCAAGTTTTGATGTTTGTTCCTTAATAATTTGGTTTTGTTCTATGACTGTTTTGGTGAGTTTTTGCATGATTTGTTCAATTTTATGAATGGGCATTTCCATTTGTGAGATCTTGTTGGTAATTGTGTGGGCATCAAGGATCTCTTTCATCATCCGACCATGATTCGACATGGTTGAAGCGTCATATAGAACAAATAGGTCCGGATGAGCTTAGGACATTTTTTTGAACAATTCGTATACACTCGAAATGAGAACACAAAAGAGCACCAGTATTCTGCATCTCGCAATCGCACTTAAGACATTTAGTCAAACAGTTCGTAGAGAAGCATGTAGAAAGGTTGTAGTGAAAGGGAATTCTTCGATAAGAGAATTAATTTCTTTCACCGATTGTCTCCATTTTACCTTTATGACGAGACAAATTAGCAATCAACAACCCATACAACAACAGTTGAGACAAATTTGTGAGGTGGTAGGTTAGCACTATTTTTGCCTTGAATCACAGATAATATACACTTGTTCGAATAAACAATGATCAGCGTTATTTTAAAATATGCAAGGAAAATGACAGGTTTGAAATGTCGTTTATGTTTTATGCAATGAAAATGACAGGTCTAAAACACCTTTTAGAATGTGTCACTCTCCACCTTTTGTTGTGGGTTTTACCTACCTAGCGAGAATTACCTATAATTTTTAAAAAAATGGAAAAAAATTCCTCATAAAATTATATATAATAAAATATTAGTATAAAAATCTTAAATACATCTGTTTAAAATATGCTAAATGATATAAATTTAAAAAAATTGTGTTGTACTTTCTAAGTACCATATTTACTAATAACTACATTACATTGTATTCCAATTTCTTATTTAGTGGTGTCAAATAACATCAATTTAACTACATTATTGTGTCAATCTCAAAATAATTTATATAGAAAAAGGCACCCCAAACTCGTCATATAGTCTAAATATTATTATTTTTCTAATTGACTTCCTTAAGTAATAAAAACTTTTAAATGATGATCAAATGAATTTCAAATTTAATTTTGAGAATAAAAATGAACCACATATCATTACAGCCCATACTCTAAAAATATCTCTTGATATATATATAAACAAACATGAAAACATTTTTTCTCTAATATAAAAATGAAATGAAAATGTTTAGAATAACACGTATATAACTAAATTAGCCTAAGGAATGTACACTAAAAAAACTAAATTTATTTACACTCAATCTTACGCAATTTTGTACACATTTGTATTCATGGCAGTCAATTTTATGTGTTGCTTATTTGTGTAGAAAGGTTTACTTTTAAAACAAATTAGGAAACCACGTAGCATATGGTACTATATTTTTGGGAGAAAGCAATAATAAAAACATTGTTCTATGTTTTCTAATTATTGGTTTTGTTTAAAATAATTTTTCAATTAACTTGTGTGCACATAAAATAAATTTATAATTTTTTCATTGGATAATAATAAATTTATGTTAGAATTTTATTTAAGGTACACTTTCCTAAGTTTAGATAATCAAAGTTTTTTGAAAATATGTTAGACATGTTGTACATGTTCTTCCAAAGTCTTGTAATGAATGAGGTGAAATCACTAAATAAAAACACCAAAGGTAGACCTAAAACGTCAAAGGAGGAGATTAAGGGTATGAGTACAACCAAAGTAGAAGTTAAAGGCTTCACAAAGGAGTAGTGGAGTTTAAGGGCATGAGAATTTTATGATCAAGAAAATGAATTAGTAGAATGTTTCTTCTTACAATTAGTCTGTATTATATATGTATGCTAACTGGATTTGAGAGGTGTCAGAGATATGAGAATTGAGGAATAATGTATTGTATTCAGATTTTATGAAGCTCTAATTTATGTATTGTTGACGAGGCTTAGGGTATACGATCCACATTTGGAACACCTGGATCAGGGGACTAATACAATTAATTCCAAGAAAAATACTCTCTAGCCCAGTAAATGGAGGAATCCCAATGGTCAAAATCAAAAACTTATACCATTCGGCGTTCACATTGCATTGTACACATGCAATTGCTAGTAATAAATTTATGTTAGAATTTTACTTAAGATACTTTTAAAAGTTTATATCATGGCGAAAGTTAATCTTATGTCTCTCACATTAAAAAAACATTCATTTATCTTTACATTATAAATTTTAAATATTTATGAAAATAAATAATTTTAAATTTAATTTTAAAATATAAATTTAATAATTTATAAATTAAAATTTGTTACCTTGTACAAATTTAAATTTTTATGTCACAAATATGAATATAATTTAGTTTAATTATAGAATTTAAAATGTTTATATCACAAATATGAATATAATTTAATTTAATTTTAAAATTAAATACATTGTTTAAATTGTGGAAAATTGTGAAAATTTGAAAATTATTTATATTTGATATTTGTTTACATAACGTTAAAATTATTTAATTTTTCTATGACAAATTTGAAATTGTGGAAGGTTCACAAAATTAGATTCACAATTTAGAATAAGTTGTCTATAATAAAATTGTAGAAAATTTAAATTTAATATCTCAGTAGTGAGTGGTTATAAGAATATGACATGTTATTCTATCCAAGTCTAATTATGATGTCAAAAACTAGGAGAGGCCCCTATACACCATCTTGTCACTTGTGCATGCTTGTTGTCTATTATTTTTTGTTGTTTCTTTACAATTTATAATTTTACCATTGGTAAATTGTCGTTTGTCGAGACAATTGGATTTGTGATTTAGAATAAATTATCAACACAAAATTTGTGGATATATAAATACCTTTTGTCTTATAATAAGTAGTTATAAGATGTGTTATTTTGTTTGCGTATCAAGTTATGATAATTTCCTTAATGTCAATAACTAGGAGAGGCCCTTATACACTATCCTATCATGTGCATGCTTATATGTTTCTTCTGGTATTTCTTTGCATCAAGATGAATCCAACAAATATTTTACACACATTCTTCATCGACAAAAGGAGTAACCCCGCAAAAATGGATGACTATAAATTTTATCTCAACCAAATAGTTGTCTCTCATAGTAACTTAGGTTTCATTTCAAACTATAGAGAATAAATTCATGAAGTCATATTCTTCCATTGGTTTGTTGTGGGTTGGAAATCAACCAATTTAGGAATGACTCTACTTCAAGGAAGTGTCTTTATTGGTTACCTCGATACAAGAAAAGGATGTTCACTATTCCAAAATGATGTAACCATAACAAAATGTCTACAAGAATACAAAGAGAAGGGCATGTGTATCTTTCTAATTCTTGAGTCTATCTGTAAGGACATACTCAAGCTTATATTCTATAGGTAATTTTTATGAAAGAGGATATTTATCATATAAATTACTATAGTTAAATTGTTGACTAATTAATAGGCTACTTTACCTTTTTTAGATTTTTAAACGCTTTGACCATGAGCTTAAAACCTAGGGATCGACGGGATCCCACCTAGTTACAAGCATAGAAGATTTGCAATACACCTAATACCAAAATTAAAACACCCCAAAACCACATAAATACACCAAAATTTGATCGAAACTATACCCAAACAAAGAACCCAAACAGAATGCCAAAAACCAAAACCAAACCAGAGCTAAGTCAAACCAAGACCACCACTCGGAGTTGAGACCATCTTCCCACCCAAATAAATTCCCACTCGATCTCGACCACAACAAGAAGGCGAAAGTGGAACTTAGCTTCCGACGCAGATCCACTACGTCCCATTGTGATAGGAATCACCGAAGCGACCTGTAACACCCACAAAAAAATAACCCACCGAGACCAAGGAACAACCTAGATTAGTTAAGAAAATTATGGAATAATTTTTTTTGTTTAAAAGATTCCACAACCATGTTACAAGACAATAGTTATCACTAACAAGTTCCAGTAATAATTCTAAACCACCTGGAATATAATTTTCATTTATTAACAATTATTAGAGATCGAAGGTCCCAAAATTTAGGGTTAGAAGGTTCAATTAGGTTCAGAGGGTAATTCCTCACCATACCCATTCTCTAACAGATTAAAGATTCAACTTGATTTTTCTCAAAATTAACACATTCAAATTTTCCTAAATCATTTCCATTGGATAGGAAATTTCCTCACCTTTCCATTGATATAAAGAAGTCCTCATAACTCCTCATATTTCTCAAGTTATGGACTAGGCGGGCCTTGGGGTGAAAATTTTCCCCAAGAGCGGCCTGCGGGCCTAGGGGAGAAAATTTGCCCCAGGGGCGGGTATGCGGGCCACAGGGAGAAATATTTCCAGTAAGAGTAGTCAAGTTGGTGTGGCCATGGGAGACTTTTGAAAATTTTCCGTACGGGAGCGGAAAGCCACCTTTGCACACGCACTCCAATGAGTCCGCAAGGGACACGTGGCACCTCCAAAGCCACGCAGGAAAGTGGGGCGGTGGGGATAAAAGAGTTTTAGCACCCCAAAGGGAAAAAAGAGTAAAATTCACCCACGCCTCTGCTGATGCCTCATGATGCCACATGGAAGCTCCTGATTGGCTACGGGCCGGTGGGGTGGTGGGGAAAATTTAGAAAATTTTCCCAAAATTTTTCGAAAACACCAAAGGTGAAAAGGAACCCGCTCCTCCACCGATGCCTCATGACGCCACATGACAGCTCCTGATTAGATGCTGGGCGACGGGGAAACTTTAGAAAATTTTCCTAATTTTTTTCTAAAATGCTAAGTTTAAAAAGGGATCTGCCCCTCCACCAACGCCTTGTGGTGCCATGTGGCAGCTTTTGATTGGTTGCGGGTCAGCGGGATGGTAGTGAAAATTAGGAAAAATTTCCCAAAATTTTCCGAAGCGCTAAGCTTAAAAAGGGATCCACCCCTCCGCCAATGCCTCATGGTGCCACGTGGTAGCCTCTAATTTGTTGTGGGTCTGCAAGGTGGTGGGGAAAATTAGGAAAATTTTCCCAAAAAATTTCCGAAGCACTAAGGGAAAGACTTGGGCCCGTCAAGGAAATTTTTCAAAAATAGTTTCTTTTTATGCCAAGTGAAGAAAAACTTCAAAAGGCCATAACTTTTGATAGAGAGCTTGGTTTTGAGAAAACGAGGACTTTCTAGAAATATCTCGACGTCCTCTTTACTCAAGAATCATTAAATTTTTATTTTGATAAGTTTTAAGGAGTCAATTTCAAGAAAATGATCTGCAGCTTTTATAGTGCAAACTGGTAAAAATTAACTTATAAAATTTGTTCAATTTGATCTTCTTCCTCTCTCAACATGTCAAATAGACATGGAGAATTTTTCTTAGATGAATTTAAGAAATATTTCAAGATTCAATTTGTCTGATTGATTTGCAATTTGAACATTTCCATTTCTTGCACAAAGATAAATCACCAAAACGGTTTGAGCCCGATTTTGCTAAGTTTTCTAAGAAATTCCTTAAGTGTTAATGTCTAGATGAATTTGTTTAGATCTTATTATGTCCAAATTAATGTTTCATTTGTTATTTCTTTATTGCAGATTCGGTTTGTGTATTTTGGATTAAATAATTGCCAGTTTGAAAATACAAGACAAAGATCAAATTTTAAAAGGTCTATTTGCCATTTTCTTCTTCCAAGTATTATAATACGTTCTAATTCCAATCTAATATATTTAGTTGATTCAAATAAAACTATTCAAGAGCTAAAATACATCTCTGATTTCCAATTTTCACATATTTCAAAAGACAAAATTTTGTATTTTTCTCACACGCATTTCTTCCTTTCAAACAAAGACTTCAAATACATTGAAATGATCAAATTCAATACAACAATGCAATTTGAGAGAGGTAATACATTCATTTATTGATTCCAAATGACAACTTTACAACTTCCTTCTTTCATTCTTTTATTTCATCATACAGAACACAATTTCTTGCTTTCAAAAGAATAGACAGAGTATGTCTCTTTCACATTTCAATTTACACTTTCATAACCACTACAACATCTTTCCATTACAAACATATACAAGTTCATCCACTTCAAGTGGGAAAGGTTACAATAAGATTTCATTTCACAAGGGACTATCAAACTGTCTTTATCTCAGCTCTAAGACAAGCAACATGTAGATTTCTCATTCTTCCAAATTGTGTTCACAACAAGAGTAGGGGAAAGGCAACGCTCTCCACCCAACCAAGACATCCAATGAAGAGGAGAAGTCATCCTTCTTCATTGGCCCCCGAGCCCCAACCACAATGCAATAAAATATGTGATCCAACTCATGGAAACAACAAGCTTCCACAAACACACAAGAAACACTTTCACAATAAAAACATAGTCCAAAACAGAATGTAGTTTACAACTACATTAAAGCATGACAAACAATACTAAGGCTTCCTCAAGAAAGCCAAAGGAGCAAGAAACTATGGGGGATGCTTCTTATGCCTCCCAAAAGGGGAAATGGGTATCACCACCTAAATTACAAACCGCCAAAATATAGTATATCAAAGCCCTGACATTTCTTATGCCTCCCCAAAGTACCCCTTATTCCTCACATTTCCTTATGCCTCCCCAACCTCTTATGGCACCCCATAACAAGTAAAGAAATGCAAGCTATTTCTTTGTAAGGTGGAACCCAAATCCCAACTCCCTCCACACTTATACCTCCCTAAAACACACTTTTTCCTCCCACAAAATAAACCCCATAGTCTTCTCCCGCAGCATTCATAGGCCATCTACCCATCAGCCCAAAAACATGCCAAAACATTCACACATTAACATTTACATTCATAAAATAAAAGTATTTCAAGAGTCAAGCTCTTACCTCTCTATGATGGATTTGACCAAATTCCAAATAGCAGATGTTTCCAAGAAAACAATCCAAACTAGCCAAGCACAAGCATGCGACAATCTTCCAAAAAAATTCTTCAAGTAAGAGCTCACAAAACAAGAAGGAATTCGCCCAAGAATCAAGTATCCAAAATGAAGAATCCCCAAAACAGGTCAAGGAATTCAAATTTAATAAAAGAGGGAAGGGAAGAGGATGAGGTGGGTCCATGTAGGATGTCACATCACACATCCTCAATTCCAACCCCCAAATTCAACTTCATTCTCCAATGCATAATAAATAGGTGGGTGAATAATATGACAGTTTACTTACACACTCAAATCTAACCCACACCCCAAATGACTAAAATTAAATCATGTAAGAAAAGTGCAATTAAAACCTACAATTTTCCTTCTGAAAAAGTATTATAAAAGTCCAATCTCAACTCTCCAACCATAGGTATGGTTGGTAATTAAATTTAAGAGGTATGAGACAAGTTTAACTTGTCCCACAAGCCTCCAAAATCAGCCTCCAAGGACAATTTTGAATTTCCAAGAAGGTGGAGTGTTTCACACTCAAAAGTTAACTTACACATCACTTACACATCTCTTACAACACTTTAATTCAAGGCCAACAACTCTATTAATTACTTTCTTATGACATATTTTAATTAATTAACTTAACAACATGATTACTCACAAAATTACACACCATTTAATGAATAATGAAAGGGGAAAGGCACCACAAAATAAACACATGCAAACATAAACAAAGGAACCAACAAATAAATACACATAACCCCTTGGTCACATTTAAAGGTGATCCCCCCCATGGGAATCCCTAACATACACAAACATGCACAAACAAATATCAGTTACCACTGTGACCTTGTTGAATTAATCTAGAATTCCAATGTGGTTGGTCTCCAATCCCCCGATGTTTGTTGTGATATTTTAACCTGCAAAACACAAATACCTCCTTCGGCCTCGTGGCCATATCAGAACATCCAAAATAATATAAATATAATTCCAAAAATCATTTAGATATATGAATCACAACAACATCAAAGTAATATAACAATATCATTTATAGTTTTATTAACAACTATATCATCATCCAATAATTTCCATTTCTAGGTCTACTCACAATATCCAAATATCACAAGTCCGCACAACATCCATAATATAACCATGTCAAATAGTATATCATCATCAATATCCAAAATGCCTCTAATAATCATCATGCATCATAACTAAATCAAGTCAACAATAATCCATGATCTACATCTATCATCATACTATAATAAGGTCCATAATCATGTCTGTAATATAATCAGCAGTATCATGATTAGTATCAAAAAGGTGTCAAAGGGAAGTGGGAGTGGACAACCAATCCATACCCAAGATAACTCCATATGAGCCCAAAGGAAGGATACGGAGATCTGAGGTAGTGGTGAAAGGTCCCATATCCACCACACACTCCTTAGCTAAGGAGTCTACAAATATCTTGGCTCTAGAAGCCATCTCAACATCCCAACTATGACCCTGCCTAACTGTGACCAGCCTGCATCGCTCTACTAAAGATGGTGTAATAAAAGAATCATAAGAACTAGAATCAAATAGAATGGAGGTAGGAATACCACCAATGTTACATGTAGTCTCAATAACTATACTCTGATGCTCTACCTGGAGATTCTCAACCGCTACGTATATCCTATGACTACGCCCCATATCACCAATAGTAGGCTATGAGATCTATGTATTACCCTTATTATTAGGGTTTTATGGGCATTCTCTCCAAAATGTCCAAGAACACCAAAACAGAACAACCTTTGATCCTCTACCCTATGTAGCGAGTCCGAGCCCGAAGTACTCTAGAGGTTTGTGGTGTGGATCCTGATGATCTGGCTATAGTCTGCTGAGGTCTTTACTAGTGAGCTCCTATTGAGTGAGCTCTCTGGGCACCCTGTGTCCTGATGGGACCCCTAGGAGGAGGCCCCATACTCTGACCTCTCTATGCATCAAACCTCTATGGAGGTCTATAAGGTGGGGCGGGACTACTGCTACTGTTGTGGTCTAAAAGATGACTGTGTTGAACCTTGTCCACCATGAGGAAGAGGTACTGACCCCCTCGATCTGTTGTCCTGCATCTGCTATATGCGGCTCCGGACTCAGTCTCTAGCCTGTTGGGTCTTTCCTGAGTCTCCTCTACTATATAGGCCTTCTCGATGGCCTCAACCAATGTCTATGGACAATGGATCTGCATTGCACCTCTAATGTCTAGATTTAGGCCCCGAGATGAACCTGTGGATCCGCACCTACTCATCCTGCATGTAATCAACATATTGGAGTAGATCCAGAAATCTACTCTCATACTCAGCCACTGTAAGAGATGCTTGTTGGAGGTCATAGAACTCATCTATCTATTGTTATATGAACCTCTGTGACAAATATCTTCTCTGAAAATGCTCCTCAAAGAGCTCCCAGGTAACTATCTCAGAATCAACATGGAGCTTCTTCTCCTCTATCTGCCACTAGACACCAGCTCCATCCCTCAGTAGATGGATCGCAACACGAGCTTTCGTGTTGCTAGAACACAAGGAATCTACCTGAAATCCACCTATGTCACCAGAAAATGTGATGGCCAATGCTTCAGGATCTCCTTGATGTGATCTGCAACTATGGTTTGACGACCTCTAGGCCTCTTTGTATGCTCATCCCTAAGCCGAGGGCTCTGAGACCTCTCTATGTCCTGAAACTCAGTCACCCTATCCCCTTTATGGTGATTCTGATCTGGCTAACTCTGCATGGAAGTTCTCTCCTCCATGCTCCTCATTGGGTTGAGGAGATACATGACCCTCAATGGAAGTGACTCTATCATTTCGGCTACATGTCCTCCTACTGATCCTCCTGTGTAGAGCGGCATTAACATCCTGAAGAGTCTATAAAATCTAGGGTAGGATGGCTTCTACAACATGATCTGGTGGTGATAAGTCTAGGTCTATGTGAAAAGACCCCTCGTCCGTCTACACCTCCTGCATAGACCAAGGCAAGAGTTAGTTCATCTTTCTAAGTTTTATTCATTTTCCATGTTTACTAAAATATGTAATTTCTAAACTAAGTTGTTTTCTATATTTAAAAGTGTGCTAGGTTTAAGGTTCATGTCTCAAGTTTTCTAGTGTGCTTAATGGCCCAAGATTTTGAACCACTACTCTGATACCAAGTGTAACACTGCAAAAAAATAACCCACCCGAGACCCAGAACAACCTAGGATTAGTTAGGAAAATTAAGGAATAATTTTTTTGTTTAAAAGAATCCACAACCAAAGTTACAAGACAATAGTTTACTACTAACAAGTTCCGAACAATTCTAAACCACTGGAATATTATTTTCTTTTATTAACAATTATTAGAGATCACAAGGTCCCAAAATTTAGGGTTAGAAGCTTCAATTAGGTTGAGAGGGTAATTCCTCACCATACCCATTCTCTAACGAGATTAAATATTTAACTTTATATTTATAAAAATTAACACATTAAAAATTTCCTAAATCATACCCATTGGATAGGAAAATTCTTCACCTTTCTATTGACATAAAGAAGTCCTTCTAACTCTTCATATTTCTCAAGTTACAGGCCGGCGGACCTTGGTGAAAATTTTCCCCAGAGAGCGGTCTGTGGGCCTGGGAGAACATTTTCCCTGTGGGTGGGTCTCGCAGCCGTGGGGAGAAATTTTTCCTGGAGGAGTAGTCAAGTTGGCGGGGCCATGGGAGAATTTTGAAAAAAATTGTGCAGGGGCGAAAGCCACCTTTGCACCCGCGCTCCGTGACTCCGCAAGGGACACGTAGCGCCTCCTAAGCCACACGGGGAAAGAGGGCAGCAGGATAAAAGAGTTTTAGCGCCTCGAAGGGAAAAAAAGGTAAAATTCACCCATGCCTCTGCCAACACCTTGCAATGCCACATGGAAGCTCCTGATTGGTTGTAGGTCAGCAGGGCGGTAGCAAAACTTTAGAAAAATTTCCCAAATTTTTCCGAAAACACAAAATTCAAAAAGGAACCCGCTCCTCCGTCGATGCCTCATGATGCCACATGGCAGCTCCTGATTGGCTATGGGCCGGTAAGGAAAATTTAGAAAATTTTCCTAAAAATTTTCTAAAATGCTAAGTTTAAAAAGGGATCCTTCCCTCTGCCAATGCCTTGTGGCGTCACGTGGTAGCCTCGATTGGCTACGAGTCAGTAGAGCGGCGAGAAATATTAGGAAAATTTTCCCAAAAATTTTCAAGCGCTAAACTTAAAAAGGGATCCACCCCTCCGCCAACACCTCATGGTGCCATGTGGAGGCTCTCGATTGGCTACGCGATAGTGGGGAAAATTAGGAAACTTTTCCCAAAAAAATTTCGAAGCGCTAAGGGAAAGACTCAAGCCTGTGGGCCCGCCAAGGAAATTTTTCAATTTTTTTTTTACGCCAAGTGAAGAAATACTTCAAAAGGCCATAAATTTATATAAAGAGATCGGTTTTGATTAAACAAGGACTTTCTAGAAATCTATCGACGTCCTCTTTACTCAAGAATCATTAAATTTTGATTTTGATAAGGTTTAAGGATTCAATTTCAAGAAAACGATCTCTGAGGCTTTTTTAAAGTGTAAAGCGGTAAAAATTAACTTATAAAATTTGTTCAATTTTATCTTCTTCCTCTCTCAACGTGTCAAATAGACATGGAAAATATTTCTTAGATGGATTTAAGAAATATTTCAAGATTCAATTTGTTGGATTGATTTGCAATTTGAACATTTACATTTCTTGATAGCAAAACGACTACAGAATGGTTTGAGCCCAATTTTGCTAATTTTTCTACGGAATTCCTTAAGTGCTAATGTCTAGATGAATTCGTTTAGATCTTATTATGTCCAAATTAATGTTTCATTTGTTATTTATTTGTTGTAGATTTGGTCTGTGTATTTTGGATTAAATAATTTCTGTTTGAAAATACAAGACAAAGATCAAATTTTAAAAGGTCTATTTACCATTTTCTTCTTCCAAGTATTATAATACGTTCCAATTCCAATCTAATATATTTAGTTGATTCAAATCAAACTATTCAAGAGCTAAAATATGTCTCTGATTTCCAATTTTCACATATTTCAAAAGACAAAATTCTGTATTTTTCTCACATGTATTTCTTCCTTTCAAATAGAGACTTAAAATACATTGAAATGATCAGATTCAATACAACAACACAATTTAAGAGAGGTAATACATTCATTTATTGATTCCAAATGAAAACTTTACAACTTCCTTCTTTCATTCTTCCATTTCATCATACAGAACACAATTTCTTGCTTTCAAAAGAACAGAGAGTATGTCTCTTTCACATTTCAATTTACACTTTCATAACCACTACAACATGTTTCCATTACAAACATATACAAGTTCATCCACTTCAAGTGGGAAAGGTTACAATAAGATTTCATTTCACAAGGGATTGTTAAACTATCTTTATCTTAGCTCCAGGATAGCAACATGCAGATTTCTCATTCTTCCAAATTGTGTTCACAACAAGAGTATGGGAAAGGAAATTCTCTCCACCAACCAAGACATCCAATGAAGATGAGAAGTCATCCTTCTTCATTGGCCCCCGAGCCCCAACCATAATGCAATAAAAGATGTGATCCAACTCATGGCAACAACAGGTTTCCACAAACACACAAGCAACACTTTCATGTAATAAAAACATAATCCAAAATAGAATGTAGTTTACAACTACATTAAAACATGACAAAAAATAGTAAGGCTTCCTCAAGCAAGCCAAAGGAGAAAGAAACTATGGGGATGCTTCTTATGCCTCCCAAAAGGGGAAATGGGTATCACCACCTAAATTACAAATCACCAAAATATAGTATATCAAAGCCCTGACATTCCTTATGCCTCCCTCAAGTACCCCTTATTCCTCACATTTCCTTATGCCTCCCCAACCTCTTATGGCACCCCATAATGAGTAAAGAAATGCAAGCTATTTCTTTGTAAGGTGGAACCCAAATCCCAACTCCCTCCACCCTTATACCTCCCTAAAACACACTTGTTCCTCCCAAAAATAAACCCCATAGTCTTCTCCTACACCATTCCTAGGCTATCTACCCAACAACCCACAACATATCCAAAAATCATACATTAACATTTACATTCATAAAAGAAGAGAATTTCAAGAGCCAAGCTCCTACCTCTCCATGATGGAGTTGTTCCAAGTTCCAAAACAACAAGATTTATCCCAATGCAAGCAATCCAAATCAGCCAAGCACAAGCATGCAACAATCTTCCAAAAACTTCAAAGCAAGAGCTCCCAAAACAACAAGGAATTCACCCAAGAATAAAGTCTCCAAAATGAAGCAACCCAAAACAAGGCAAGGAATTTGAATTTAATAGAAGAGGGAAGGGAAGAGGATGAGGTGGGTCCATGTAGGATGTCACATCACACATCCTCAATTCCAACCCCAAAGTCAACTTCATTCTCCAATGCATAATAAATAGGTGGGTGAATAATATGATAGTTTACTTACACACTCAAATCTAACCCACACCCCAAAGGACTGAAATTAAATCATGTAAGAAAAGTGCAATTAAAACCTACAATTTTCCTTCTCAAAAATCATTATAAAAGTCTAATCTCAACTCTCCAACCGTAGGTATGGTTGGTAATTAAATTTAAGAGGTATGGGACAAGTTTAACTTGTCCCACAAGCCTCCAAAATTAGCCTCTAAGGACAATTTCGAATTTCCAAGAAGGTGGAGTGTTTCACACTCAAAAGTTAACTTACACATCACTTACACATCTCTTACAACACTTTAATTCAAGGCCAACAACTCTATTAATTACTTTCTTATGACATATTTTAATTAATTAACTTAACAACATGATTACTCACAAAATTACACACCATTTAATGAATAATGAAAGGGAAAAAGGAACCACAAAATAAACACATATAAACATAAACAAAGGAACCAAAAAAAAATACACATAACCCCTTGGTCACATTTAAAGGTGATCCCCCATGGGAATCCCTAACACACACAAAAATACACAAACAAATACTAGTTTCCATGGTGACCTTGTTGAATTCATCTAGAATTCCAATGTGGTTAGTCTCCAATCCCCTAATGTTTGTTGTGATATTTTAACCTGCAAAACACAAATACCTCCTTTGGCCTTGTGGCCATATCAAAACATCCAAAATAATATAAATATAATTCCCAAAATCATTTAGATATATGAATCACAACAACATCAAAGCAATCTAACAATATCATCATCCAATAATTTCCATTTCTAGGTCTACTCACAATATCCAAATATCACAAGTCCGCACAACATCCATAATATAACCATATCAAATAGCATATCATCATCAACATCTAAAATTCCTCTAATAATCATCATGCATCATAAATGAATCAATTCAACAATAATCCATTATCTACATCTATCATCATACTATAATAAGTTCCATAATCATGTCTATAATATAATCAACAGTATTATGATTAGTATCAAAAATGTGTCAAAGGGAAGTGGGCACTACATCGACAAAGTCAGTGCAGATCAAGATGCTCCAAACGATGCCCTTCACTAAGATCCTCCACACATGTCGTATGAACATTCAAGGCAAAACACATCAACACAGATTGTGAGCCAAGAGATATGAAATCACTAGTTTTGCCTCCGATAGGTCCAAACCCTCCCGAACCATCACTAGTAAAGGACGACCTCCACCATATTCCACCAGATCTTCCACTAGGTTCACTCTGTGTTGGGGATTGATATACAACAAGGAAATAGTCCTCACCTCCTCCACATTCTTCCGAACCAACAAGAGCCTAGATATAAACCACAAGGCTACCTTTGAATTGACATGAGCTTGCACATATTTTCCAAGATAATCCTCCCCCAACACCCTCAAAATTTCCTCATACATAGCTTCATAATCCACCTTGAAAATGATGTGAATTCGAGCTTTGGAAATGCCACCCACAAATGCCATTTCCTTTTAGCACCTTGAAAAATAAGGGAACCAGTGGACTCGACATCACCGAACACCTAGATCGCTACCACGCCAACCAAAGAAAAAGAATGAATCGACAGCCCACACCATGCTTATTAATATCCTCCTCCTTCACTTCACATGAGATAATAATAGGAATTTCATCCCACGGTTTAGCAACCTCGACAATAACGAACCTTGCCTTCTAATAATTGCTTTATTGGCCAAATAAACGACAATGCCATTAGCCTTTCTCAAAACATGCTTAATATTCCACTTTGGTATTTTGCTCAACCAAAATAGAATGTTGCAAATAAAGTTATCTAGCTTTTAAGACATAGATTTACGTTTACTAATGTCATTTATAATAACTTGGGAATCTCCTTCAATTTCCAGTGCCTCACAACCCATTTTTACCGCAGATTCAATCCTTTGAGAAGATCTTGAGCCTCTACCTCATTACATGAAATAGGATTCAATGAAAAGGATCCCGCTAACACTAATCTGCCACCATCACATCTAATTAAGCACCCTGCTCCCGATATGCCTGGATTACCTTTGGAGGCTTTGTCAAAATTCAGTTTTTAGAAAGTAGGAGGGGTGGCTAGGTTACTTCACATTTTTAGATGGTAGTTTTTCATTAATTGGTCAGAAATTCGACATACTAAAATATGAAAGTTAGTATTATAATACAACAAAATAGTATCTCGATAGAAGAAACAATACAATTCCTAACCTATTGGCAATGTTATTGTGTATTACAAAATACAATAGTTATATTTGTTGAGTTTATGTAAGTCCCTTTCTCTAAAAAAGGAGACTCAGAATGTATGTTACTTGTTTTAACATTTATACATTATATTCTCTAGTTTGCAGGAAAATTTTAAGGAACTCCAAAAAAACTTATAGAAATCATGGCGAATATCCTTGTAACATGTTTCATGGTTTTGGCAAATATCCCTGTAATTTGTTTCATGGTTTTGGTGGATATCCTTATAACATGTTTTGTGGTTTTGGAAAATATCCATGTAACCTATTTCTTGGTTTTGGTGAATAGTTATAAATCAAATGGTGAGTATCCTCCCAAAATCAATAGCCTCGAGCTGAAGTTTAATTGAAATTTATTACCTATTCATGTAAAGTGTGCCACTAGAGATTTAATCATCACCCTCATGAGTTCATAAATTTTCTTATCAAATATAATTCTTGGCCACATCATATTTTCTAGCATGAAGGAAATAAAATATTTAATAAATATGGAAAAGACTTTAATAATTTATTCATAAAAGTGGCATAGTAATAATGAGCCGGCGGTGGGTAGGATTTAATCGTGGGAGGAGATCTTCTTAAAGGGCCGTCTCGACCTTTCCCTCAACATTATGCTTTCATTCCTATCCCTCTCAAGTGCTAGGGTTTTTTTTGTTCTCGCATCCACCATGGATATTCCTCCACTACCAGGGATCTTTCTCTAGAGGGATTCAATGGAGATGGCCTTCTATGCCCCCATCACCTTTGCCAAGCTAGGTAAAATCTTCCAGATTGGTTTTGGCTCCATGGAGAATGCCGTAGAAATAATTCTTGGGGAGGATTATACTCAAGGTTGTGGGTGAGCTCACGTAAATTTCAAGGTCTCTTCCATTTTCATCACCCACCTATTTCTTCTTAAAGGAAAAAAAGGATGAGGCTCTACTTATATCTTGGCATCTTATTCAACTTATGCACGTAGTTGGTCTCGAGCAAGTGGTGGAAATTTTCTTTTCCTTCACTTCATTCAAGCTTCTATGGCGGTGATGGGGATTTGGTTTCTCAGGCCCATGTCCAATAATTAGAAAGGAGGTATAAGTCACTCTAGAAATTTTCTCTCTGTTCATCAGAAATGTTGAATGAAGGAGGAAGTTCCTGCTTACTTATCCCCCCTCGACTTGGAAGCATTATCCGACCCCAATTGGCCATGTTCCGGCTTGAATTTTCAAAATCAAGGAGAAAGGAAGGGATGCATATTCCTTTTATTATGGGATATGCAGGCTAGTTCTCAGGAGCATCGTTGAAGTATCTGAATTACCAAAATAATTATGCTCCTGCTTATCTTAGATATATAGTATATTTTTTTGTTTTGGTTTTTGTTTGTCATTCTCTCAGGGTAGCCATGCTTAGTCATCTTTCCTACTTTTGGGTTGCCCTGCTTCTCGATATTGTATGCAACATTTTTGTAAGGGAGGGGACCCAAGAACCCCTGGTTCAAAGCTCGGTCAAAAGCATTTATCTATAAAAAACAATATTCCCATAACTTTAAAGTGATGCATTTATTATTTAGATTTTTTAGATTTCATCACATATATGAGGAGACACATTTGAAAAAAAGAAACTAACTACATATATATATATATATATATATATATATATATATATATATATATATATATATATATATATATATATATATATAATATAATATAATAAATGACATTTTAGAAATTTGGGAGTGACATATTTCATCTATCATGTATATTCAAAAGTTACTAAGATTTATGAAAAGGGGACTTTCCTCCAAAAGATATTGAAAATGACCATCATTGCATTCGGTGATAAAGTTTGAACATCTCCCCATACTTTAATTTGATAGCTAGGTTAAGCTTTACCCTTTGTAAATAAGATATTAGAAAACACATTACCCTTCAAACAAAAAAAAATGAAAATGTTAATTTTATATTATATATATATATATATATATATATATATATATATATATATATATATATATATATATATCTGATTAATTTGAATAAAATAAATATGAAAAATGTCAAAATTATGAAATATATAACATCTAAAAATAATTTTGAAATTTATTTAAATTATCAAGATTCAAAAAATTAATTACACAAGTTATTAAAAATAACATTCTCGTATATTAAAAAAATAGCATTCCCGTATATTAAAAAATATACTTCCTTTGCTGCAAAAATAAGCCCCAAAAATGGACCTGAAACAAAAAATAAATTGCCACATATATATAAATATATATTTATATAATATGTTGGGGCCCATCATATATTCCATGACCAACAAATAAACCTGGACCCAAAATTTTAATTCATCCTGCCTAAATCTAGGAGGTTCACGTCTCCGGGGCAAGGAAAAAAGAAATCCATGGAATTATTTTACTTGACATGGGAAAAAGTGGGGGTTTAAAAAAATTTCAATGGCCCACAAAAATTCAACGGCAAATCATTAAATGCCCACACCAGACCCAAAACTTTATTGAATCGGTTCATTCCACATGCTTGGAGTCTAGGGAATGCCTTTTCCTTGAGGAGGACCAAAATCCTGCCACATGGTCATATAATAAATAATCTACATCATTCAATATATTAAGATCAACGATGCAGGATCTATTCTGGGACGAAGTCTGACACACTCACATTTCAAATGGAAGTGCCCAGAATAGGCCTAGCTAAGTGACAACTATCATCCACTGAATGGAATTTGAAAAGAGACTAAATTTGATGTCTACAAAGTATAGTGAAAGACGTAATCGTTTATAGTGATGTGGTATTGCTAGTGCTTGCAAGTTGCGAGGTGATATTAAACGTCCATTGACAATTGAATTTTTTTCGGAAGGAATACTGCAATAGAAGGCAGAATAGATTCATAGAATTTGTGGACCATGTAAGACTCAAAATTTTCATATTTCTAAGTAAGTGTCATCCTGCATTTGAATCTTGATTCTTTAAATATTATCTTTTTATAAGTAGCACTATATAATCCTTCGCTTTGAAATATTTCAATATAAGGGTGACAAATTAAGGTTGAGTGTTTCAAAAATTCCAAGCATGTCTACTTCCACAGGACCCCAAAGTAAAATTAAAACCCAAATCCCATATGCCAAACTACTTAAAACCCCTAGTTTTACTGATGAATATCATGATATTTATGATCTTGTAATTGGCACAAGAACTTCATATCTTAGATACTCATCTGAGAATAAGGCAATTAAAAGTAAACATTTAGACCCATCAGGTAAACATAAAGGTTGGATAACATGGGGGCTAGATTGGGACGCATGATGCTCCACAAGGTTTTACCCTGCCCTAAATTTTTCATTCTATATGCCCATAATTATGATCAGACAAAAAATACAATTGTTGCAAATAGAAATGAAGAATAAAGTTAGTCCATTACAGAGATAAATCTTGGCCATGCGTTGGGGTTTGAAATAAAATATTTAGGAACCGTTAGCATAAACCTAGAAAACATTGCTAGCGATTATCATGCCACCACTCAAAATTCCAGAGATGAGTTTTTACAAAAATTAATAGTCGATGGAATAATACCAAGAGGGAAGCCTCCACATGGAATTAACATATTTAAACAATTGGTCAGGGATACCATTTTTATGCTAGTATTTTGCCTTGGATTCGATAGAAATGAGAAAGTGGATGAAACCCTCCTAGAAATGGTATACAATATCCATTTTGTTTCTCCACCTTGTGCATACAGATTTGTTGGGCACATTGTAAAATCTATGCATAAACAATTCTTAACAATCAAAGAAGGCTTCAGCACTAAGACCTTTAGGTTCACTACCTACTTGTGTTATTTAATTCTATGGCATTGCTGAATGGTTTGGCAAAAACAAACTTGCAATTCAACCCTATAATGTTGAGGGCTAGCCAAAAGTGATGCGTCCATTAACTGAGTGGACCCCCAAGATAAGGATGTTTGATAATATAAGGGACTACAATCAATTTGTGGATTATTTTTGGGCTCCAATTTATCAAGCAATTTTAAAAGTACATTGCCTAGATTGCCTATGAATTGTAGAGATTGCATTCAACTGGGATCAGAAATATAGTTAGCAGATTGGTACTTCATGGAGGAATATATTGTGCTAAGGTTTTATGGATCAAGAGTACAACCATGCAAATTTCCAATACATATGATGAGAAGGTTTTTTCCTTGGAATATATACAATAGATGGAAAGCACATATAAACTATATTTTGTTACTCAAAGAAAAGAGGATCATATTTCCTTCCTTACCATTTTCATGTGGAGGGTTCACATTTGAAATAAAAGCATTCAATGTGGCACATGAAATCTTACAAATTTTTAACTTTGATGTTGACTCTCACTGGGTGTATGACCCATGTGAGGTGATTAAAGAAAGGGTAGTGGTGAACAAGAACTCTTCCACTAAAATTCAACATGAAAGAAAACCCTTGCTAGAAAAATTGAAAACAATAACTCTTGGGATGAAGTAAAAAAAAGCAATGGATGAATTTTTGTTGAGAAAGGAATTAGTTTTCAAGAGTTATCAACAAAATTTTGGGATTTCCTGAGCCTCCACAAAAGCAAAGAAGATTTTCAATCTGCCAAATTTTATGCAAAATGATAAAAAGTCCTCTAAAATCATGCCAAAGCATATATATCATGAATTGCAAGATAAAAATTGGAAAAGGTCAAAAAAATTACTTTTGGTCTATGAGGCAGGACCTAGGCCATCCAAAATTTGTTTCAAAGTATGGTTCTATTCCAGAAGATGTAAATTTTAGCAAATTGTGGAATGAAGTAAGTGCATCTGAGAGAGAAGTAGTGATGATGACACTGAATCTGAGGAATTACACACTCCCCTTGGCACATATAAACCAAGTCTCAATGAAATCTTGAAAAATATTCTACAAGAGCAGTTATTGCTGAAAATATGGGTTTTAGTGGTGGTGGTTTGGGTTCAACAAGACAAGGCATTTGGCTTCCACCAAAGGCACAACCTAGAAGATTTTAAGGGAATGAAACCTTATGAAAAATAAATGTCTCAAAAAGGAACAATGATGTGGTGTACACAACATTTCTAAAGGTAGAGAGGGAGAACAATAAGTTGAATAATAAGATTCAAAAGTTAGAGGTAGACCTAGAAAATGAGAAAGCAAAAGGAAAAGTGACACTTAATAAGACGGGGGAATTAGAGAGAGGAAGATAAAATCATCTACCTCTATGATTGTAGTTGTTGCGAATGAATGAACAGGCACAGGTAGAACTAGAAGTAGCCAAGAAAAAGTAACATGAAACACTAAGTAAGAATAATAGATTAGAAAAAAAAATGGGAGAATTGAAAGAGGTTGTGAAGGAAGAGAAAGAAAAGGCCAAAATGGGAACATAGCCTAGATGAAGAGAGAAAATTCAAGGGCATAATGTAGAAGGAAGAGAAAAACAAAATGAAATATTGCAATAGGAATTGGCAAAAGAAAAAAAGGAAATATAGTCTTCCAACATCAAACTATCTGAATTTTATAAAAATACATTGATTAATATGATGGATAATGTTTGGGGGGAAATAAACCAAAAAATTGATGATTTGATTAGATTGTTTGAATTCATGGCTGATCTATAGAGAATCTATGATAAGCTCCGTGAATACATAACAGTAGTAGAAAAGTGATGGCTTTAAGAGAGGATACAACAAGGAAAATTTTGGAAGCTATCTACAAATTCAGTGACACAAAACTAGCATCCAGAGGAATTCAAAACCAGTTTGATGCCTCAATAAAGGTATCATCTATCATTCGGAAGTGTGTGATGCTAGGCAAAGCACATGAATTTCGAATAAGTGTCAAATAATGTTACAAGAGCTACATGGAAAGGTACAAGAGTTCACAAATCTTGGTTTTCCAATGCCTTTTGACAAAACACACCAATTCATTAAGAAGGATGCATTCTAGAAGAACATGAAAGAAAAAATGATGCAAGAGAAGAACCAAATTCTTGAGAAGCTAGATGAGACAAAAAAATTGACTTTTTTAAACCATTGATAACCTTGTCAGTAAGTTTGCATACAACAATAAAGGAAATCTCCACTCTCAGTTATGAATTGCTAACAAAGTTACATGTCAATCACTCTAATTTACAACAAATTGTAATTCCAACAGATGAAGAGTGGAGCATGTTACAAAAGATGATATAATTAAGGGTAATTTAATTTTGAAAATTGTTCCATTTTTTGCAATCTTCAATTTTTTCATACAAGGCATGTCTCAAGAAATTTCAATAAGGAATAATGTTTTTTTAATTTTTCATTTCAGTAATGATTCAAGAAAAGTTACTTATTCTATCTCATAATTAAGCACCATGACTTTTATATGGCTAAAGTATATAATAATGCAAATGCATTGTGATTAAATAGCCAACCAGGCACGGTGAATGCTTTCTATAAAAGATATCAACAACATTGTATGTGAAATATATTAAATACTCATTAAGACATGACTTTGTAATGTTTCTACAATCAAAATGGAAATGGAATCAATAGGATTATATATTGGAGTTGACTGTTATGATTATAGATTGAATCAATAGGAAATGTGTTGAGGAGGTGGTTGGATACTCTGTTTCAATGCTATGATCTATCTAGGATGACTCCCCTCCTAAACAAAATCAGCTAATTTTTCATTTAAGTTTGGAGTTTCTTTTCAACAAATATTTCATAAATTCATGTAGGTTTTTTTATTGTTTTCCTTGTTGATTTACCTTTAGGCACATGTAAGTTTGGGGTGAGTGTTAATCCTTGTTTGAGAAATGTTAATCTTTTTTTAGTAAGTTACAGATTGTAGTTTTAGCAAAGGGATTAAAGTTGGGTTTTAATTTTTTCTTTAACTTACAAGGGGTTTTGAAGCGAGGTGTTTATTTCATTATTTAACTCCAAATTTGGATGGATGCATGCTCATTTCAGTACATACTACAACTAATCAATGCAATGTATTTCAAGTTTCATTCCAAAGACTACAAATCGACACATTGTTTTTAAAAAATACAAATAAGGAAAAAGATATTACCAGAGATTCAGAACAATGTACTGAATATTTGAATATATTAATTATTATATGAACATATATATCATGGGATATCCACAAATGGAAGCTTCCAATTCGATGGACCTAGATCATCTCTATCATTTGATTTACCAGATCTGTGAGACTAACTCTCTCATCATTGACAATCAACTGCTTCAATAAGATCGTATGTTGTATTTATGTCATTTCTTTTAGCCTCTATCCTTTCATTAATCAAATTCCATACTGCCAAATCCCTATCATAGGGAAAGTTATCCACTTTGTACCGTGATGTGTAAATTCTCAAACAAATTTCCAAATTTTTTTCAAGCTTGTTTCACAATTTTGACTTTATAAATGCCAAGGCACTAAAAATTCTCTCATCTTCAACTGAACCCAAAATCATTGTTTAACATAGATCATCCAATGATAAAAAAATCAAACATGGTTTTTTGTAAAATAGTACTTAACCCAATTTTTTTCCATAGCCGAGTTATTGCTCCACACTCTAAGGGATTATCCAAACATTTGAATTGTTGAATCATTGTAGAGGTAAATTCATGAGATTAATCAATCAAACTGTCCTTGCTTAAAATATCTAGAATATTCATTCCATTGATATCAACAAAGCTTACAAAAATTTTGAATCAATGTAGTCAACCTCTTGAAGTAGTATTCCTACATATATCTTTCATTTTGGACAGGATTCCAAAAGGTGGGATTTACTATAGCCATTGCTTCAAGTAAAGCATCCCTTCTAAATCATTCCCTTATTTATTCTAGTAGGAACACTATAATTTCTCTTAACCTCACCCTTGTTGATGATATAATTTTATCAAACAAAGCAACCCTATGACATTTACCTTCTCAACTTTACCCTTTACTATTTTAAACATGTACGTTGGTATCTCATATCCCGCATGAATACACATACTTCCCCAAACAAGTTGAGCTTTAGAAAGCTACTTGAATTTCCAATATTTATCAAATCATTCCAACCATCAAACTTTGGACCTGTAAAAGCAGTTTCATTGACAAACAAATATTCTATTACCAAACAAACTCATTTCCTCAAACTAAAAAAATCAACAATATAGATAGTTCTTTCTTGTGCTTGTTTAATTAAATGATGCATTTCTTCCAACATGGGAAGGAGACCACACAACATCAACAATGACTATATATCAGTCAAATGATGTATCAAATCCTAGGCCTTGTCCACTTCCATGTGATTCTGCCACATTACTCCTAATAAGGATTGATACTCTTTGTACACCTTATAAACTGGTTGGTACAATGAGAACCACCTGGTGTCTACATATTTTAACAGTTTACGCCCATTTGTTAGTCCTTCTGCAAATATTTGGAATTCCATGAACCTTTTAGGACTACGAAAGAAATAATAATGCACCTATAGGAACTGCGTAAATTTAATTTTAAAATATAAATTCTACTCATTTATAAATTAAAGATTGTTACGTGTGTAAATTTAAAATGTTTCGTTAAAAATATGTCACAAATCTGAATAAAATAAAATAAAATAGATTTGAAATCATCGAACGGAAGTAGCGAAAGCAGAACAGAACTCCGTGGATGGATGGGAGAGAGATCTAGGCATTGTCTTGCCCCTTCCTCATCCTTCTCAACAGCTACGCCAAATACGTGTGTTGACAAATTTCGGTGTGGAGAAGGTTATAAAAAGAATATTCCTTCTTACCAAGTTCCCCCGCCTTCCTCTTCTTAGGATGAAGAAGGTCTATCGTTAATCTGCTCGTGAAGATCTCATCACCGAATTTGAAGAGAAATATGCTTTTTCTCTGTAAGGAAGATTCATTAGCACCCTTCCAATTGTTGATGCTATGAAGATCTGGGCGCAGAGAAAATGGAAGCCAATAAGTAATCTAGATATTTTTGTCATGGCTGATGAATCATTTCTCTTCAAATTCCTACTAGAAGAGGATTTTATAACGGTTATTGAGGAAGGCCCTTGGTTTTTTTGCAAGACTATGATGAATATGGTCAAATGGGAACTTGGGTTTCTTCATTTTTCTCCTCCTAGCTCCTTCCCTATCTAGGTTATATTGATTGTCATGCCTATCGTGTTCTAGGAGACAGAGGTGACTCAGGGCATTATTGGTGCTCTTGGAACCCTTCTGGTTATGGACCTGGCCACTAAATCTTTCTCCATACTACTATATGCCCGCTTTTGCATTAGTGTACCAGATGGGAATCCCCTTCTACTACCAAACTTAGAACTAAAAATGGTGTCTAAGTTTAGTACCATGTTTTTGAAGAATCAAGGATCTCCTGCACTAAATGCTCTAAAGTGAGACATTTCTTGACTGGCTGTGTGGCCTCGTTGGCGTGGGCGCACAAGGATGTATCTGCCCATGTTTTCCCTCGACCATTTCATAATCATGGTCTTTCTGGGCTCAATTTTGAAGGAGTAAACAAATGGCTTTGGAAATTGTAGTTCCATCATAAATAATAATAAAATGAAACTAAATTAAAAAGGGGAAAGCATTGGAGAGGAATTAATTTGGGAGTCGTTGAAATGGTAGTGAAATAATTTAATGGAGAATTGTTGGAGGGAAGTTGAGTGTAGTAGGCCCTATCAGTTGTGTAGGGCATGGGGCACCTTCTTCATGGGACTTCACACCTCAAAACGCATTCAAGCAAGCCATCCACCTAGCAGATTCCTCTGCCAATAATTTCCTCTTCCATGCGTAGAAGAAAATAAGAGTTTCGACACGACATGAGCAATAGAAATTTTTATTTTTGAGTTTGTTCACCATGTGGACGCCTATGCAAGGTAGATGTACAGTTTTAGAATGCCCCAAAAAAAGATCTATAGTCTCCTGGAATGCCATGGTTGCAGGTAGGCACAAATTGAGTGATCGATCTAATTTTATATATGCATCTACACCAGTGTTATCTATCTTGGAAAGGAAACTACCGCATGCCTCTATTTTGTTTTTATATGCAAGAGGAGGAGAAAAATATTGAATGTTAGGATGTGCTTCTTCTAGGTGTGGTGTCCAGCTTTGTTGACCCTTCTTTTCTTCTTTAGAGCCTGTGCTACGTGCTCGGTAACCATTGCAACATTATTCTTGTTTTTCCTTTCCTTTTATCTTTTATTTCAAAGAGATTTTGTATTTATTAAGGCATTGAAATTTCCTCACATGTTATCCCACGTATAACTCAACAGTTTTGTCTCTTTCACTCTCCCCTATGTATCCCCTTTTTCCCTACATTCTCCCAGCATGTGCCTAAATACCAGCATTGGAACAAGGTATGGATGTCCAAAAAAGCATAAAGATAGAGGAATTTTGTCAAATGTTGTAGTTGCAAGTACTCTAGGAGATATGTATGCAAAATCTGGAAGCATGTGCTTGGCATGTGAACTGTTTGACTAAATGCCTGAAATGTGGCCTCATGGATTGCAATGATAGTAGGATATGTAGAAAATGGGTTTGTTGATAACGTCATGGAACCTTTCAAGAAAATGCAAACCTGAAGCCAGAATTTTGCCAACATCCTCCACCTTGTGCCAAAATGGAGGATTTAGAACAAGGAATGGACATCCATCACAAGATATAATGAAGGAGGGATAGGATTTTGTTAGATGTTGTAGTTGCAAATGATCTAGTAGACATGTATGCAAATGTGGCAAAGGATTGTGCCAAGCGAGCTTTGCAAATAGTCATCAAAAAAACAAAAATTTACAAACACAACACCAACATTTCAAAGCTTTCTCTCAGTAATTTTCAGGAAGAAGAGAATGATGAGGGGCCTAGTACAGGGATTTTAAGGAGTACAAGTTTGTTTGGTACATGATCAAGAAGATGGAAATAATGCTTTAAAGTTTAGTGAAAATAGAGAACGATATGAATTACCCATGTTTTCTCTCTTATTAAAAATTTAATGAACGAATTTGTATACCTTGGCCAATATGAGTATAGCACTTTAAGGTTTTCATGGAGCGGCCGAGCGGAAGGGTGAGAGCACCTATGACCAACTCATCGATCATTCCAGGCATATTTCATCTCTCTTCATCTCTCATAATTTTTGTTCTTTAGTTTTTCTTTTGCAACGGAATAAAATTTTAAACCATAGGATTTTTCATACATTTGATTGTATTAAATAAACTTGTTTTAAAACAATAAAACGTTATATCGTAACTTACATGAATTCAATATTCCTTGGTAGATAATGAACTTAAACCCTCACTTTGTGATGATCTAGAAAATGTCCCAACCAAACTAGATTGCCATAGTACCCCTTTTATTGACAGGATAAGGTTGAGTTCCCTGTAAATATGTTGATTGTTCCCTTGTTAAAACTAGTCAATCACGATTTTCGAGAGACTCTCAAATCAACCTTCATAAATCCATAAAAGAGATGTTGATTTTCTTCTGTGTTCCTTGTTATGTGAGGAATCACTTCAACACTTAGACCAACCTTGATTGATCATATGTACTCTTTTCGGCGCTCCTATAGAAGCCATGTTACCTTATGTTGCACTTTTAGGAAGATTGTTAAAATTGAAAAAGTTGGGTTTCGTATTGGCTCAATGTTTGAACCCGGAAAATGAAATACTTTCCCGCCTTAACAACCCTCTAGTAATTTTACTAGACAACTTATTGGAACCTTCGGTTGGGAAAAACGCATTCCCATCTAGTTTGGCAAAGGGGTTTTGTAGGCCTCTGACCACTATTGACAAAGTTAAATAGACCAATTACAACCGATTGCTCTGGAAAACTTTCCGCCAATTGAAAATTGTTTGCCCATTTCAAATTTTGTCAATTCCTGTGAATTCTTGGTAAATAGGAGGACATGTAGAAATTTACTCGTTATGTTTTTGCTCATCGGAAGACAACTTTTGAACGTGTTTTCTTAGCCTCTAAGCCTCAATTGAGCGTTATTGCAACTAGCATGAAAATGTAAAAGAAATCTATAGGACCCTAGTCAAGTTATCAAACCATCGTGGAAAATTATTAACACTTATAAATAATTTTTGAAACTCTATCTTATGGCTTGACGTGTGAAATTTGACTTTTGGGAAAATAGTGTCTCTCTTCCTAATCTCTTCTCTCTCCTCCCTTAGTTAAGAAATGAAACAAAATGAAATGAAATGAATATATGTCACTAACCCTCTCCTTTCGAATGAAAATTATTACTATTATGTAAATGGGAAACTGAAAACATTAATTATGTTAGATCTAGGTGGATGTCATGCCAACGATTTATCGCTGATTTCATGCTCACATGGTTTTGCAAGGATGCAAGTAAGATGGCAAAACAACATGGGTGTGATTCATTGTATATTGTTAGAGTTTATGTATGTTAATGGAAAGAAATTTTTATGTATTGTTATGTTATAGTAAAGTTATTTATTGAAATTTGGCTATATGAATGAGATGTTAGTTTTAGGGGTGCTTTGGGAAATGTGCATTTAACTATAGGTGTAATTTTGATTCAAATTAGAATATGGTAAAAAATGGGTTGCATATACATGTTAAGAAAAATTGTAGAGGATGTTTTTACATTTTGTGAAGTATTGAAAGGTTTATTGGTGAAGTTTTGTAACATTTTTAAGATCCCGGTGTTTAATGGAAATATTCATCTATATATGGGTGTTAGTTTGATTTCAAAAAAGTGTCTTTTGTAAAAATTTGGAAAAAATGTTAAACAAAATTAAAATTAACATGTTATAGTGCAATTCTAGTGTGCAATTGATGATTAAATAATTGGTGTGTTGTATTTCTTACCTTGAAACGTAATAAAGATATCTAAACGAAATAGTCAACCCTAGTATAAAATTTGTGTATAACTACTCTTCCTGTGTGATTTCTCTTAGCATAGAAAACTAAAACCTTAGGACGAACTAAAATCCTTACACTTGATAACACCTTCTAGATTAAATAAATAATATCACAAGTATGAGTTTATCATCATAGCTTGTATGTTGAGCAACATTGTCGTGAACCCGATGGTTAGGAACGACATGGTCAAACATTATCTAGAGTATGTGGTACCCTTATAGGATTGGCAATCATGTGTGTAGAAAGGAGAATGTGTTCTCTTAAGGAAGTACCCATGGGAAACCAACCTCGAACTTAGCATAAAACTCTCTTCGTCGGGCACACATGTGGAGTGAATATTGTTGGGTGGAAAAGATCACCAACTACCTTGGAAGTCACCTTTAAGAGTTGGGATTAGAAAATAACTCAATACCTAAACCCATTTATCACTAGGGTGTTATGCTGCAATACTAAGATTTATTTTGAAAAAATTAGAAAAAATTAGTGTATGATTAGTTTTTGGGAATGTAACCATAATTGGTGTGCTAGGAGAAAAGAGAATTTTAGATCGTTCATATAATGTGTTTAAACCATCTTGTGGTGAGGGACTAAATCCACAACGTGTGATCCCTAATGTGAACTGTAGTCCTTTAAATGAAGGAGTATTCCCCTTATTCCCCACTTTTCCTAGTGCGTAATGGATGTACGTTGTGAAACTAGGTGATCTTATTTTGGGACAATTCCCTAGGACGAGAACTAGTGGGCTCACAAGCATGCAAATGTCCTTATTATCAAATGGGTTACTCAACAAACTTCAAAACACTAATTAAATCAAATTAAGTGATATCATTTTAAGATGAATGTAAATGATTCAAAAAATTCCTATGTTTTAGATACCTACACATGAGAATACTAAGTGTGAATACCCTTTAACCCCCTCTCAAACAATAGTGTCGGCTTGACAGAAGTGTCGAATGTACCTAGAGTTACAAGATGATTTTTGGAGATAAGGGTGTTCAATCACTCTAGTTGTGACCTTAGTAAGGTGGGTAAAATTTATAATTGAATGTCTCTGATATCATGCATATAATACTTATTGCCAGAATCCAAATTTGGTTAAGTGTGAAATCATACCCATTGGTGCCTTGATGATGAAGTAATTTAGTGAAGTAGATGGGATACATGGTTAGTTTTCATAACGTAAAACAAAATAGACTAACCTTAGAACTTAAATGCTAATATGGAAAGAACATGAAATCTATCCACTCTTGAACTAATAAACCTCATTGGGTTCATGTGAACCTTCCTTGTAGCAACTGAAATAAATTGCATAACCAAAAAAATCAACTTAAAAGATAAACCCTTAGAACAAACACCAATGGCTCATGTGGGAGTATATGTTCCTATCAAAAATCAGGCCATATATTTCTATTGCGATAGGGAAACAAGAAAAATTAGAGGGAGTAACTACAAGTGAAATGTTAAGTAAAGTAAGGATAACATAGTATAGTTTTAAGAAGAATGAAGGACCACATGATAAGTGATTTTCAACAATTAAGGCCAATAACAAAAGATAGAGGTAATGAAATTGTAAACTAGGAAAGTGTGGTGTCATGGATGGTAGCCTTGTGTGTATGTAAATAGCCTTGTGTGTAACTAAATACCATTTTTTACAAATGATCAAATTTAAAAGTTAATTGAAATAATATAGATGATCCTTATTTAATGACTTATATCGTAAGCTAAATGTTAAACAATATAAAAGGAAATATAGCTACATGAGAAGGAATGTAAGATTCACATAATGTGAGCCTTTCTAGAACTTAAGTTAAAGATTGAATCATCATTGTAAGAAATGTGTAATCCTAAAAACCTCATGCCTTGGGAAGACCCTATCTCTAAGTTTATACTATAGTCAAATTGTTATGTCATGCCTTGTCATGTGAAAAAAGGTGGTCTTGTTGTGCATCACATGTTTTCATGTTATCTATATGAGATAAGGGTTGTGAAAACATCTCACGTGTTATGATTTATCCCGAGAGATTCCTTTTGTTGTCATGTGGTGTTGTGTAAATAACAATGTAAGACAAAAAAATATTCCGCTATTTTTATTGTTGTATTTGTGTGTAAAATGTGGGCATTACAGGACATAGTTTCGTGAACTATCTCTACCATGCCGATGGACTCAAATGCCAACAAGTAAAATGGGGAAACCTTGAATCATGGATAATTGGCTAAAATGTAGTTTTAACCCATGGCATTGGTCAAGGCGACATGTCTCTTGCGATGGATAGTGCATTGGAGGGACGATTTGAAATAGGGGTTGTGTCACCATTTGTGGTTGACATGAAGGGGGATTCTATTGATGGCTCACCTACCCTCCGAATTTTGGTTTTCACAAGGTGGTCCTACCATTTGTTTTCTCGAGCTTAGTTTTGAGTCCCGACTCTAGCCCAATCCATGGAATATCTACATCTCACCGATCTCAAGTCTTCGTGGAAACCGGTTTGATCAATAAATTGGCTGTGGAGGTTGACACGAGAAGATTCATTTGAAGAAGCAAGACTAAATCTCGAAGAAGAACAATTTTTGAAAGGAATATTAAAAAATTGAATATTGATCCTCTTAATGTTCCTCATCTACTATCCAAGTCTAGCGGTGGCTCGTCCTCCATTCCTCTTGACCCTAATTCTCTTAAAATTTTAAAGGTTTGAGAGGGCCCGAGATACAATGATTATCTAAGGATGATCTATAGCTCATGAAATGGAACTCATGGATACGGTGAGGAAAATGGTTGGAGTATCATCCATTAGAGGAAGTCTAAGTTGAAATGAATTTTTGTCTTTCATTTTATTTTGGTGTCACATCTTGGTTGCTTTATGCTTCGTGATTTCGGTCTTCAATGTCTTATCTTGGCATTCGGTATTTTTGTACCTAGGTAGGATCCTAGTAAAAAAACCTTTTACCCTTAATAAAAAAACATGAATATAATTTAGTTTAATTTTATAATTTAAAATGTTTATATCAAAAATATGAATATAATTAATTTAATTTTAAAATTAAATACATTGTTTAAATTGTGAAATTTTTAAAAGTATTATAATTCATGAGTTTTTACATAATCTTAAAATTGAGTAATTTTTATGGAACAATTTTTATAAATTTTAAATTGTGGAAGGTTCTATAATTTTATTGTAGTAAAAGTCCAAAAAATTAGATTCACAATTTAGAATATGTTTTCTACAATAAAATTGTAGAGATTTTGAACTTAATATCTTGTAGTGAGTAGTTATATGACATGGTATTCTATCTTAATATTACAATTAGTATACTGTCTTGATGCCAATAACTAGGAGAAACCGTTATACACCATCGTGGCATGTGCATGTTTGTCTATTCTTTTGGGAGTTTTTGTACAATTTATAGTTTTACCATTAGTAAATTATCGAGTTGTCTAGAAAATTGGATTTGTGATTTAGAATAAGTTATCTACGCTGAATTTGTGGATATATAAAGGCCTCTTGTGTAATAATGAGTAGTTACAAGATGTGTTTATTTTTTTTTGTATCAAGTTATGATACATGACTAAATGTCAATAACTAGGAGAAGCCCTTATACACTATCCTATCATGTGCATGCTTATTTGTTTCTTCTAGTACTTCTTTTCATCAAGATGAATCCAAAAATATTAGACACACATTATTCATCGACAAAAGGAACAACCCTGTAAAAATGGATGATAAATTTGATCTCAACAAAATAGTTGTCTCTCTATAATAAGTTAGGTTTCATTTCCAACTGTAGAGAATAAACTCATGAAGTCGTATTCTTCCATTAGTTTGTTATGGGTTGGAAATCAACAAATTTAGTAATGAATCTCTTCACAGATGTGTCTTTATTGATTCCCTTGATACAAGAAATGGATGTTCATTATTCCAAATCGATGTAAACATAACAAACGTCCAAAAGAATACAAAGAGAAGGGCATGTGTATATTTGTAATTCTTGATTCTTTATGTAGGGACATACTCAAGCTTATATCTTACGGGTAGTTTTTATTTAATATCCTATTTACCATATAGATTACTATAAATAAATTGTTAACTAATTAATAGACAACTTGATAGATTTTAAATGGTAGTCTTGCATTAGTTGGTCAACAATGCAACATACTAAAATAAGTGAGTTGGTATTAGAATACAAAAAGTAGTATGAGAATAGAAGAAATGATACAAATCCTAACCTTTTGGCGATGTTATTGTGTATTACAAGAGAAAATAGTTATATTTGTTGAGCTTATGCAAGTCCCCTTCTCTAAACAGTGGAAACTACAATGTGGATCTTAATTTCTTTAACATTATTGTAGAATGTTCTCTAGTTTGAACACTCGGATCCCCAAAGGAAGGGTAACCAACCCACAATTTGAGCTTCTATGTAAAATTTATGGATTATGTTCAAGTAGGTTTTTAGCTATAAGATTTATTATTTGAGTAAATATCAAACATAAACAATTTAGGGCATTTTTCGCATAAAATTTCAGCGTCGCATGATTGCAATACCCTTAGAAATTGCGATCACCCTAAACATTACATAAGTTAGCGAGTCTATGCTAAATCCAAATGTTTGACATTTCCTCTCCGAAAGCTTGATTGTGGCGAAGTACCGAATCTACAAGCTAACAAGGAAAAATTAGTTTTTTAAGCTGCAATGGCATTACTTTCTTTGAATGAAGTAGATCATCGGTTTTCAAAAAGAAAAAGATAAATCTCAAGGTTTCTTTGGAAGTGGCATATAGAGTTTTGATTATGTTTTGTTTATAGAATTTTGAGGTGGGAATTTCCTTTCGTTAAGGTTTAAGAGTTCTCAACATTTCAATTTCTTCACCCATGAAATTAAATGGTTGATGTTTTTTATATTTCCTAGGTAAGGGTCCTTAACATCCGATATGTATAAAAGTACAAATGGAATTTTTTTATTACATAATCAAAATGTCATTCATTATTGAAGAATTGTCTCGTCCATTTTTTAAGGCATATTAATAGAAATAGGAATGTGAAGGCATGGATTACCTCCTTAGACCTAGAGAAGGATGATGAAATTGTAGATTTGGTAATTTATCACTTATAATCTCAGTATTTGTTTAGTCTAATTGTTATATCGAAGACCATCCCTAGTTCTATTACAAGACTTGCTCTCCTCATTAATGCAATCTTCAATCGCTCACATAAATGTTTACATTAGTCACACACAATTACAATGCACATAACTTTATTGTGTTACACTTCCAGGCTCCTAGGCCAAACCTTTCAAATGGAACCAAACTATCCAATATTTTGGTCTGAAAATAAAGATTTTGTTTAGGGAAACACATAAATCAATATCTAAATTTCATATCTTTTAATGAGTTGATGATTTCCCTATGGGTTTTCTTTAATGTGAAATTATACCTACAATTTCCTATATAAGAAATTTGAATGCACTCATTTATTCACTTGGTAAACATGACACTCCCCAATACCTAGGTGTGGCGGGAGAAACCAATTTATCTTCGATGACTGAGTTAGGAAAGGATGATACAATAAAGGAATATCGGGGTGGTTGTGGTGATTTAGAACCTCCAAAATTACAAGAGGGACCCAAGGACCGGGGTTCATTTTAAGACACCCCTATAAAATTGAAGGTGGAAAATACCTGGCGAATATCCCCGTAACCACTTTCAGCGAAAGGCGAATTTGACAGTATTCAAAAACAAAATTTTTTCGCCTGGTTTTTCAAGGCTAAATCAGAATCCTTAATGACGCACGTCACAGGCGCGACAATAGCTCCTAATGACGTGCGACACTGGAGCGACACTAGATCGTAATGACAGGCGACACGATACCACAATTGCCGCGTGACACGACACTCACAAATTGGCGACACGCACGAGTCACAAATTGACGCGCGACACAAATCACAAATTGACGCGACGACACGCCACAAATTGACGCGCGACATTATCCTTAATTGACGCGCGACATTGTCCTCTATTGACGCGCGACACTATAAACAAATGACGCGCGACATTGTAATCAAATGACGCGCGACACTCTAGACAAATGACGCGCGACACTATAACCAATTGACGCGCGACACTATAAAGAAATGACGCGCGACACAGCCACCTATTGACGCGCGAAACTGTTATCAAATGACGCGCGACACAATAATCAAATGACGCACGACACTGCTTCCTATTGACGCGCGTCATTTGAAGCAAATGACGCACGTCAATAGGGGCAGTGACGCCTATATCTAGGTTATAAATACCCTTATTCCGCTCATTTTCTCGTTTACGTTTTCCCGTTCTTGAATTTTTGCAGGTCGAAATCTTTGACAAAGACGCAATTTCAGCTACAATGTCGACTTCACATGCCTCCCAATTGCAAGTTCAGCAAGAAAATGAAGAGAATCCAAGTCAATCGATTTCCAAGATAACCTACAGGAATCCCTTATGCCCTCACATCCATACGGCTTTAAGGATGTCTCCAGAATATCAAGGTATAATAGAAGAGTGTGGATTTACAGGGTTAGTTAATATGCCCCATTTCGAAACAGATCCCGATATTTTGAATTACCTTCTGTCATGCTACAATTCAGAGGACGGTATATTTTATGTGACTCTGAACGATGGCCACATGTTCCAATTCACTATCGAACCGAATGACATACATCGGTTTACCGGCCTTCCTATCAGAAATTTACCAAATGTTACAACCAAAGCAACACTCGTGGAAGAAAACAAGAAATTTCTCGAATCTAAGTACGGTTTCCATGTTGATTGTAAGTAATTTATTCTGTTTTTTATTCTGTTTTTATTCGATACAATTTGCTGTTATAAATTGATAGTAATTTTCACTGTTTCGCATTTGCAGCCCATGTCAATAAATCCAGGCGTGGTGTAGATACACAATCAATTGCACACCACTTTCTTGCTGCACTTATTGCATTTTTTCAAGCCAGAATTGTTATGCAGGGTCGCCAAACAGATATCCCAAATTGGGCCATTGCATACATTTGTGCCACTATCTCAAAACAACAATTCGATTGGTGCACATTTCTATCCAAAAAAATTAGAGCTGACATATCAAATTCGAAAATGTCAGAAAAACCTTTCATTTATTCAACAAACTATCTCCTTGGCTTCTACTATGAGGCACTTTTAAATTTAAAAGCTAAAGAAATTCCTACTTGCTCTGATGAGGCTTTGATGAAATTCTCAATTCCATTTGCAGAACAACAGGTATAAACTATTTAGTTTGTAATTGTATTACAATTTTCTTCATTACAGTGCGAAGTTATTAAAACTTAAATTTTAATGTTTTGCAGAGAAGATATCTTGAAGCCATTCCCAAAAAAAAAAAGATGTCGAGAGGAAGAGGCCAACTACACGCGGAGGCTTCGGGGGACTCCCATTCTGAAATGGAAGCTCACTCCTCTCCAGACCCTCAACAATTTGAACTCGTTAAACGCCAGAGAAGTAATACATTCTCATATATTAATTACAAATTCCAAAGTTGCAGATTTATTTTTCAATTTAAATTTTATCAAACTGAATTGACAACACTTAATATTGATGAATAGCAGGGACTATGGAACCTTCTTCCCCAACTCACTCAATACAGTCCCATGCATTGATATCTTCAGAACAGCCACTGAGTAAAACTCCTACAAGGCCACCCGTAGCACCGAAAAAAACAACCCCTCGACAACAAGGTACAACTTTTGTATAGAACGTTTAATTTCGTAGTTTTTACTTTATGAATTGTTTTAATATTTTTAATTTTTTCTTGTACTTTTCAGCACATGTCAGTCATGAGCAAGCCACGGCACCGACACCCACTCAACCATTAATTTTTAAAATGCCAACCAGAGGAACAGTGAAAAAGACCATTGGTAAACGAATGCCTTTTGCTCCGGCCCCTAGTGGGACACTAAACCTTGACTCCTCGTTTCGAATTCCATCTCTCTCACTTGGTGGCTTGCCCAGTGCAACGGGCATATCTATTTTGAACAATATAAATTTAGATGAAGATTATTTGGGCATTGATAGCAATGACCCAACTGGTTTTTTCGATACCCGCGAGATGATTCAAGGCCAGCAGGTATACTTCAGTCTTCAAATTTCAATTTTAATATTCTTTACAATTTTTAATTACATTCTGATTTATCTAAATCTAAATATTCAGTCTTCAAATTTATTTATCTGAATCTTGATTTATTTTTTCAACAACAGGATCAGCCCACCCAAAGACAGAAACAAGGAGCAGTTGATCTTGGTCATGGTGAAAGCCCCCACTCTTCTCCAGCAAGATCTTCTGCATCAGATTCAGAAAGTGAAGAGTTTCCACCTTTTCCTTTGGAGAACCTAATTGGTAATGATTGTCAATCCCATGTCAGTGAGTTTATAATTCCTCAAATGCAACAGCTTATAGAATGGGAAAAAAGGGCTAAAATTCTTATCAATGAGATTATTAGTCGTTATGAAAATTATTGGCAAAGGGATAGTTTATACGCTGCAGTCCAGAATCAACCTGCAAAGATGGATTCCTTACTTACCCAAGTAAAATGTGGGACTGTCACTTTTAACAACGACTATAAAGATGGCATTTTAGATAAGGCACTAAACAGATTGGAAAATATTAGTGCCGAGGCCCAGGCATATTTTAACAAATGGTCAAAGGACAAGGATTTGGTATCAATCGCAAATGCCGAAAGAGATAGAGCGGTTGTAAGTACTATTACATTCTAACAATCATTTTTGTTAATTTGAAATTTTGAATTTACATTAATACTTTGAATTGACGTTACTCTTTTTGTGCAGTTGAAATATGAAAATTTGAAGAGTCAAAGTAAGGTTTTGCAAGTTCACTTGGAAACAAAGAAAGAACAAACTTATCCGCAGCAAAAAATTTGAAGCAAAATATTGTTTTGGTTAACAAACAAAACAATACACTAAAGCGGATCATTAAAGAGCATGGTCTCGACCCTGACATCTTGTTCAAAGCCAAAGCAGTTGCTGATCCAAATTTTTGTCTCATGGAGATGCAACAAATCAAGAAGAAAGAATTATAAAAATCGGACAAAGTCTTTGCATGAGAAGATCTTATAAGTTCAGGGGTTATTTCTCTTTGTTGGGGAAAGGGTTACAACCATAGTGGAAGAAGCCGTTGGGGAAGGGAGCGAGTTGTACAACTGGATAAAGAAAAAGAGGGTTGAAAACTAGAAACTTTTATTATTGGGGAAACTATAAATATTGAGTTTGAAAACTTCTAATATTGAGTATGGTATTTGAATTTAATTATATACAATCTTAAATTTTGATTACATTAGATGGTTGTGAAAATTAGAAACTTTTATTATTGACTAAACTTTTAATATTGAATTTTAAAACTTCAACTATTGAGTTTGTACTATGCTATTTGAATTTAATTATATGGTGATTAGATGGTGATTATCATGAATTATATGTATGTTTCTTGTTTACTTGCATTGTCATGAATAGTATGTGGACGTAGATGATGAATGATGACAATTGATAATCAATGATAGATGATGATGAAATACGATGATCGATTTAATGTGTATAATGTAAAATTTAGTGCCTGAATATCTTGTGGGACTTTAATTATCTTTAAAATTATGTCGTGGGACTTTAATTGTATCTGTGGGGTTATACTGTCTATGAAAGTAGACTTAAGGTTGATAGGTTAAGAATCTCTGTTGTACTATGATTTTTCAACGTGTTGAGGACTTCAAAGTGTGTTTGGATTTTATGAATGACCTTTATCGGCCTAGTGCAAGTTACTCTGTCAGTGCTTCAAGCTGACTCAGTCCTAGTTGGTGATGAAAATTATCAGTGCTTCATGATGTACAAAGTGAAAGAATTTCATCAAGGAGATTTATAATTCTCTAAAAGTGGTATAAGACCATGTCAAGGTGTTGATTCATCAATGTCTTGTAGTTCTAAAAGGTGACATATTAAGAGGACCTTGTTTTATGCCTTAAGAAATGTTTTCACATCTTTGAGAAAAGCTCAAGGTCTGTCAAGACCCAAATGTCATGCTATATGTCATTATGTGGTCTATCATGGTGCTGAGACAGAATGTATTGCTACTACAAGAAGATGTATTGTGTAATAGAGGTTATACTTCTGATTCATGCTCAAAGTTGGGAAAAATGAGTATCTACAAATGTTATAAAGTTGAGAAATCTCATATTGATGTTACCTTGTCATAAGATTTGTGCATAGTAAGGAAGAGTATAACACATTGTTTCTTAAAGGATTCTTAGAGGTCAATGCAAGGTTTGACAGTGGCTCCAGGAATGCGTTGATTCAAATGCTCATTTATCTTTGCATCACAAGGTTATTGCCTATAAAGGTTGTGAGTTAATGAAAGTGTGAAAGATGATGTGATATGTGTAAGGTAATTGGAAACAGTCTCTTCCAGTACAAGAAGATTCATGGTTTATGGTCAGGTTATCTAAGATGAGCTTTGTAACTTTGTTTGACCTGAGGAGTGCAGTGGAAAAGTTTAAACAAAAAAAAGATCTTAAGAAAACTGATGGAACCAAGAAGGGGAAATTAATTGATATTCCCAAACTTGATGCAAATCAAGCAGGAGGGATGAATTCTGATCAATGTACTTTAATATTAACGGAGGGTGACTCATCCAAGGCTCTTGTGGTTTGAATCAGGGAAATGTGAATATTGAATTTGGTAGTATTGTGACATGTTTCGACATCACTTTCCAATTTTATTTTTTGTTATTTTAGTTATCCTTATCCTATCAGGTGGCAGGAATATCTATTTTTTGGGAAGCTACCACTCACCAACAAATGGAGAATAAAGAGATAGTAAATAGAAAAAAAATCCTTGGTCTACAGGAAGATAAAATATATTAAAAATAAATTAATATAATTCTAAGAAATCAAGAAAGAATCATCACTGGTAAGAAATTAAACATAATTGCAAATATGCTAGGGTTTAGCTTACCTCTTGCGTATTAGATTGCTGTGAAATCATCAAGGGTAACGTGCTAGATCTTTGTTTCACATGACATTGTAGATGGAGGGGTGAGTTGCTTGACATTGTCAGTCCTGAGAAGTGCCAGCAACATCTTTAAATATATAGACCAACAATATCTTTAAAGGTCAAGTAAATATAAATATTATGTTGAAGAAGATACCTATTTAAAATTGAAATCATCAACGGTAATGTGCTAGATCTTTGTCTTAAAAAATTCAACACAAAAAATTGATTAGTAGATAGATGGGTGAGTTGCCTGACGTTGTCAGTCCCGAGAAGTAAAAGCTTCCTCGGACGGATGTCAACCCACGTTTTCAAAAAATAAAATTTTTGTATTTAACTAAATGTAAATACATACACCGTAACATTTTTAATTATAACTTGAGTTGAAAAAATGAATAGTAACAAACAATAAGATTAAGGGGAAAAAGATACCGCTTAAAGTTGAAATCATCATGCCACTCCAGGTAACAATATAGATCTTTGTTTTAAAAAAATCCAACACGAGAAATGGATTAGTAGATAGATGGGTGAATTGCCTGACATTTTTAGTATATAGACCTGTAACATCTTTAATGATAAAGATAAAAGATAGATAAAGAAGATACCTACTTAAAGTTGAAACAATCCATTATCAGTAGCTTCATCAAAGTCGATGTTGTCTTCTGTAGAATGTGACGAAGAGCCAATTACACTCTCAAGGTTGGGAATATTTGTACTTGTAGCTGTATTATTTACATCTCTTTTTTCGCAAAGGGAATTCCAGTGAGCAATTGCTCTGTCAAAAAATGAATAGTAACAAACAATAAGATTAAGGGGAAAAAGATACCTGCTTAAAGTTGAAATCATCACTGCCATTGGTAATGAGCTAGATCTGTGATTTAAAAAAATCCAACACGAGAAATGGATTAGTAGATAGATGGGTGAATCGCCTGATATTTTTAGTATATAGACCTGTAACATCTTAAATGATAAAGATAAAAGATAGATAAAGAAGATACCTACTTAAAGTTGAAACAATCCATTATCAATAGCTTCATCAAAGTCGATGTTGTCTTCTGTAGAATGTGACAAAGAGCCAATTACACTCTCAAGGTTGGGAATATTTGTAATTGTAGAAATGTATTATTTACACCTCTTCTTTCGCAAAGGGATTTCCGGTCTTGCGCAATTGCTCTGTCAAACGGAAAGGTTTCGAGGAGTATCGTGAAACGTAACACCTCATGCAACTTTCCGATTTTTATCCAACCTGTTTCTCGGTTTGATTTTATAAATGACAATGCCTTGAAAACTCTTTCATCCTCCATGATTCCCAAAATCATTGTCGGCATAATTCATATAGTCTGAAATACTCACCGATATCTTCTTGTAAGATAGAACTTTGATAGATTCCTCTCCACACCTTGTAATAGCACCACTTTGAGAAGGTTGATCTAAATTCTTATATTGGTTCCTCATTGTTGTTGCAAAATTGGTCGATGAAACTTTAATAAATCGGCATTGGTATACCTTTGATTTCCGTACCCTTGAGCTCGACATCTTAGTAAATTGTTCCATTATTGTACCCATTGATTTATGGAAATGCTTATCGACAAAGTCTCGCACGCCCACCTTCGTATTCCAAAATTGATTCATCACACCCATGGCTTCAGAATTTTATCTTTACTAAACGTTCCCTAATTTCGATGACAAGGTTTTCAAATTTTTTAAGCTTTATTCGGTTTCAACTATCACAGACTCAAACAAATTACGTGTTACAGAACATCTTCTCGCTCCGATCCCTGTAATATCTCGACGTCTTTGCAAAATGTGCATAGGTATTTCCTTCCCATTAACAGAGATGCATAGGTGATCGTGGATATTAAATCTCAAATAGGTGTTAGGATTTTTAAGATCTAATAAATCTCTCCAATTTTCAAAAACAGGTGCATCAAAACTATCCTGGGAACAATACAATATATCAAGACTTTGACATACCATTTTCCTCATCCGTATAAAATCCACAATATAGATCAATCGCCCGTGCATGCTTCATCAGTGTATTGATCTCCTTTAACATTGGAAGAATACCAACCAATGTAAGCAAAGTCTCCAAATCAGTTAAGCGGAACAACAGGTCCCTTGCCCTATCAACTTCATGACGGTATTTGTGCATGAAACCAACCAATGAAGGATACTCCTCACGAACTCGCATGCTTTGGTTCATACAAAGAGATCCATCTAGTCTCCACATCCTTCGAAGTTTTTGCCGTCCTCTGTAATTCCAATTGCAAATTTTTGGAACTCCAGAAAACGCTTTGGGCTGCTTGACATATAGGCATGGAGTTCTCTTATTAGGTCTTCTAATTTAGCAACATTTTCATGGTTGCTTACCATTTTATACGCTAAATTCATTCTCGTGAGTCATGCGTTGAATTGGTAGCATATATGGGGCCACTGTTGTTTGTAATCTAACACAGAGCCCTGTTCGGTGACCCTGCATGACAGATGCACCATCTGCTCCAACGCATACCAACTTCGTAGCAATTTCATAATCAGTCATACCAGCAACATCTTTCAAATGAGAAACAACTATTTTGTATAGGTTTTCAGCATTGCAGTTTTCAACCATTTTCATAACACCCAACAGATGAGGTGTCCTTATATGATTTTCTAATGTATAGATGTGGATACATACCCATGCGGTGTTGTCGACTGCTGTCACTTCATCAATTGAAACAGAGATAAAGTTTGCTTTTTTTACATTCTCTTTCAAATCTTCCTTCTCTATCATCGAGAGGCATTTTGCCATTTCCCATCCACTACTCTCAGACCAATGAGACTGAGGTACATTCAGCATTCCGTTAAATTGATACAAAACTTTGAAATCAAGGAAATCTGACATCGCCCTTCCTTTTTTAAGTATTTGAAAAAGAGTAGAGAATTGTATGAATTTTGCATGTAGATTTGTTTCTTTCATCTTACCAATATGCGATGTGATTGTTCCTCCCTTTTCCAACAGATGTCTATGTTTTTTCTGCTCTGCCTCATATTCCGCTGCGTATCTGACATGCATGCACTCCTTTTCAGTTTTCCACCTATGTGTTTTGATTTTCTGGCCATCCGCCCCTGTTACAGTTAAATATTGTTTTCCACAATGTTTTTCTATTGTGTCCAGCTTCAGTTGCATTTTTTGTTGCTTTCCCAATTTCCACGTACATATTGTACATGTACATTCACATGGGATTTCTTCAGAATTTGATGATTGTACAGGTTCAATAAATGGAAATTTAGCTGCCCAATCAAACTTGTATGTCCTGCCAATGGTCCACATATTCTTGTTTGTTTTCAATGCTTTACTTTTTTGAGTAGAATTTTGAGCAATATCGCAATCACCTGGTTTCCTCTTTCTTGGACCAGAGTTTGATATTGATTTCTATCTTCCATTTTGCTGAGTGTTTGTATCTGTGATATCTAGCTGCACTTCTGGTTGCACCCCAACAGGAACAATATCTTCAAGATCTGGCATATTATCGTAGGTTTCATTTGTTTGACTGTGATACTGTGCAGAATGCATGTCCACCTCAATAATGCCTTCCACGGTCAGTATTCGATTCTTTTTGGTGGCATCTATATGATTGGTATTTACATTATCTGTATCCGCAGAGTTTCCAAAATACTTGAAGAGTGATTTCTGAGATTTCTTACTTACTTTTAGGTTATTCGTATTCTTTGAGCTGGCACCTTCCATTATTCTCGAAAGAGTCGTGCGTCGCCAAAAAGAACCAAGTGACTCTGACAGCCTCTCGAGGTCTTGTCGCAC